>CM040241.1:249222515-249437425 GCA_022545495.1 Chrysanthemum lavandulifolium | reverse complement strand
TTAAGAAACTCCTTCTTTATAGTTTTCAAACATACACTGACGTATCAAGTTTTCAAAGTACAATATACAAAAAAACTTGGTAACTAAGCTCTGATACCAATTGTGAAAAACTAGAAGGGGGGGTTGAATAGTTTTACCAATTTAAAACTTCCTTTTAAATATTTAGATCGACTTATGTCAATCTATTTGGTTGTTTATGTTGGACGTTGATAGATAAGTACATAAACGTGTAATGAAAGATAAAGAGTAAGAAGCACATCACCATGACACAAGTTATTTATAGTGGTTCGGATACAAGGACACCTTCCTTGCCCTACTCCACTCTCGAGTCACCTACTCGAGAGTTCGTAGCACTACACCAATCTCCTTATGGCGGAGGCCTTCACAACGCCGCTTAAACTTTTTCCCAGTACAAAGCTAAATACCGAAGTTCTTTCACACCAAGGCGAACCACACCTAACACAACGTCGCTTACCCTTTATACTGTTGCTAGGCTAACCACCGAGTTCTTTCACACCAAGGAGAACTAATCCTATCACAACGCCGCTTACCCTTTATTGGGTACTAGGCTAAGCACCTAGTTCCATTACCATGGAGGAACTACTACCCTTCACAACACAACACCTAATATCAAGGAGATCTACTCCTTGTTACAATATCATCAAGGATATCACCATCCTTGAAATAAACAACTATTTATAAGTATAACGATGCACCTCATCAATTATACGACCTAAGCATTCTTCCCAAATGCTACTTGATTAGATTCATCGGCATCCTTCACTAATGCCTTTGACACAATGCTTGGCACCCTTCACTAATGCCTTCGTCTTGACACCTTTAGCATTCTTCACTAATGCTTTGACACGGATGATGAGCACCTTTCACTAATGCTTTCATCTTGACACTTTCGGCATTCTTCACTAATGCCTTCAACCCAACATCTATGGAGAAAGGTAGATCTATCAACAAGAGAACCTTCGTTGTCTTGATGATGACGGCCATGGCAACTCATGGAATTGAGCTTGCACGTCTTCAAGATGTGGTGATCTTTCCTTTAAGAGGAACCTAGAAGATCACACAAAACAAAAGAGAAAAGCTACATAGATCTCTTGGATCCGAGGTTAGAGGGTTAGAATACTTGGGGAAGTATGTGTGTAAAGGGATAAATAGAAAGGAAGAAATGTCTCTCTATTTATAGAGAAAGTTCTCTCTTGCTTCCCGGATCCCACGGATCCTTCCACTGGGATCCGGCTAGCACAAAGCCGTGGATCCGTGGAACGCCTCTTTGCCCATGGGTATTTTTGGTTATGGGTCATGGGTTATGGGTTGATCCATGGTTTTCTTTCTAGATACAATGTATCTTAAGAATACAATGAAATTGGTCAAGTGGTATATATAAAACCATGGGTTATGGGTCAATACCATTTGCTAGTATTAAGGTACATAACTTAGTCAAGTGGTATATATAAAACCATGGGTTATGGGTCAATACCATTTGCTAGTTTTATCTATTTAGTATATACTTGTTTTACCCAACTACATTCAATGTATTTGGTCAATGGGTCAAGAACTTAAGTTTCTACCCATTTAGATTACCCAATATACTACATACTAGTTATGTGTATATTTACCCAAATATGTAAACACTAGTTGTTGTACATATGTAATACTAAATCATAAAATCACTTATACTTGTTTTAGTGTTTTATGTGAAAATGTGAATATGTTAGAAACTATTAGTTCAAACCATTTACGTATTTTATTTGTTTTGTTAATATGATTTTACGTTTGTTATCGACAAAACATTAGAAGATCGTAAAATATAAATAAACGCTTTACGGCTTATTTGTATTAACAAGCCCATTTAACTTTATGATACACCATTCGATGCATCCCAAAAATAATTCAGCCCACATCAAACGTATGTTAAACTATTTTAACCCATCAAAGAATAATATAGCACGGGTCCAATACAATACTACATATCCGATCCAAACCCAATTCGCAATACCCGATCCAACATTTTTGAATGATATAATACCGTGTCACTAAACCTAACCCTACACTCACAATATATCATCCGCCTCACCTATCTACTCTTTCCTCGACACCAAAATTAGATCGATCTAAAAGGACTCATCTTATCTCCGTCATCAATAAAGAAAAAACTCGTTACATCATCCACGAAGTTTCAGTGACTCACCCTATCATACCCAAACCTTGTCTTTTATTTCTACTCATCCAAATCAAGAATAAGTTAAAGGCTTCAAGATCCGTAATTGGGTCTCGGGTAGGTTATAATAGGTTGTTTTAGTGATTTTGTTTAAGAGGTTTTGAAGCGAAACAAGAAAAACGATTGTAACATGCTTGTTATGAGTCGTTTCTTATTTACTTTAATATTAATTTTGAGGTATAACCTTCAAACAAAGTCTGTGATGATTGTTTTCGTGAGAACCGGCAGAGGTTTTGGTATATCTTTGAATACGCATGATAAACAAATCTGAGATAAGTGGGTTGTTCTAGAAAGAACGAGTATTGAACTGATTGATGGGGAGTGACGTGAGGTGGAGATGGTTATTTAGGTTAGTAATTGAGTTTGTTATGTTAAATGTTGATGAGGGTGGATTCGAATTAAGTTATTGTATGGCTGTTGTGGTGGTTGACTTCACGTTAGTCACCATCAGTCTCGTATACATCTTTCTTTTGGTTCTGAAAACATGGACCGATGATGGTAGTGTAATAACTCGAGGTTCAAAGAGTTTTGGTAATGGTATTGTGTTCATGATCTAGGTTAGTTTACGCGTAATTTTCTTCTTCATCTTATCTTACGTACTTAAGTGTAAGCAAGGTTACGCGTAAAGCTTATGCGTAAAGAAGCTTATGCGTAAATGCGGTCTTACGCGTAAAGCTTATGCGTGAAGATAGCTTATGCGTAAAAACCTTACGCGTATAGGTCCTTACGCATAACTTCCGCTTATGCGTAAATATCTCGAAGATGGGTTATGTAAAAAAAGGGTTTTGACATGTTGACTTTTTCCGACCATCTTCTTCCGGCTCTTTTCCGTTCGATTAATATAACCCGTAAAAAAGCGCATAAGACCGCTCTTTTTACCATTTGACCAAGAATCTTGACTAGATGAAGACCACTAAGTATTCACGAGATGGACAAAAGAAAAACGTGACACAACTTTTAACAGTTTGAGCATTAAAAGAAGAGACATGATATTTTTTTTTGACCAAAATAGATACCTTTTAAAAACCTTGTAAAACAAATCTGGTTAACCCAAAAAAAATGAGGAAAGATTAAAACTTTGTGAGAAAAAACATATTTTAACACAAGATTTTTGACAAGAAAAAACATCACAAAATCAACCATAACTAAAAAACCGACCGGGCTCTTGATACCAATGTTAGGACCGTTTATGTAGTTGATTTGGTGATTCGGGAGGTCTTGGAAGATGGAACCATCAAGTTAGAGAGAGAAACAAGAGAGAAGAAAGAGAACTATGTGTTTTATTATTGATGAAAGGAAAGCTTACACTAAGAAATCTCACCCCTCCATGGAAGTATGGAGGGGTATATATAGCCAAGCACATACATAACTATTAAACTATGACATAACTAGTCCTTGTGTTTGGCTAAATAAGATAGATAATGTAATCCCGTAAATGTCGTTCCATTTACGTGTTAGGAGCGATTCCAACAACCAACCATAAGTTAGGACCTCGCGCTACACCTGCCATATTTTTGGGACATGCTGCCAATCATTTTGGCTATCGTTGTCTTGATCTAAATACCAACAAAATAATTATCTCTCGTCATGTTACCTTTGATGAAACGGTTTTTCCGTTTCAAACCGATTCGTCCAAACCCACCCCCTCCTATGATTTTTTGGAAGATTCTTCCAATCTTATTTCAACCATTATCAACACCACACCAATTGGTCCTACTTTAAACCCGATTCCTATACCACCAGTTGATTTATCTACACCTCACGAACTATCAACATACCTAGCTCCCCGCTTCACCTATACCAACGCCAATGCCACTCGTCCCTAACGCACTGTCCTCGACTCACCAACGCCACCACCGTTGTATCTATTCATCCCATGGTCACATCGTTCTCGTGTCGGACTACTCGCCCTAATCCTAAGTATGCCGGTCATGTGTCCACCAAGTTTCTCCGTCACCTAGGTCGTATAAGGATGCTCTTGATAATCCAAATTGGCGAAATGCTATGTTTGATGAATATAATGCACTTATTAAGAATAAAACTTGGACTTGTGTACCTCGTCCCCTGGGTGTCAATGTTGTTAGTGTATGTGGTTATTTCGCCATAAGTATTTGGTCGATGGAATTCTTAGTCGGTACAAGGCACGCCTTGTTGCCAATGGTAGCACCGTGTAGGGAGTAGATGTTGATGAGACTTTTAGTCCGGTTGTTAAGCGGGTACCATTCGGATCGTTCTTAGTTTAGCTATTTCGACATTGGCCTGTTCATCGCCTTGATGTCAAGAATGCATTTTGTATGGTGATTTGGTGAACTGCTTATATGCATCACCACTTGGTTTTGGGATCCCGAGCATCGTGATTATGTTTGTTTATTACATCGTTCTCTTTATGGTCTTAAGCGCGCGCCGGCATGGTTTTAGCGGTTTCTACTTATATTCTTACCGTTGGGTTTACTTGAGTCGATGTGATTCTTCTTATTTATTTACCGGCGGGGATGATATCGCTCGCTACTATATGTGGATGATATTGTGCTTATCGCTTCCTCGATAATTTATTACAACGAATTATTGCTTTTTGCATAAGGAGTTCTCTATGATGATTTGGGTGCTCTTAATTATTTTTGGGTGTGTCGGTTACGTGACTCTTCCGGGATATTTTTGTCACAGTAAGTATGCTATGGAGATTTTGAGCGTGCACATATGGTTGGTTGTAACCCTTCTCGGACTCGCTGACGCCGAGTCTAAGTTGAGTCTTGATGGTGATCTGTTTTTGATCCCACGTTATATCGAGTCTTGCGTGTTCTCTTTAGTATCTCACTTCACTAGACTCGATATTACTTATGCTATGCACAGGTTTGTTTATATATGCATGATCCTCGTGAGCCTCGCTTCACCGCTTCTCAGCGGATCTTACGGTATGTTCGGGGACTTTGGCTTATGGTTTACGCTTATTTTCTTCTACTATCGAGTCATTGGTTGCTTATTCGGATCTTGATTGGGTTGGTTGCCCTACTACTCGCCGGGTCTACATCGTTATTGTGTTTTCTTGGCAACAACTTACTTTCATGGTCCTCTAAACGTCGTCGACGATTTCGTTCAAAGGTCGAGGGCTGAGTATCGGTGTTGCCAATCTTTGTTTCGAGACATGTTGGCTTGAATTTACAACGTGAGCTTCATACACCATTGTCATCTCGCTACTATTGTTTATTGTGATAATGTGAGTGCAGTGTTCTTGTCTTCTAACCCTGCTCAAACATCGGCATGCCAAGCATATTGAGATTGATATTCATTTTGTTCGTGATTTAGGTTACACCGGGTCAAGTTCGAGTTCGCATGTTCCTTCGCGGTTTCGGATGTCGATATTTTTACCAAGGGTTACCATCTCGCCTTGTTTATCGAATTTCGTGACGACTTGAGTGTTCGGTCTCCTCCCGCTCAAACTGGGGTGTGTTAGTAGTCTATTAGGATTAGTATAAGTATTGGCCCATTGTATATTCGGCCCATTATGTATCCTATATAATCTTGATGTACCAAACATTATTATTAATTCAATATACACAAACTTACAAATACTTATACAATAAACTTCATATATCAACCATACTCGAAATTATTCGAACACTGCAACAAGACACTTATTCAAAGAACTTAACAAAACACTACTGTACTTAACATAACATGCACCCATAACCAATTTATTGGAAGTAAACTAGGAAGACAGAAAACCATAAATAACAATTTGTCTATGTTGCAGGTTATCAACGCTTTGCAAGACTTTTCAGCCACAGTAACCCTGACCATAAGCTTGGTTGAATGATCCAACCCCTCCCCCATATCCACTGTTCATCACATCATTCAAACTAGTGTTGTGCATAGTTGGCATCATGTAGGAACCGATCCACCATTGAAGTTACTGTGAAATCAACGTTGTCTATAGGGACATTGTTGCCCATTAGTGGCTGTGTATAAAACTCTTTATCAAAGTTGTTTTGAAAGTCATGTTGGTTTTGTTGAGTTGATGGAATGAAGGAAGTAGGAAAGTTCTGGCCCGAGTTTGAGCCCATGAACTGGTTTGTCATGAGGCTCCCTTGATGTGCTACGAAATCATGCAACTGAGCCTCGTAGTGGTAGATGGTAGGGTAGGAAGTGAAAGGTGTTTGGACTGATGGTGACTCTGACTGAGTTGTGAGGGTGCTGTTGTTCTGGTTGATAGTGACTTGGACTGGGTTGTGTCTCATGTTGAACGTTGGTGGATATGATGAAGTTGAGCCTATGAAACTAGTGTTGTTGTTTCTCGAGATGTTGATTGAGTCGTTTCCTATGTCGGTTCTTGATGAACTAGACATTCTTGCATTACAGTAACGATCCATATGAAGATTTAAGTCACATTTTCTGCAAAATAATAATGAAATTTATTAAATAAGTAAATAATTTTCTAACTTTCCAATTTTCAAACAAATCAAATATTGTAAGCTTCCCGTAGATTTGTTTTAGATTGAAAAACTATACAATAAAAGGTAAGTCAAATCGATAAAAAATCTACCTTTGAACTTCATGCCACAAGAACACTTGTGCTTCTTTTTACCACAAATCTTCAAATGTGCTTTTAAGTCGACTTCAGCAGCGTATGCCTTGGAGCAGGTGTCACACTTGTGATTCTTTTCAGTAGAATGTTTTCTTAAATAATGTTTCTTCAGACCACCCATGTCTCCTATTGCGCGTGAAGGGTTGTGGTAGATACAAGTGGGCTCGGGGCATAGAAACTTCTTTGGTGCATTCGACGAACTTTTCCTGAGGGTGAAAGAAAGATTGTGGGTTCGTCCATGAACTTGTAAATTCTGCTCTCTAACGAAACCTTTGCAGCATGTGTCACAAACATACCTTCTAGCATCCAATAGTGTGTTGGGAGGTACTGCTACTACATCACTTGTCACTGGATCTATCACCAATAGACATAAAATTCCAAGTTATAAAACCGTTATAAGTGTGGAAAACAAAAAACATTAAAAAGCCCTAGTGAATCTATCAACCGATATATCAATACACACTAGTGCAAAATTATTTCGTAAATAAATAAAACAATGAAGAACTTGCAAGCTAACCTTTTCGAGACTTAGAACCTGAAGCCATCTTTTGAGGGTTTTTTTTTTTTGGTTGAGTGTTTATTTATAAGTATAACTGTTTGATGTGAAGTGATACTCTCAAAGCACACATGTGTATATATAAGCACACTCACCAAATAAACTTTGGCTCGATTGATCTTACATCCGAAAACTTATTGACCTACTGGAGATATTTTATAGATAAAAGGTAAAGGGTTCGAATCTCGGCTCATGCTCACTCCAGTTGGTGCCCCACTAGACCAGGAGAGTTGTCGGAGCTATTCCTTGTGGAATTGGACAATGGCTGGTACCAAAAAACACGCAGAGTCAAAGTGTTCATGTCAATTTACACTTTTTGCAGATATATATGCACACTCTATGGATAGAGACAAAAAACATGTATCATAATAAAATGTATAATTCACTCACGCTATATTATTTACATGTCTAAAACATGCGAATTTTATTGTTAAATAATTCGTTCTTACAAACATGTATAAAATTATTACGTTTATAAGTGCGTAAGATATTAAGAATTTCATTATTTTCAAACATACAATTGCGATTTTAAAAATTTAGAAACATAAACAAATACAAAATTTGTTCACATTATAAAGGGTAGTTACATATTTGCGACACTTAATTTATTCACATTTTCTCGTGTGTAAAAAGTTAAGCGTGACAAACAAATATCTACACTCTTAAGTAAACAAGTTTATGTTAAATGCCAATCAAACATTTTACACAAATATAAGTGTAAAATTTTCTATAAATTTTGATATTTTTCGACTATAAATTTAACAAACTTGTACACACTTATTAGTATGAAAAACTTAGGTTTTTTAAGCACTTTCATGAAACATGTAAGATTGCATTCTTTGTTGCAGTGATTATTACCGGATGTATTCACGATTACATAAGGATACGACTCGTGGCAAAAACGGTTCATCTTTTTCTCTCGATCTCCGCCTATGTTGAGTCACCGGAGTTAGGGGTGTAAATCATGTGAACCTTCGCATTTCAATCATGCCTTTTGCCCTCTACTACACCTCATGTTTACTTAAGTCAAATATTCTACATCACCCTAACACTTGAAAGGCGGATCCGAATTTAAGTTAAGAGGGCTCGATTTTTTTTCCGTCTGCCACATCGCGACAACAGGGTGGAGCCAATACTTTTTCCCCATCTAGGTCATAGGGAATTTAAGATGGATGAATGACAAATATCCTATAAGTTCTAAATGAAAGAATTTGTTCGATTTTTTACTATTCAATAACAATTTTAAGATAAGTTTATAATACTTAATTTTAAGATAAGACATACTAAAAAAATAACACCTTGCTAATGCCACAATTTCACAAATATGGAGTAAAAGCCATCCATTATTTATTTAAGAAAAAAAAAAGACAAATTTACTTAGTGAAATGGATGAGACCTACTCATTAAATATATATATATTTTTTACTTCACGCTCTCTCTCCACATATCATCTTCTTCCCCAATTAAACATCATCATATCATGATCTACCATTTTCATATATAGTGTATCCGATTTTTCTTTCTATTATATAACATATATCTGAAATTTGATGCCCGTACCAGGGTTGGGGGAGGCTCAGCACCCGCCTGCCACCCCATTGACTCCATCTCTGTATTGTAGTAGGCTTGTTGGGGGAGTTGAGGGAGGCCTAGCACTCGCTAGTCACCCCATCCCCTCCGCCCCTGCTTGAAAGCATAAACATACAAGAACGGAAAAGCTTGTATGTATATACATACGGTTATACACTTAGATGGTAACGAAAATGTGTGTATAAATATACGATGAAAATGCATTAGAACGGTATATATTTTGAAAAGCTTAAAAAAAAGGTGATTCACAATCAAACATTACAGAAACTAAAGTTTAAAAATGAGATGTTTAACACAAAATATCTTGTTAATTACGAATCACATATATAATTCACTGTCAATGAAAAACAAAAAGAGATCACAACTATTCAGTCCAATTTTCAATAGAGATATTTAACTTTCTTTTCCTCAAGTATCGATCAATGAATTAGATAAATTATCTAAAAAATTCCCTGAGATATTCCAAAAGTGAAACCATGGTCCCACACTTTTTGTGTGACTAACTGCTACTCTACTTTTGTGCGATTAAATTTTGTTTTTTAATTAAAAAAATAATATTTTTTTCTTTAAAAAAAATAAATGATCGCACGAAAATTCAATAGCCATTAGTCACGCAAAAAACATCTCAACATTTACTAATATTTTTCAAATTAAAAAGGGGATGCGTGTCAAAATATTAATCGAGTTGCACTTTTGGGTTGTTTCGATAATGTTCTCTATTATCAGTTGATTAAAACTCAGCTTAAATGTCAATTCATTTGTTTTTAGAATGAAAGGTTACAACGTCTATTTGAAGTATCTTCATACAGGTTTATTGTTTATGCCAAACTAAGGTAAAAAAAAAACTTCTAAATTCTTAAATAATTCAAATTGCTGAACTATCTGAATGTACGCCGCTTTTCCACAAAAACCGCCGGCCTTAAAAGATCATAAACAAAAAAAATCATTGGAGTCTACACCTCCACCCCCGGCACCCCAAAAAAAAACTTTTTAAATGCTTACTTTGAGTACTTAGAACATTGGACTTATGTTTTGTGTGCTTATATTGCTTCAATTATTGCATTCATACAAATTGTATATTAAATGGAAAATCAACAAAATATTTTGTTCTTATTTAATCTTTGTTTGTTTAAATTGCTTCTATTTCATAGCTATGTGTGATGAGAATCTTCTTTTTTTTAATTGTTATTTGAATATTTGACATTTAAACTTGCAAAAACGCCAGTTTTTCTAAAAAATTGCCGCACTTTTGAAATTTTTTAAAACAAACGGTTACTTTTGCATCACGTAACGGTGCACATTTATAAAGCTACATTATTTATTAAATTTTCAAGCATGGATGGTGTGACGTCACACCATCCATGCTGGGAAAATTTAATAAATAATGTAGCTTTATAAAATGTGCACCGGTTACGCGATGCAAAATACGGGCTTTTAGAGCATCTTTAAAGAGATTTTGAAAGAGTGATGATAGAGATGACTAACTCATGTGACTAATTTTAAGTCTAAATCATTCATCACTTGACACATACATTTTCTCTCTCTAAATCTTCACCTTTAAATTTGCCACATGTATTCATCTGATCTTTAGGCACATTTTTAGTCATAAAAGTTAAGCATGCATATCATTTTCCCTTTGAAAAGCTTGTTACTATTTTAAAAAGCATTTAAAAAAGTTTTTTGCCATTGCAATTGATGACTTTTTATGCTATAAGTTGGGGATTCGGGGAAATTCAAGTTATAGCCATATTATTTCAACCTTTCTCCTGACTATTTTAAGTCTTTTTAATTGATTTTGAGCTATTTAAAGAGTTTTTGTATTTGAGCAAAGACTTCTTTATAAAAGCTTTTGATAAAAAAGGTCATTACAACTTAATACACTAAGATGCTTTTTGAAATGTAGTATATATTCCTTTTGTTTTTTTTATTTACAACTTAGATTAGCATGTCTCTTTACAAACCTTTGACAATCTTACATGGTTACTTAATCTCTATACTTATCTCTTCTTTACTACGTATAAAAAAAGCTCTTTCTTCTCAAAACTTAAAAATTTAAAATCGTTCAATTACTAATATGCTATTATTACAACATGGTAACAACATTCTCGATTAAATTAATAATTTAAATATTTTAGTTCTTAAACTTTTATTATTTTTCGTTTATAACATATAATTTTTTTTCTCGCAATGAGTCAATGACTACAAATTAAAACTATAAGTGTTGCATCAAGGATCTACACCAGAATAATAAGTTCGCAAATATAACAATCTGTCATTATACACCGTCGCTATACGCAGATATTCGTTTAGTTACTAGCAAGTAGCAAGAGTAAATTGCTCAAAATTTTTCACTAGTGTACCCCCAAGTAATTAATATGTGAATAAATTCAAGTAGTTGTTCATTGAATAATATATATTTAATTAACATACGCTAACAACACCCTTTAATATTTCGCGAAAAATTATTGACTTATTTCAACCTTCGTTAAAAAAATCTATTCCACTGATATGTTGATAGAAATTTAGAATTTAGAAGTCAAACATTGGTTACTATTGCAACATCATGTGGCACTTATAAGCGGTGCGACATGCATGAATGATTTCATCTCAAGAACTCCTCGAATATATTCAATTTGCTTTTCATTTACAACATAACAGTGTTTACAATCTAAATTGCTGATTATATCAAGGTAGTTGGTCAATGACATAGTCATCTTTAACCATTTCACGTAACCATCAATGTTCAAAAATAGCTATATGTGGGGCCATGAGTGATGCAAAAAATGTGATTTATTTTATCTATATATGTATCGTATATAATTAGCTGTAAGCCTGTAACTATATGTTGATTGTAGTTGTGAAATTGTGCCTCCTACATGTTTAAACACAACAATCTTTCAAAAAAAATGATATTTAATACTCCGTAAAATGTAAAATAAACGAAAATAAGTACTTAGATAGAAGTCATAGTGATATACAATGTAAAGAAGAGTAATTTTAACTTAAGCTACAATGAGATAGGCAGGACATGAATCAATTAATATTATTTTACAATTAACCTGGTCATTTAACATGTTACAAAAGTAATTGCCTCTAGGGACGGAAGAAGGACACAAAACAAACATGTGCACTTATAATAAACTAAATAATACTATAAACACAATTTTTAGGGATCGGATGCATTTAAAAAAATCAAGATTTTTTAACAAAATTAACACTATGACACAAATCCATGAATGTCCCGAGACCCCGAGACACCCCATGGTTCATCCACCGGTTGCCTCTAATAATAAGGTAAAACAAAACTCAAATTCCTAAGTATTTTAACCTTTCAACTTTTATGTAAAAAAAAAATCAGAAAAAAAAATCATTGTTTCAGAATCTTGAATCTTTTATATAATAAATAGAAATTTATTTTGGAGTGATTTGATAAAACTTATTTGACATGTAACGCCCCAGATTTTAAAGTTTAGTTATAGACAATTTAATATTGTGTATGGAATATTAGAATGTTAGTTTAGTTAAGTTTTTAACGAAATAACGACTAGAAGTGCAAATATTTAACGGAAAAAGACTTCTAATGTGATAGATTTAACGAGGATTAACGGTGCAAATTAAGAATTATAGTATGAAATTACAAAACTACCCTTAAGCTTTATAACACTCAAGGTCCAGGGAATTATCCTCATTTTTACACGTGCGTTTTGTACATGTGATGTGTGAGAAATAGGAGGGAAATTAAGACTTATCTAGTAGCCTTAAGAGTTCATGCTTAATTAGTGATTAATCTCAGTGGTTAAGACTTATCTAGTAGCCTTAAGAGTTCATGCTTGATTAGTGATTAATCTCGGTGTGTAAGTTCCTACAAAGTTGCACGGAATAATGAAAATAATGCGATAATAATTATAGTTTTTGGTTGTGACGCGTCACGTTAGGGTTGTGACGCCGTCGGTCGCCATATTCTAGGGTATCGCTTTGAACCAACATAGTTGTGACGGTGCACGTTGAATTTGTGGCGTCGTCAACCTTAATAAAATTGGTCTTGACGTCGCCGATGGTTAACCGTCTCTAGTCGGTGTATGGTCAAGACCGCGAGCGACGGCGTCACATTGTGGTTGTGATGCCGTCATGACGCCTTCTCGTGACGTCTTTGGCGTTTTCTTCGTTTTTCCATCCAATCGAGCTCAAAAACGCGTCCTTTTCCAGCAATTGCATCCCAAGTACATAAAACTAAAATAAAAATTATTTAAGGTAACAAATAGTCAAATATACACGATTTAGAAGCTAAATGACCAGTAAAAACGTACAAAATTACACCTCGTCACATATCACTCTAATGTGATCTAATAAATGAACTATGCCATTTCTATAACTATCGAAACAATTCTGAGATTCACTTATACCCTGAATATCATATAGAATGCTACTAACGTCTACTCAAACTAATACCATTGTTATACCGTTACATTAAATATCAAACTAAAAACAAACATATTGGCATAACTAAACTACAATCTTGCTACTAATTCGTTAGTCACCTCGCGTTTGTTTAGGCATTCTTCTTGCTTTCCATTTACTTCCATGATCACCTAAACACAAAATAATCATTCTAACAATATTAGGAGTCACTACATCATCAATTATGCATAAGCATCTTTTCTAAATACTAAACTTGATCTACATAAATCATTATGCCAAACACTCCAATAACTACTAACAACAATCATCAACTAGTTATTTACTACAATTATCCCAATATTCTTATTAATTCTATATCACAATTTTCACTAATTCATTAAAAGTTGTACCATGATTTCTACTAAATTTCTTCTTACTTGAATTCATGACATAAACATCTATACTTATCACTAATCATAATAAAAACATCTAAAACACCTATATCATCATTAATCACTAATTAAGCATGAACTCTTTAAATCCTCAATTCATCATAAAACTATTTCACCGATCTTGTAGAATATTTTTAAAATTTTTCGAGAACTTTTTTGATTTTTTTTTAAAATCTTTTACGTACATTTGTCTTTTATTTGATCTTTATCATATATATATATATATATATATATATATATATATATATATATATATATATATATATATATATATATATATATATATATATATATATATAGTGTAGAGTTATTGTCAGAACCAAAGAAATTGCGAGAACCGCGAGAACCGATCTACACCCTTAATTATTTGATCAACGGTTAAAATGACGAGTGGCACAAATGTAATAAACTTAAAAATAAAGTAATATTCTATAAAAGCTGGAGGGGTACTATGGGTATTTTGTATTAGATGTATTTTAAACCGTCACATTCAATCTCTGTATCCTATCTCAAAAACTGAATCACATTTTATTTTTCTCTCTCTAAA
Source organism: Chrysanthemum lavandulifolium (assembly GCA_022545495.1). Taxonomy (NCBI): domain Eukaryota; kingdom Viridiplantae; phylum Streptophyta; class Magnoliopsida; order Asterales; family Asteraceae; genus Chrysanthemum; species Chrysanthemum lavandulifolium. Next base: position 249,423,064 of record CM040241.1, on the reverse strand, counting down.
AAAAACCCTAGCAGCCTATGGGATCTTGATCTCTACTCCATATCCAAAAATTCGTCCTAACTAACGGCGCTCTAATTCTAATTGTTCACCAACTGATCAAAGCGTCTCATAAGGTATGTATTTCATCTTCTAAATCAAACACTTTATTAAAAGGTCAGCAATCTAATCTATATAATCCTTTTTGTTCTCGATACGTTTCAAATGCAGTAGATTTAAATCGATTAATTTATTTATTATATGCCCATATTTAGATTCTAGATCTCAATTTTTTGTAAGTTTTTGTGTTAAAGGTATTTCATAAGCAAATTAAAATTAGTATCTGCATACTTAGTTTCTAGATCTTAAGTTATGATGTTTGGAAATTGATTTGGAGAATAAAGTAGTAGATGATTTAGATCTTAAGTACTTGTTTGTTGATTTGGTGTTAGTTGTTTATTATTGAAAATGGTTTGATATCTCATTGTGTCATAATATATGAACCATATAAATCTTACGCTTATTGAAAATGGTTTGATATCTTAAGTAACTAGCTTTAGTTGTTTTATTTTCAATAAAATGGTTTGTTGAAAATGGTTTGATATATGTTCATGTTTGTTTTGTAAATGGTTTGATATCTGCTCATGTTTGAAAATGGTTTATTGAAAATGGTTTGACATCTGTTCATGTTTGTTTTATTTTCAATAAAATGGTTTATTGATTTGGTGTTAGTTGTTGTAATCAACGATTATGTTACTTGTTTGGTCCTAGTATCAGGAAACATGAGGTATAGATAATTTTTTGCAATAGTAACTAGGTTTGTATGGTTCATGTTTATTTTATTTTGGATCACTCGTCTTTCGTCTCTCGCTAGAATACATATGAAACTTAGAATGTTATTTATTGACTTTACATATGATGAAAATGATTTCCACGAGAAATGATGATTGGCTATATCGTATGTATGTATTTAATTAAGAAATAGATTTTTTTTTCTTGTTTAATTTGTATTTAGTTTGATTTTTTGTTTTGTAGGTCTTATAGCGAACGCCTTTGGTTTGGTATCGTGAGTTTTTGATTTTCGAATGGTGGAATAGGCAACGGTTCAAATCTTACTTTTTATTACTCTTATCGCCTCGGGTGCACATGTGTTTTGAGTGTGCATATGTGTTTTTACAGCTTGTGAATTTGAAACCTTCTATGCATATGTGTTTTTACAGCTTTCATGAACTTGTTTCTTTTGTTTAATTTCGTTGTTATGAAAGGATTGTGCATATTGTTTTGTTAGTTGTTATGATTAAATAATTCCTCAATTATTTGTTTTTAATTACTGAGTTCGAGTATAATGAGTAATATGAAGAATGCACATACGTATATATAAGGGCATATTGACGGACACAACATCACATATGTATACAAGAGATGAAGAGTGGCCAATGAGGAAAACACATGTGCAATTAAAACACATGTGCACAAGGATTAAAACACATGTGAAAAGATTTAGAATACATGTGCACGCCTAAAAGAGGAACCAAGTACTAAAGACATTGTATTATGCACATGTGCACGCTTCATATATTTGTAATAAAACATATTAATGTAATTTGTTTAATAAAGTTTTGTTGTTTATATAAAATTGCATAAATGTATTAATAAAGTTTTATTGTTTGTATACATACTTATGTAATATTTTTATAGACACATGTGCAAATACAAAATACCTATGCATAAACGGAAAATACAATTATCACCTAATGCAAAACACATGTGCACACAATGTTTAAAAAAAAAAAAAAAAAAAAAAAAAAAATCCTAGAATTACGGAACTAAAAACGTTTTTGTAAAAAAAAAAATCAAATATATAAAATGTGATTTTACCATTATACCCTTTTGAATTAAATAATAAAATTAATATAAGAAAAAATCGATTGGTTGATGCCGGGTTCTCGCAGCTTCTCGATTTTTTTTTGTTCTGAAAATAACTATTCCCTATATATATATATATATATATATATATATATATATATATATATATATATATATATATATATATATATATATAGGTTTGGGTTATTATGAAAAATTTTTAGAATGAAAGAATGAGAAGCATATTGAGGTGACGCAGTCACCTTCGCTTACATCACCATACCCCACCCCACCCCCAAAAAAAAAAAAATCCCGCCTAAAAAATTTTTTGGGCAAAATTTTTTTCCGACAAAAATTTCCGCCAAATTTTTTCGCTTCATACCATAAAGTTATCGCATCACAATCATGATTTTAGTGCATTAATGTTATAATTGCGCATCACCGCTTATAAAGTTACTCGCATCACAATCATGATTTTAGTGCATTGGTTATAACCTTGATTTTAGTGCATCATAGTTGATGCACTTAACTATTAACTATGATGCGAATTATAATAAAGATGCATCAAAACTTATTAGTGCATTAAGTTTATAAGTTATCACACACAATTATGATTTTAGTGCATTAACGTTATAAATTACGGCATCACGCTTATAAAGTTATTGCATCACAATCTTGATTTTAGTGCATTAAGGTTATAACCTTGATTTTAGTTCATCATAGTTGATGCACTTAACTATTAACTATGATGCAAGAATCTTATAATAAAGATGCATCAAAATTTATTAGTGCATTAAGGTTATAAGTTATCGCATTACGGTTATAAAGTTATCGCATCATAATCATGATTTTAGTGCATTAAGATTATAGTTCATCGCATCACAATTATGATTGTGATGCAAGATTTTATAACCTGTAATGCAATAATAGATTTTGGCGGAAATTTTTTATCGAACTTTTTTTTGCCTAAAAATTTTTTTTTAGCGGGAAATTTTTTTTTTAGGGGGAGGGGGGTGACACATGTCACATGACATGACATGGTGATCCGCAAATGTGACACATGTCACCTCCAAGATGCTTTTATCATTCTTTTCATTATAAGAAACTTTTATTTTAACCATACCCTATGTATCTATATATATATATATATATATATATATATATATATATATATATATATATATATATATATATATATATATATATATATATATATATATATATATATATATATATATATAGATATATATATATATGATTATTATGAAAAGATTCTTATAATAAAAAGAATATGAAAAGATATATATATATATATATATATATATATATATATATATATATATATATATATATATATATATATATATATATATAGAGTTAGGATCAAATAGGAAGAATAATAAAATAAGAAGGGTAAGAAACCACAACCACACATTTGTATGCACCTACAAAATAAACGCATCTCCCTAAAAATCTCCCCTTATTTGAAATGTGTGGCTAGAAATCCTTCTTATTCTTCTCATTTTAACTTTTCTTCATCGATCCTTCCTATATATATATATATATATATATATATATATATATATATATATATATATATATATATATATATATATATATATATATATATATTATATATTTGAGTCTTCTTGTTCAATTCAATGTATACAATGGCTAAACTAACTGTTGTTTCTTGTTAAATGACAATTTAGATTAACGGAGTCTATTAAGTAGTAACATATACTTTATTGTAACATTTTGTAAATTTGTTTTAATGGCGGTTTTATTAAAACTAGCAGAGCTAGAATAATTACAAGAGAGAGTGGAATAGAGCGCTATAAGTGTAAATACACCGTATATCCAATTTAAAGACAACATCCTATCTCTGCTAAGGACCAAAAATGAAAGAGAAGAGCGTGATGTATTTAAGTACTAAAGATCCAATCGTAAACATGTTAAACGATTTACCGTAACTACTTTTACTATTAAGAGGTTAAGAAACAAATATAAAAATTCTAGATGTGTGATTTGCTAGTGTTAATACCGTTACAAAAAATAGATTTGTATTTATCCACAGTAAAAGAAAATAGTGTTTTGGTCCTACTGAATAGTTTGGTGTTGAATTGGGCTATGCACCTTCAACATTCAAAACCACCTTTAATATATGATATTTTTATGTTGTAATGAACAATTTCCAATTTTTTAAACTTAGACCTATATAGCAAACCGATTTAAGAGTATGCATACGAAAGGCATTTAAATCGATAAAATGATAACAAAAGCGAATTAGGTCGTGGCTAAAATTTTCTCGCCATGACGAGAAAGGCGTGTGATATACGAAAACTATATGTCGGATTTGAGTACATCGTCGTTACATTTGACATAGCTAGTTTAACATGTAGAAAAAAAGTATTAATGTTTGGGGACCAAAAGCTTACGTCCATTTTTGGATGATATGCGCCTTGGTTCTCTAACAAGTTAGCACTCGGATGGTTACACTTATACCAACAAAAGTTTGTCAATAAACCGCTCTCCAATACTTCCTCAAACTTGCCACTTAATGATCAATTGTTGTTTCTATCTCGGTAAAGTTACTAGATCATTGTTAGACTATTGTCTTGTAAGGAATGTATGCATAGTGGCGGACCAATGACTAAAAGGTATTAAGTGCATATTGTAATATATAAACATGATTTGTTACACAGAATTTTGTTCTTTTTATTCTTCCCGTGTGTATGGGACATGCCTAAGAGTGCACGGTGCAAGCCGTTGTTGGTCACCTATTCGCCAAAAACGCAGGAATGACACTGTTGCACCGGCATCGCACTGTCGCTTCTTCACCAACCCCACCAACAGGCATTGTTGGTATCTCTCTCTCTCTCTCTCCCCCCCCCACCCTCTCTCTTATTATTTTTTTTGTGAGTGAGTATTTTTTATGGGTTTTTTGCGGGATCTACATGCACCAATAAGTGTTATTGGTTTTTTGTTTGTTGGGGAGAGTGTTTTAGTTATGACGAAATGGTGATGTGGCACTGAGGTGGCAATCCAATAACATGTTATTGGGTTTCACTGCACCTAGCTCTCTTTGTGTGATGATCCAACAAACAATAATCCCTCACGAAAGGCTTAAAGATCTTGGAACTCTCTCGGAGAGAGGTTTGGCAAGTGTAGCCATCTACTCATCGCTCATATTCATTCATGGGGTTTAGTTATATACAAAGGGGCATGTGTTAGGTGTGTACATTGTTAAGTTTTAGATATACTGGCATAGGTGTTGGAGATAAAATTAATCAATATCTTCATCTCAGTAAAAATATGATAATATACGTATAATTGCGCAAAGTGATGGTGTATAACGACAAATAATTATACAAATCATGCATTTTTAAAATACAAAGTGTGTGTTTTTTGAAACTAATATAATGTGAATTTTTAAAAGTTAAGTTTATAATTGATTAAGGTTAAGGTGTATTAAGGGATACTTATATGTAATTTAGGCAAATTACATTAATTTAAGATTCAAGATTTAAAGAATGATTATTCACTCTTTATAAGTAGTATATAGATGGCTAAACACCTTTTATTTATTCATTAATGACATAAATGCATCAAGCTACTAAAAAACTAGATGAGATTTACACTTGAGAGAAAGGAATAGATTAAGGACTAGAAATCCAATCAAACCAAACCATGTTTACATTTTTTACTTTACTAACTAGAGGAAAAGGAAATGTTCTGAAGTTTCTCTACATCATATATCACGTTTTTCATTGCATATATTATAGACCCCTGATTTCAATCCTAACCGATTAATCACTTGATAAACCCTCTATGCAGCCTCACCCTCAATCTTAAAATTAATATCCTCTCTCCTAATCTCACACTCAATCTTAGGACGTTTATTAGGTATGGAAATCATTATATTTTGTATATTTGAACCAAAAAACTCATCGTCCTCCGGGTTAATCAATTCAAGCGGCTGGAATATAAACCTTCAGTAACAAGCTAGCCAGGCTCATGAGTGTCTGTTTGTTCGGCTTAATTATTCAGTTCATGTGATGCACCTTTACATTCTATTTATATTAACAAATACGTATTCATTATATTAAGGAATACGTATTCTATTTATATTAACAAATACGTATTCATTATGCCAAAAAAGAACTCCATTCTGGGATATTAGTTATCGGCAAGTCCCAAATTATTTAACGTAAAAAGAGACTTGAAATAAATTAAAGTTGCATAACATGCATGTCACAGATAATAATGCCCGTTTTTGTAAGGATATTATTTTATTATGAAAACAAAATGCAAATACTTATACCTTAAACTTCATATATCATCCATACTCGAAATTATTCGAACACTGCAACAAGACACTTATTTAAAGAACAAACAAAATACTACTGTACTTAACATAACATGCACCCATAACCAATTTATTGGAAGTAAACTAGGAAGACAGAAAACCATAAATAACAATGTGTCTATGTTGCAGGTTATCAACGCTTTGCAAGACTTTTCAGCCACAGTAACCCTGACCATAAGCTTGGTTGAATGATCCAACCCCTCCCCCATATCCACTGTTCATCACATCATTCAAACTAGTGTTGTGCATCGCTGGCATCATGTAGAACCGATGCACCATTGAAGTTACCGTGAAATCAACGCTGTCTATAGGGACATTGTTGCCCATTAGTGGCTGTGTATAAACTCTTTATCAAAGTTGTTTTGAAAGTCATGTTGGTTTTGTTGAGTTGATGGAATGAAGGAAGTAGGAAAGTTGTGACCGAGTTTGAGCCCATGAACTGGTTTGTCATGAGGCTTTCTTGATGTGCTACAAATCATGCAACTGAGACTCGTAGTGGTAGATGGTAGGTAGGAAGTATAAGGTGCTTGACTGATGGTGACTCTGACTGAGTTGTGAGGGTGCTGTTGTACTGGTTGATAGTGACTTGGAAAGGGTTGTGCCTCATGTTGAACGTTGGTGGATATGATGAGGTTGAGCCTATGAAACTCTCAGTGTTGTTGTTTCTCGTGACGTTGATTGAGTTGTTTCCTATGTCGGTTCTTGATGAATGACTGGTTGTACCATTAGACCTTCTTGCATTACAGTAACGATCCATATGAAGATTTAAATCACATTTTCTGCAAAATAATAATGAAATTTATTAAATAAGTAAATAATTTTCTAACTTTCCAATTTTCGAAACAAATCAAATATTGTAAGCTTCCCTTAGATTTGTTTTAGATTGAAAACACTATACAATAAAAAGGTAATTCAACTCGATAAAAAACTCTACCTTTGGAACTTCATGCCGCAAGAACACTTGTGATTCTTTTTACCACAAATCTTCAAATGTGCTTTTAAGTCGACTTCAGCAGCGTATGCCTTGGAGCAGGTGTCACACTTGTGATTCTTTTCAGTAGAATGTTTTCTTAAATAATGTTTCTTCAGACCACCAAAGTCTCCTATTGCGCGTGAAGGGTTGTGGTAGATGCAAGTGGGCTCGGGGCATAGAAACTTCTTTGGTGCATTCGACGAACTTTTCCTGAGGGTGAAAGAAATATTGTGGGTTCGTCCATGAACTTGTAAATTCTGCTCTCTAACGAAACCTTTGCAGCATGTGTCACAAACATACCTTCTCGCATCCAGTAGTGTGTTGGGAGATACTGCTACTACATCACATGTCACTGGATCTATCACCAATAGACATAAAATTCCAAGTTATAAAATCATTATAAATGTGGAAAACAAAAAACATTAAAAAGCCCTAGTGAATCTATCAACCTATATATCAACACACACTCATGCAAAATTATTTCGTAAATAAATAAAACAATGAAAAACTTGCAAGCTGACCATTTCGAGACTTAGAACCTGAAGCCATCTTTTGAGTTTTTTTTTTTTTTTTTTGGTCGAGTACAACTGTTTGATGTGAAGTGATACTCTCAAAGCACATGTGTATATATATGCAAACTCTATAGATAGAGACAAAAAACATGTTAATTGATTCGCTAAGAAAAAAAATAAAAATAAGAAAAATGAAAAACGTTTCACCACATTTCAAATGAATGAGGATAATTTGATGAGAGATCATCTCTTTTGTTGATGATCCAAAATACGCTACCGTGATTATTTATCGTCCTTCTCGCTTACCTTTATTTCTTATTTGATCATTACGCCACAATAAAATGTGTCATTTACTCACACTATATTATTTACATCTCTAAAAAATGCGAAATTTATTGTTAAATAATTCGCTCTTACAAACATGTATAAAATTATTACGTTTATAAGTGCCAAGATATAAAAATTTTCATTATTTTCAAACATACAACTGCAATTTTTTTAAATTTACAAGCATAAACAAATACAAAATTCGTTCACATCATAAAGGGTAGTTACATATTTGCGACACTTAATTTCTTCACATTTTCTCGTGTGTAAAAAATTAAGCGTGACAAACAGATATCTACACTCTTAAGTAAACAAGTTAAATGCCATTCAAACATTTTACACAACTATAAGTGTGAAATTTTCTATAAATTTTGATATTTTTCGACTATAAATTTAACAAACTTGTACACACTTATTATTGCGAAAAACTTAGGTTTTTTTAAGTACTTTCATGAAGCATAGACCAAATTAAAGCATGTAAGATTGCATTCTTTGTTGCAGTGATGATTACCGGATCGGATGTATTCACGATTACATAAGGATACGACTTGTGGCAAAAAAAGGTTCTTTTTCTCTTGATCTCCGCCTATGTTGAGTCACCGAATTAGGGGTGTAAATCATGTGAACCTTCACATTTCAATCATGCATTTTGCCCTCTACTACAACTCATGTTTACTTAAGTCAAATATTCTACATCACCCTAACACTTGAAAGCATAAACAGACAAGAACGGGAAAGCTTGTATGTATATACATACGGTTATACACTTAGATGGTAACGAAAATGTGTATATAAATATACGATGAAGATGCATTAGAGCGGTATATATTTGAAAAGCTTTAAGAAAAAAAGGTGATTCACAATCAACATTGCAGAAACTAGAGTTAAAAAATGGGATGTTTAACACAAAACATTTTGTTTATTACGAATCGTATATATAATCCACTATCAATGAAAAACAAAAAGATATTAGAACTATTTAAATTTGGTCCAATTTTCAATTGAGATATTTAACTTTCTTTTCCCTAAGAGCCTTGAGGTGTGTGACCTTAGGTCAAGGTTTAACCTTTGCCACGTCAGCGCCACATCAGCTTTAACATTTTACCTTAACTCATCAAAAAAACACCCTTTATCTTAACATTCCCAAGGTTAAATCATAATTCAACATTTTGGACCCCACTTTTCTTTAAAAAATAAATTTTACAATAGAAAAACAATAGGAAAAAAAAAGAAAAACAAACAAAAACAAACCACAAGGACTGAAACTGTACTTTTGAAAAACAATAGAAAAAAAAAGAAAAAAAAACAAAGCACAAGGATTGAAACTGTCTAAAACCCAAACTATGTTTCTTTTACCTTTCACCTGCAACTTAAAGACACACTAAAACACATACACCAAAATACCCATCAAAATACCCATTTAAATCGGAAGAAAAAAAGAAAAGAAAAGAAAAAAAGTTTTAACAACGCGTTACCTCCCTAACGTGGCTCTAACGCCACAGACGGTGTGAGTAACGATGCATAACGCCCCAGCGTTGAGGTTTAACGCGGCTAGTAGCGTTACTATACCGTCTGCTCTAAGTACAATGAATTAAATAATTTATCTAACAAATTCCCAAGATAGCCGAAAAGTGAAACCATGGTCCCACACTTTTTGTGCGACTAACTGCTACTCTATTTTTATGCGATTAAATTTTGTCTTTTAATAAAAAATTATTACTTTTTTGTATTTAAAAAAGGGAAAAAAATGATCGCACAAAAATACAATAGCCGTTAGTCGCATAAAAAAATACATCTAAACAACCATTAATATTTTTGAAATTAAAAAGGGCATGCGTGTCAAAATATTAATTGAGTTGCACTTTTAGGCTGTTTCGATAATTTTCTCTATTATCTGTTGATTAAAACTCAGCTTAAATGTTAATTCATTTGTTTTAAGAATAAAAGGTTACAACATCTATTTGAAGTATCTTCATGCAAGTTCATTGTTTACGCCAAACTTAGGTAATACAAAAACTTCTAAATTCTTAAATAATTCAAATTGTTGAACTATCTAAAGGTACGCTGCTTTTTCACAAAAAACTGCTACACTTATAAGATCATAATCAAAAACTCATTGGAGTCTACCACAAAAACGCCCCAAAAACACTTTTTTAAATGCTTACTTTGAGTACCGAGAACATTAGATTTATGTTTTGTGTGCTTATATTGCTTGAATTATTGCATTCGTACAAATTGTATATTAAATGGAAAATCAAAAAAATATTTTGTTCTTATTTAACCTTTGTTTGTTTAGATTGCTTCTATTTCATAGCTATGTGTGATGATAATCTGCTTATTATTATCTTTTTTTTATTGTTATTTGAATATTTGACATGTTTAGTGGACTGCAATAATCTGTTCAGAATTAAACCTGCAAAAACTTGCAAGTACGTCGGTTTTTTAAAAAAATCGGCGCACTTTTGAAAACTTTTAAATCAAACGGTTAATATAACATCGCGTAACTCGACACACATATTTTAATGTAAGCCATATTTTCAGGACTAATTGTTCACAGAATTATAAAATCTTTTTTGTGATGTTAAAAAGAGCAAGATTCTTAATTTATAAATGTTTTATAAGATTGTTAATACAAATATCATCTAAAAGCGTTATTTATATTTTACGATCTTTGATATATTTTTTTGTCAACAATAATAAATTTAATTTTAACAATAGTATAAATCTTGTCATGATTTTTATATATAGCTACAAGTTTTTCTTAAACACAAATTGTTTTCAACATTTGTTCACAAGATGGTAGTTTATCATTTTAAGAAAAATGCCACTATTACATGTTAAATAAAATGTCACATTACATTTTAGTTTTCACAAGTAAATTAGTTTTACAATAAACAAAAATGTACCTTATAAAACATATATATATATATATATATATATATATATATATATATATATATATATATATATATATATATATATATATATATATATATATATATATATATATATATATATATATATGTGTGTGTGTGTGTGTGTGTGTGTGTGTGTGATCAAACATTGTTTTTCACTCATCTAATTAAATTCATTTAGTTTGCTAACATGTACATTACAACGTTTATTTACATAAACATATAAAACTAAAAATGAAAATGCATATAACATCATGTCTTGCATCATCTTAGAAGTCCTTAGAAGATTTCTTGGATATTTTGTTTAGATTTTCACTCAACATATCAAATGTAATCTTACTAAGATATGTTATAATCTTGGTAAGATTTGTGCAAATTTTCTGTCAGGGACGACGGGACCAAAAAGGTACACGGACGAAACCCTCTTTTTGGTTACGTCCCATCCGTGGCTTGCTAATCACTTTCCCTATAAATAGCAAGCCACACCAAGTTATTTTCTCATCACTTACAAGCATAAAACACATACATTCTCTCATTCTCTTTCATCAAACTCATTCTCATTTCATTTTAGTGATCCTCTTTTTGTAGCAAAGAAGATCAAGGCATTTCAAGCTTCAACGAATTGTTGCAAGTCTTGTTTGTTTGTAGTTGTGTGAATTGTTGTTATTCATACATCATTGTTTGTACCAAACCATCATAAACCTCTGTTGGTGATCAGTTAGTATTTTAGTCCTTAAAATATATAGTGTGTTGGGAGTGGTTGCACCCTTGTAAAAGAACTCGACATCTAGCTTTGTGTCGGAAATATTGTGTAACCGACGTGTAAAGGTTTTCTCCGCCGGTTAAAGGAGCTTGTTGATTAGTGAAGATAACTCTCGAGTTGGAGACTCGTGGAATGGAGTAGGGCAAGGAAAAAGAGTCCTTATAGACCGAACAACTATAACAACTGTGTTGTGGTTTGATCGTTTCTTTCTTTACATGCATATTATTTATTCTTTATTATCTATATTGATTGAATTCACGCAAAGTTATTCAAAGAAAATCAAAATTTAAAATGCTAAAACTATTCAACCCCCTTCTAGTTTTCCATAATTGGTATCAGAGCTTTTTTGTTCAAGATCTTTCTAAAATATATTATATTTCATAAACTTGAAACGATCCATGGATTCTGAAAACTTTAAAGAAGGGCAATCGATGCAAAGACCACCACTTTTTGAACCCAATGGATTTATCGATTGGAAAAATCGCTTTGAAACATACGTGAAATCAAAAGATATAGATCTTTGGTATGTAATCATTAAAGGTGACTATAATCCTACAACAAAAGATATTTCAAAGAATGAGCAAAAGAAACTAATTGGTAAAAACAATGAAGCAAAAATGATGCTTTATAATGCTTTATCTAAAAAGGAGTTTGAAAGAATTTTTATGTGTGAAACCGCAAAAGATATTTGGGAATCTTTAATAATCACACATCAAGGGAATTCACAAGTCAAGGATAAGAAAATTGATCTTCATGTTCAACAATATGAACAATTTGTTATTCCTGAAGATGAAACCATTGATTGTGGATTTGCTCGTTTTAACACTATTATTACTTCTCTCAAAGCACTTAATGAATCTTTTCGTATTAAGAACTTTGTCAGGAAATTTCTTAGAGCACTCCATCTAAAATGGAGAGAAAAAGTGACGGCCATTGAAGAATCAAAATATCTCTTAATAATGTCACTTGACGAGCTAATTGAAAATCTCAAAGTTCATGAATTGGTGATGGAGAAAGATTCGAAATCATCAAAGGCAAAAAGAAAAGTCAAACTGCTTTTTAAAAGCGAGGCGGAATCAATTGATGATGAAGAATCTTGCTCGGATAGTGAAGATGAGGAATATGCCATGGTAGTAAAGAGATTTCAAGAAATTCTTTAAGAAGAGAAAGTTTGTAGGCAACCCCGACATGACAAGGTCATTCTAGAAAGACCGTGATAAGGAGAAAGGAATTATCTTAAGTAAAAAAAGGATGAAATTGAGAGTATACCTAATTGAATCAAAGGATTTAAATACGTGAATATGAAATCAAGTGATGCTGCAAAAATTAATATAAAATTGAGATCTGCAAAAATTGTTATAATCGATGATCATCAAGATTGATTATTCGATTTAAAGGGTTTATGATTTGCTGATTTATGTTCCATGGAAATCGATTTCCGAAAATCGTTATTAATAAGTTGTATAAGGGTTTATGATTTTTTTATTGATGTTCCATGGATTTGGTTTTCTTTTTAAAAATTTCCGGTGAGGGTTTTAGGGAGAGGATGAGAGAGTGGAAATTGTGTGTGTGTTTTTGGTTAATTTTTTGTGTGTGTCAAATGAGAGCATTCAAATATGTTCCGCCCCAATTTGGGGGAAAAGATACAGGCAGTCCAGATGAAATTAAATTCCAAGTGTCAATTGATAAAGAATTTTGAGGAGAAATAATAGGACAAGCTTATATATATATATATATATATATATATATATATATATATATATATATATATATATATATATATATATATATATATATATATATATATATATATATATATATATATATTATATATATAGAATAAAGATCAAATAAAAAAAACAAATATCCGTAAAAGATAAAAATATTTTTTTTCAAAAAAGTTCTCGGAAAATTCTTAAAAATTCCACAAGATCGGGTATGATGGTGCATGAAAAAGTTGTGAAAATCTTTTTCTAAAAGTGGATATTTTTCCGAAAAAATTATGAAAAAATACGTTTATGCATTAAATCGCTTTTCTCGTGCATCAAAATTGGTTTTGCACCCAACTTCTTTTGACTTTTTAATCAAAATAAAATTGTGCATCCGACTAAAACAAAGTTGAAAATTTTGTGCATCAAAATTTTTTGCGCATCAAAATTGTTTTTGTGCATGAAAAAATATCAAAACTCAAAATTATTCTTTTTACGGATATTTTTCTTTTTATTTTAACTTTACCCTATATATATATACATACATACATACATATATATATATATATATATATATATATATATATATATATATATATATATATATATACACACACACACACACACATATATATATTAATATATATATATATATATATATATATACTAGATGTTGGGTGCTCACCAATGGGCGGCATGACTTATGAATATTGTTTGCATATATTTCTATAGCGAAATAAGAGTGTTAAATAATTGTAGGCATATTCTATAGTTTTCCTTGTTCAATGTGCGTAATTACCCTATAATTAATTCTTATGAATGTTTTATGAATCAATGAAATGTAAAATTATGTTTAATTTAACAAACTTTGAATAAATTAAACATAATGTGATGTGGCTTTATTGGTAATATGCACAAAAGTTGTCGAAGCCCGCCCAAATGGCGGGCATGACTTGTGATTTTCATTTGATATGTGATAGTTTTCTATATACATTATAAATTATAAATTCCTTGGAAAATATTTCATATAATATCGACTCAATCGTGAAACAAATAATTAAAGCTTCAAGGATTATATTTTTACAAATATACTAAAATTTCATTATTCTTTAGTTAAATCATGTAAAATTTTAATATTTCATTAGGTTTTGTGATGTGGCGAGCATGAACATCTTTCCGTAAGATGTCCAATGGATCATTCTCTGGCATTAGGTGATCATCCTTTAAGCACATCTGAAATCATAAACGAACATATAAACTCAATCATTCTAGTTCAATAATCAGAATAAGCGTTGATACATGGTCAAAAAACAACAAGGAATATGTGTAAAAACCCTTTACCCAAAATTAAACCGCATATAATATGTAGCATTAGTAAGTTGATGACGCTCGTGAATACCCATGTTAGAAGAGAAATAGTAAATTGAACACCAATAGATTACCATACTACGCACCAAACTCGAAGCAAAATTAAAAAAGAAAATGTTTTTTGCAAAATATGAGCTGGGTTTTTTATCAATACGATATTTGGGTTGCATTTCAAAAGATTATAACAATGCTAAGCCAGATAACTTTACTCTTCAAGCTGATGCTTGCAGTCATCAACTGATATCATCCTACATGTGGCTTGTATCCTTTTTAGCGTCAAGTGAGTTAAACAATTTGGCATTGCAAAAACGCGATGAGGTTAGGACTAAGGAGAAATGGAAAAGATACATTAAATATTAAAACCCTATTTTAAAATGAGTTGATGTGGTTATGTATTATCTTAACGGGTCAATGAGTATAATGAATTAATACTCTATAAATTGATAGCATACTATAAACTATCATGAGTTGTAACTGTGATAGTAATAATTGATAGTAGTGAACCTTAAAAGTAGAATATAGCACTTTAAATTTATTTATTACCTGAAAAATATGAATGGGTCGTTCACACATAGTTGAACATGTAGTTGCTAACTTTTCATCCGAGTCGGCAATCAGTTGTCTTGGTTGAGCTCGACTATTGTTCGCCAAATCTGTAATAAAAAAACAATATACGTTTCTCTTCACGGATGTTTAATATTACTTGAAGAGACTTAATTAAAGGCTTTCTATAATGCATCAATTCTAATTAGCCGGGTCTTTAAAACGTACCTCGGATGTGGAAAACCTTAGATAGGCTTCAGTGCATACTCATTCCAAGAATACTCATTAGGCGAATGGATGGTGAAAATATTTGCATTGGTTTAAGTTTGTAGCAATCGGCATCCATTGTGTAAACACCACAAAGGCAAGTCCAATAATAAGTACCCTTTGAGCTATTCCACTCCGCTTCACCCGAACGTAGCCCTTGTTGCAGCCTTGAGATCAGATGATCCCGAGGTAGTTCCTAAAATTTTCCTTTTCACATATCTCCCGTTAGACGCAAGACATGTTTCTCAATCTTTTGCAACTTATTTTTCGGTTTACATTTCTTGATATTGCGCGGAAAAAGACATGTCTGCATTCAATGATTTTGGAAAGAACAAAAGCAGCTAAGTATAAACATATAGCCGAAACACAAATTAACCCGGTTCAATATTTTGGTACCTATGGTGATGCTCACATTTATCTAATGTTGACGTATGGTCGGACTGGGCGAGAATGGTCGAGCCCGCATCATCGACCACTCTACGCTAAACCCTAATCCATGCTTATATATACACGGATGCGGTTATCTCTAACTCATCATATAACACTTTTGCTATGCCACAACAAGATACTAACTTGACCGTCGGAGGTGGACCCGGGCCTACGGCTCGGGTCCACTCTAACGGGTTCTCTTTGTTGACAGTTCTACTAGGGCTCGAGAAGGCGACTAACGGCCAAGGAGAGTCGTTGAATCTAGTCCGCGCTGATTTTGCATCAACAAGTTGGCGCCATCCGTGGGACACGAATAACCTATGTTTCGTGTTCTCATATTACCGAAGCGTAAATCAATTTCTAAGTCGGTAATTCTAAAACCTTTCACTTTATTAAATTGGACGATGCGTACAACTTTATCCACAAGGATTAAGCGCCTCGTGTCGATCGCTGAATTTAATATCACTTTATTAAAACTTTATTAAATTGTACGATGCAATAAAGCTTTGGTAGAAAATATTCTGACGCTGCAACATGATAAGTGTTGAAATCTAAAACCTTTGCTACAGCGTATATTACATGATAAGTGTTGACATCTAAAACCTTTGCTACAGCGTATATTTTACAATTTAAGATAATAAACCATATCTTCACTTAAAACATTATTCTTTGATTAAGTGTTGAAATTTAATATATTCTTTGATTTGGCTAAATGCTAAAACATATAAAGAAAAAGTCCGCACGATCGGATCTATTTTATCTTTTAATCCGCACGATCGGATCTAAGAAAAGCCCGCATGATCGGAGCTATTTTATCTTTAGCCGCGATAAATTCGGCATATCTTCGTTTTTACGGTTGGTACGCTTGTTCAAGGCGCGAATAGCGCGATCGCGATAAATCTACCCGCGTAAGACCGTGCGCTCGAGAGATCTTGAAGAAGGCGCGTGCTGCCAAAACCACGATGCTAGTCAATCGCCATGATGCGACCGGACCAAAGGCCGTGGTATAAACATCTGCGATCATCCGAAACGTTCGAGTCTATGTGGTTACGACAATTCTCTCTCGTCTCATTAGTCGCGGTCACGGTACATCCATCCGAGTTTTTATTTTATACATTTAAAAAAAAAATAAAAATAAAATAAAAATCTCACGATAGGTTTTATTTTATACAAACAATTGTTTATGTAGTTTGTACAACCTCACGATAGGTTTTATATTTTTCATGCTATGTGCAACATGTTATATATGCTATGTGCTGTTTATTACTTAACTTCATTAGGTTTTATATGCTGCGATGCGCGGCATATACTTTTAATCTTTGCATTGAGTGTTTTTCGCAGATTAAATAAGTTTAATGCTCCTACACGAGTAGCACCATCAAACTTGGGGGCTACCGGTACATCCTACCTCATTTGCTTCCAGACGCATCACGCAGCGATTTGGGCGCGAGCCGCAGAGAGACGTCCTCTGTTGGTTGTAAAGACTCGCGCCTGACGCACATTTTGTCGCGCAAGACCGATCGGTGTCATGCCATCGCCCTTATCTTGGTGAACGCGTCTTCTGTCGCACCTCTTGTCGCAACGCCAACAACTTATGCTTGAAGCACGTCTTCGTCACACCTCTTTGTCGCGGTAACAGCACACTTCGCTAAAGCACGCCTTCTGTCGCACCATCCGTAACGCCATCCGGTACAAAAGTACGCCTACCGGGATGCGCGATACGGGTTCCACTTTCACCCACGCCATCGAACTTAAGTCTAGCATAACATAGCCATGTGCTATCTCATACTAGACTTGGGGGCTTGTTGACGTATGGTCCGGCCGGGCAGAATGGGTCGAGCCCGCATCGCCGCCCACTACGCCTAAACCCTAATCCATGCTATATATACACGGATGCGGGTTATCTCTAACTCATCATATAACACTTTTGCTATGCCACGTCAAGATACTAACTTGGACCGTCGGAGGTGGACCACGGGCTACGGCTCGGGTCCACTCCTAACGGTTCTCTTTGTTGACAGGTCTACTAGGGCTCGAGAAGACGACTAACGGCCAAGGAGAGTCGTTGAATCTAGTCCGCGCCAGATTTTGCATCAACATCTAATGTAATTGTAAAAAAGGTAGGAGAATGTGAAGCTCACCTATAAGCTTATGGACCTAGTATTCTTAAAATTTTGATTTTGTATTGGTGTTTCTAGGATTCTGCTTAGGGCATAATAAATGTTATATGTGTGGTTACTCTATAAGTAAAACACATTTTTTGGGCTTGAAGCTAGAAACTCTTTTTCTGATTGGGAATAGTGGTAATGCAAAGATAGAGAAAGTTGAAACTACATCCCAGCTACTAAGATTATACCGAATGACCTCTCGTACAAAGTAGAACTTGTTGTCTAGCACCAGGCCACCAACACCTTCTGATTTCAGTCATTTCACTTGAATATATATATTATTGATCAGATGTAGAAAATTCTCATGGGAATTTTACTATTCGAAACTTATAGGCATTAAATTCTAGTAATTAAAATTTTGTTTGTCGGACTTTTCTATTTTCGAGCTCTTATTAAACTGACATATCCTCTTTTATTTCCACAACCATCACTTTAAGCCCCACTACCCACCACTGCTGTTTAAGACTACCACCCAAGTGCCATCACCACCAATAGGTGAACCGAGTCCATAACTATGAACCAGCACACCGAATTTAGAATTCAAAACCATCAATAAGTGGTTGGCATTCAGGATTCATATCCACTGCATCAGATTTTTTAACACTACTGTTGTTAATAAAGTGACTTCTTATCAATGGAATGACTCTTATTAATAAAATGACTTTTTATTAATTGAATGATTGAGCTTTATCAAATTTTAAACTCGGTTCTGTAGGTGTAAGAGCATGTTGAGTTAAAAGTACAGATTTATAAAAACCCACAAAACCACAAAAGGAGTAAATTTAATGGAAAATGGGTGAACAGCCAAAAGTACTACTACAATATTTTTTTTAATAGAGCAAGTATACATTCTCAATTCCGAACTGCTTTAACTTGAGCCTTGAAAAATCCAGGATCTATGTTTGCAGCCATGAGACAATATCCTAACGCTTCTTTCATCCTACCTAGTGAAATCCTAATGTTTCTCTGTATATAGCCCACAACTTGTATAGTCAAGGTGCACAATATTCTGGATCAATGCTTGAATGATAGCGCCCAAGATTGTACTCAACCTCATGAGAGTGTTCTAGTTCACTCAAAAATCTTTAGAGCTGCTTGGGGTAAATATTCTTGAGAGCATGAAACACTGCTAAACAGTAAGATTATATAAGTCCTCAAACTATTACCGTAACTACTCGAGCTACATAGGGTCAGGCTTTCCTTCATAATACACAGATAGCTCATAGCATTCTTGAACCTACACAATTAAACATCCTAAACATCTTAATAACCCGTGCATTTTATTATATCAATCGATTCAATGAGACATCACATTTTGTATTTTAGTCTTGAAAGGCACATGTTTTGAGCTTTGATCTTGCTTTACGTTCCACCATGGAATTGCCACTATGGTTAAAAATTGAGACCAAATATTCTCCATTGTGTCTCCTATTTATGATAATAACTGAAACCGATTATGATTATCAAATATTGATTATTTTGTTCTTAAGTCAGATATCAAATCAACCGTCCCAAATTTAATGGTATACATTCATTGAGTGTAGACGTATGGTCCGGATCGGGCGAGAATGGGTCAGGCCGGCATCGCCGCCCACTCTACACCTAAACCCTAATGCATGCCTATATATACACGCAGGGTTATCTCTAAACCTAACATCTTTTGCTATGCAGCAAGATACTATCTTAATGGTCGGAGGTGGACCCGGGGCTACGGCCTCGGGTCCACTCTAACGGGTTCTCTTTGTTGACAGTTCTACTAGGGCTCGAGAAGGCGACTAACGCCCAAGGAGTCGTTGAATCCATCCGCCGATTATGCTTCAACAAGTTGGCGCCATCCGTGGGACCCCGAATAAACTATGTTTCGTGGTCTCATATTACCGAAACGCAGAGATAAATTCCTAAAATCGGTAACCCTAAAACTTTGCATTCTACCATGCGTAGAACTTTGTTATGCTATTGTGTGAATATAATATCACTTTAAAAAGCATCTTCAGATATTCATTGAACCATTATACGTTAAAACTTTGCTTTGCGTGTCCTTGTTAACCATCCAGTGCTACAGTTAATTATGCTTTGCATGAACGATGTTTAATGGACTATTTATGGTCAAATCGTAACGTGGTCAAACATCACGTTAAATTGCACGTTCCATTAAATTGCATATTGTTAAATTGCATATTTTATTCTTTACATAAGATTATATAATGATAAATCTTTACATAAGATATACGAATGGGTATAGTAATATTACTTTTACATATAAAAGGACAAGTCCGCACGATTGGACGTATTTTACCTTTTGATCCGCATGATCGGACCTAAGAAAAGCCCGATCGGAGCTATTTTATCTTTTAGCCGCGATAAATTCGCGCAGAATCGCTTTTTACGGTTGATACCTGTCGCTCAACAATAGAGTCACGATAAATCTACCCGCGTAAGACCGTGCGTTCGCACATCTTCGCGAGAGAACGCGACGCGCGGTACCACGATGCTAGTCAATCGCCATGATGCGCACCGACCAAAGGCCGTGGTATAAACATCCGCGATCATCCGAAACGCAAGTCTATGCGGTTAAGATAAATCCATCCGTAATACGTCACCGCGGTCACGGTACATCCATCAAGTTTTTATTTATACATTAAAAAAGAAAAAAAATAAAAACACCATTAATTATTTCATCGGCACGCATCCCACGACGCGCGCATTTGCCACCCTCACGATAGGTTTTATATTTTTTTATGCTATCGCGACTCTATTATTCATGCTATCTGCCTGTCTATTGTTTTAATTTATTAAGTTTTATATCTGCGATTCGCGGCATATGCTTTTAATGTTTGCATTAAGTGTTTTACGCAGGCATATACTCCCTCCGTCTCAAATTAATAGTCCATATTTCCTTTTTGGGATGTCTCAAAAAGATTGTCCACTTTCCTTTTTTAGTAATAAATAGGGAATTTTGTGAGAGAATATTCTATATGAGTGGTTGAAAATTGTTGTGGTCCCACTTTTATTAAACTTGATGATTTTTGTCTCCTGACAATAATTTTGAGACGGAGGGAGTATAAGTTTAATGCTCTGCACGAGTAGCACCATCAAACTTGGGGGCTACCGAGGTACATCCTACCATTGTTTCGACGCGGTATATTTGGCGCATTGAAGACGGATTTGAGTATTCGCACCAACATGCCGCGGGGAGACGTCCTCGCTTCGGTTGTGAAGACGCGCACAGCGCGAAGCCGCCTTCGTCAAGACATCTTTAGCAGCCGCACCTATGCGCGCAGCACGCCTTCGTCGCACCTCTTTGTCGCGCACAACGCACACCTCTATGCGGTAAGTCACGTCTTCGTTGCACATCTTTGTCGCGCCGCGGCAGCGCCTGTGATACGTAGCGCGTCTTTTGTCGCACCTTTGCGTCGCTCTTGGTACAAAAGGTACGCCTTACCCGGATGCGAGATACGGGTTCCACTTTCACCCACGGCCATCGAACTTAAGTCTAGCATAATATAGCCATGCGCTATCTCATACTAGACTTGGGGCTTGTAGGCGTATGGTCGGGGCCGGGCGAGAATGGGTCGTGCGGCATCGCCCACTCTACACCTAAACCCTAATGCATGCCTATATATACACGAGTTATCTCTAAACCTAACATCTTTTGCTATGCCACAACAGATACTAACTTGGACCGTCGGAGGTGGACCCCGGGCTACGGCCTCGGGTCCACTCCTAACGAGTTCTCTTGTTGACAGTCTACTAGGGCTCGAGAAGGCGACTAACGGCCAAGGAGAGTCGTTGAATCCAATCCATGCATTATGCTTCAACATTGAGAGAAATATTTTTGAGCAAGAACGGAAATACCTCTTAGGCACATTTACAACCGCATGAACTGCCTTGCATTCCTCCTGTTGTGTCTTGAAGCACTTATCATTTTCCTATACCGATCAATTGTTGGTTTTCCTTGCTCAAATACTTATCTTGATTCACAACCTTTTCTTGATCGACACCAACTCAATTTCAACTTGCACTTTCTAAATAAGCGAGCAATGGTAAAGGTAATCAATGGACTTGGGTAACGCTTTGTCATAAGTGGCAAAGTGGCGCATCAAGCGAGGCTAAGCGGGGTTTCAAAATGGGTTTGAGTCAATATGGAAACTTTTAGGGCGGGACGGTTGATTGCCAACACATTTTTGAAAAGAAATTTGGAAGGTTGTCTACACTTGACTTTTATCTCAAATGTGGCAAGCAGGTTAACTTGGGAAAAAGCAATCCGGTAAATTGGTGAAGGCGCCCCGAGTGTATGCTTAATGCACAAAAACTTCTGTTTAAAACTGTCAAAGCAGTTTTGAGTTTTCACAAAGGATGAAATTGCTCAATCTAAGATGTCAAAGAAAATTAGGCGATACGGTGAGTGTGGGTTAAAGACCTCCAAGTTTTGTTCAATCGCAAGATAGCCATACAACTGTCGCTTAGCATCAGAATGGATAAGATTTGGGAGATGATTCCAAGCATTTCTACCTAAGTCTTGGCGTTCAAATGGTTACCTCGATCGATTCAAGTTCTACCTCAAACAACCAAAGCAAGATGCCAATCTTCATGTATACACCAACTCAAGGTGCCAGTCCCCTATACTATAATTCTTGTCTATAAGCTGCTATATCAAATAAAGTTATTACCACCTAAAAGATAATAGAAGTGCTTGTGGATTGAGAACTACAAAAAACTAATAAATGACCATATATGAAGAAAAAGCGTACTTTTAACTCTACGTTCTTGAAAAGATGCACTACCGTGTGGTGTCACGTCCTGGTTGTAAATCCGACTTCGTAGAAAGTTATTCCTTCATTTTGTACTTCTGTCGTTAAAAGACTGCAAATAAATAAAAAATGAGAAGATTATTACGCTATAATTATGAAAAAATTCCTTGAAATCGTACTTATAGCTACATGACCCGGATAGCACAAAACGAATTTCTAACAAAAAAAGGATCAGAAAGCAATACAAATAGCTAAAAGTTCAGACTATTTTTTTAATTATAAAAAAAAAAAAAAAAATGCCTATCTTGTGTGGTTGATTCTCCTCATATCTTATGAATGAGACCGTGGTCGACTAGCAGGTGGATCGCAAGACTTTTATAAAAAAAATACGATGAAAGGATACTTAAGCGGACATAAATGATGCCCATAACCCTTGAACCTCGCAAGGGCCTTCGTGTAAGCTTCGCTTCCCTCTTGTTAAAGCGACTTTTGAAATATATGTCCATTGTTGGGCACCAATCTTTGACATGAAGGGTCAGCATATACTATGATTCAACATTTATTAAGACCAAACTTAAAAAGTAGCCACTGAGCATTCATGGAATGCAAGTGATAAGCTGAAAATTGAGCCATCCCTTTCTAAAAGCACTTCAAAATAAAGTAAAGGAACTTACCAAGCTCGCGTTAGTATCTAGACGTCGTGGTGAAAACTTGCAGTTACTATCAATCCGCACCGCTATAAATCTTTGACCACTTGAGCAAGATCCGCTCTTTTACAACAACTTGATAGCTTTCAATTTCTAATCTCAAGATTAGCCTAAGAAGTTAATCTAAGTGTTTGATCAATTTCATAAGATATAAGTTACCGATAAACTTTATATACTTAATCGACTCTTTAACCGATCCATAACAAATAAGAAGCATTCATTGTCAAAGTATCAAAGATCGCCAGTTTTGAACCATCCTTCTGAGTCCACCATTGTATCGTTAACTTCTTTTTCATCACCATACCCATCTCAACGAAACCAACAACAGTCATCCTGTGAAGAATTTAGAGTAAAATTTAACATAAAAGTCCAGAAGATATATTAACCTTTCGTTATGAATGGATTTCCAAGCAATAGTTCATGATGATTCATCAGAGGTAAACTAACCATGGTGTTATATTCCATTAACTTAGCAATAGGGCGGCTCATATTTGTAGCAAATCGATGCCTCTTTTGTCACCACATAAAGGCCTGATGCGTTGTATTAAATCAGACCACCAATTTGATTACATTTAGGATATTGGATATATAATGATAAAACATAATTGAAAACTGGAACCCGTATTTACGTTATGGGAAGGCATATTAGACACATTGGCTTCAGCTATAAGAACGACAGTTAATAGTAAGTTAATCTTAGACATCGTAACATTTATTTTGAAGATAAAACTTATAACCAAAAAACGACACATCTGAATCTAAAACTCGTCCAAAAGTAAACATGTATAACTGACCTCTAATGAACGGTGGTGCATTATCACTGTTTCCTGGCGGCCGAGATGATTCACCGGTTCTTTGTACATTTACATCTAAACAGTCAACAAAAAAACGAACACTGTGTCAGCATAAACAATTACGTTTTGGGCATATACAGGAACTGTAAACTATAAAAATGCATTGATTCAACTATAGTAATTGTTTCTAACAAACTGTTTACAACATTTGTAGCCTCATTGATGATCTTTCCACCATGATCCCCAAACACTTGTTTGGTTACTGATGTAAACATCCTCTTCGTACATACTTTTAGGAAGAGCCATTTTCTGCAAATATCATAAACGCTAACCATGTCAGACCACTATCCTTATAAAATCTCTCAAAATAATAAAACTGCAGGCACCATATCATCATCTTTCTCAAATTGATAAACTCTAACAGTGC
The DNA here is from genome assembly GCA_022545495.1 of Chrysanthemum lavandulifolium. Classification (NCBI taxonomy): domain Eukaryota; kingdom Viridiplantae; phylum Streptophyta; class Magnoliopsida; order Asterales; family Asteraceae; genus Chrysanthemum; species Chrysanthemum lavandulifolium. The sequence continues at coordinate 249,398,200 of CM040241.1, read as the reverse complement.
TAACTTACAATGCAGCCCCTCTATTATTTCAAAACACCAAATTACTATAATTACCTCTTCTAATTTCATCTTATGAATCTGAAAATATAATATCTATAAATTAATAACGATGTGCCATTACATACCTGTCCTTTAATGATCCTACCAAGACGATCATACTCAACTTCCTTTCACTTTGGCCCGGTAACAACTCTCATGGAAGTGCATCTTGAGAGATTCCATATATATCCACAATAGTCTCCTTCACTTGTGATTTGAAGAAAAAAAATTAATACATAATCAAAATCAATCTAGATAATAGAGATACTTACTGATTTGAATTCAGAAAATCATAACCTTATTCTTAATCCTTCACTTTCACCACCACCCCTATAAATAAATACATAAATAATTAACACATAATCAAAATCAATTAACTATAGAATCATTGAGCAATTCATACAGCTATCATTCACTTTCATAAATCTTTTAAGCTAAATAGTGTTTCTGGCATAAAGCGTATAGTCACATGTTAGCGGCGGGCCTTTGATAAATGCACGGTAATTTTTTAAGTACAAAGTTGGCCGTTTTGTGGTACCCGCATAGTTTGCGTCTTACCACTTCTCGTTACACCATAAGTGAATACTATTTCTACGCTAGCAAATTTATATTACGTCAAATAAAACATGCATAGTTATGTTAAACAATTTTTTTTAGACATCTCTTGAAATACTTTCATTACTAACTTAAAACTATAACTGTACAATTTGAATGCACAATTAAGGTAAAGCATGAAAACATGCAATTCAAGTTCTACATTGGTTGAACCATACAATATTCAACATCGAAACCTAGAAGCTGTAAGGGAAAAAAAGAAACAGTAATTATAAATATCTGTAAATGTAGCGTAACAAAAGTAGTTAGTTCGAGTTAGAAGGAGGTATATTAAGTATTTTAAGTTTACCAAGCATGATACGTAGTTCTCTAGCCTCCATGGCCACAAAGTCGGGATTTGCAACCACCATAGGGATTCTTTTAGGCGAACATCGTTACAAAATCTTCTCAAGCTCTTGAAGCTTCTTTGAGACCGACTCACCCTGTAAGAAAGTTCCAAAGCTTTAGTACCATGGACTAAAACAAATTCGGTTTATTCAAGTGTTCGACGTTACGTAGCTCTAAACCACAAGCAAAGATAATAACATATCAAGTTTGTAGCTAGTCAGTAAAGCGCACGGATACTTTTCATAAAAATTATAAAATATGATAAAGTAATCGAATATTGGAGTAATAAATAAGCGTGTTTGAGGGTTACCTCAAGTGATATGGCACCTCGGTTTGTTTGACATAACTATAACCTAATTAAACAAAAAACTTAAATAAACCAATCACAAATCATTGAAACTGAATAAAACTCACCATGAAATCATTGTTTTAAGATTCATTACAACCACATGTGTTCGAAGAAGATGACTAACATGCAAAAACCTGCAAAAAACCAATATATGCATATAGATGAATGTACGTGTAATTTTTTTCCAGTTTACATATTTGATTAGGGTTACCTAAGTTGTAGAGATAGATGAATAAACTGTATTTTTTTCCGTATGTTTATATGTTTAATTAGGGTAATCTAAGGATTCTCATACTTATCTCATATCAATACGTAATTGGTTGCATTTATATATTTTGGGTTGCAAGATATAATCCAAAAAATGAGTTGCTTTAGTGGTTATAATGTTTTTGTGGACTAACAAACCCAGGTTCGAATCATGCATGTATCATTTTTTATAATTAAATTTCAAAATTATTGTTTAGGTGGACAAAATATTGCTTAGTTGGACAACAAATGCTTATGTGGCATAAAATGGATTATTTGGCATTGATGTGATATTAATGCCAAATCTCTCTATATATAATAATATATATATATATATATATATATATATATATATATATATATATATAGGAAGGATCGGGTGGTTTTAAGCTTTTAACTAGTGGATGGTCGGAAATATCACAGTAGCTTTTAAAAAAATTCAAAAATGCAAAAAATAAAAAATAAAATAAAGAGGATGATAAATTATTAAGAATCATTTGAAAAAATTTCAAAAAAAATCGCTTTCATGATTAAAAGTATTGTGATATTAAAATCGATTTTGACTTTTGTAAAAAGTCAAGATTTGATCTTAATATCACATAAACTTTTTTTAAAATACAAATTGTTAATATCACACTAACTTTTTTATATCACAAGACTTTTTGTTTTTTACTAATATTATTAATATGATCGTAACTTTTAATAAAAAATGTTAATATCACGGTTACTTTTATATCACGTAAACTTTTTTCTTTTTTTAATATAATTGTTAATATCACCGTAACTATCATATATTTTTTTTTTTAAAAATTGTTAATATCATAGTAACTATTATATGTTTCTTAATATCACAAGTCATTTTACATGTAAAAAGCTTACTATCACAGCTTGGTTTTATAATATCACAGCTTCTTAATATCATAGTAGGACTCATAATATCGTTAATATCACTTGGGACTCATAATCAAAAAACAAAAAGTGCTGAAAAACTGGAAAATAAAAAATGAAAGAAGATAACAATAATAACGATCCTCAAAAGGAAAAAATTTAAAAATCGTTACATGGTCAATTGCTACCGTCAAGTTAGCGCGGATCTTGACTTTTTCAGAATCAAAGAACCTAACAAATGTAGGCGGAATACACTCATGATCTGCTTCACAAATGGGAGATTGGGTCGAAATCTATTTGTGAGATTAGGGATCGGCATATATTATCATAAGCATAAACATAAGTGAGGAGACTGATTCAAATTCAAAAGAACCTCTAGGAAGGTACCTCGGCCGCCTACGACGGAGGACTTTTTCCTCTTCTCGAAATCGTAATTTTTGATAGGAATGCTAAACAAAAAGAAAGGGGTTTGTTTGTGGAATAGGGCCTGTTGACACAATCCCATTTCTTTCTCCTTTCTTTCCGTTGGTCAACAACCAACAAAAGTTCTCGCTTAGTTCTTCACTACTCGTGGAAAAAGTCACTTTACGTATGGGGAATCGATCGGATCTGGAATGGTCGGTCGGATCTATCCGCACATCCGCATGAATTAAAAAATCCGCACTGATCCTCACTATATATATATATATATATATATATATATATATATATATATATATATATATATATATATATATATATATATATATATATATATATACATATATATATAGATGAGGCATGCCACATAAAAATTACTTGGCATCCCATAATGCCATGTCATATTTCCATGTCATCATGTTTAATCCACCTAAGCAAAGGTTAAAGGTACTAAAAATCGGATTTTAAATTAAAAAGTGAGAGTGGGAGGATTGAACACAAGTCGTTGAAACAATAACAAACGATCAACCACTAGAGCAACACAATATTTATGATACAATTTGCAAGTAAAAATTGATATAGCCGTCCAACCAAATTTTTTTTTCAGTTTTTAGGCCCATTGATTAACCTCCCACCATAATGGGTAGAAAGACCTAATTTTCATATTATTATTCGAACTATCAACCTGTCTTCACTTTCTAGAATCAAGATATGATGATTTCCATACGCATATGCATATTGGTACATGTAAGATTTACATATACGATTTTGAGGTTTTTCATGGTCAGCAAATCTTCAGTTTGGTGTTTTGATCATATTGAATGCACCTAACTTTCGATTTAGCGTACGTATCTCAAGGTAATCAATTTTCATTATATTTTATAACTCTAGCAGCTTCTTCATTGTATGTTACATATGATGTAGCATGTGAGGCTGTAGCACTGAAATAGTTAGATGGTCTTTTGTGATTATGTAGTATGTACGTACTCTGTATATTATTAATAATGAAACTGAAAGTCATCCGAATGGAGGATCTAAAGTGATAATGATGTAACCTATCTTGATCTTCTAATTTACAATTGTGTTTCCAACTTTGTATGTATGATATAACATTAGGATTTTGTTTTATATTCACTGAACTATAGTTGTTATTATTTATTTTATTCATATTTGTTTAATTAGTTCTGGAAATTTTGTTGAGATTAGAAAACACAAAAATTTGTATTTTGTTTGTTGATTTTAGCATTTTTATGACTATCCATCAATCACAGTTGAGCTTTTTATCATTTGTTTAATAATTTTAGGAGCAACCAAAGACCAATGACACATTTGTTTTTTCCCAAGCAACTTTGAAGGTTGTTTCATGTTCATAGGATGTGGTTTATTATTGTGATTAATTGAATTAAGTATTGATTAAGTGTAATATTTTTCTTAATCATTTAAACATGATTTTGTGGTTGTCTCTTATTTGATTAGGTATCCATCATTCGTTCTTTGTCCATTGCGAAAAAGGGATATAGCATTATTATTGATTTCAACAAGGTATGTGTTTTGTTTTGCCCGATTTTTTATTTCTTCTTTAGTGTTAAATCCATAAATGAAATTCATCCTCCTAGGCAGTTTTGTTTGTTCAAACACATGTCCAGGATATATGTTCGGATGTGAGGTTGGTATTTACAGAGGTGACGTGTCTCCTATAGTCAATCTATTTTCATATGCATTCCATCTTATATGTATATGGATTATTTGACTGAAAGTATATGAATAAAACTCTATCACAAAAGCCAAACGTAAGCAACATGTTCAATGCTACCAATTTGTTCATCAATGCAGACATTACTGAGATTAACAGTTTTAAGAAGACGTAAGTAATCTATATTTGCTCCAATTTTATTGCTTAGTATGCTTTTTCTGCCTATATTTAAAATTTATTTAATCATTCTTCACCAGGTTTCTTGAAAACCTTGAAGGTGAAGCGTCAGATCATCAGATTGGCCAGTTGGACAAATAAAGGTCATCGAACATGATAACAAGTGGTACTACCTGGCGTGCGGTTCGTGTGATAAATTTTTTTGATGAATAGACTGGAAAAGATAGACAATGATTCTGGTGAATTGGAAAAACATCTCATGTTTGTTTATTCAAACAAAGCATGTGATAAAGTAACTGATGTGCATTATAAGTAAGTTCACCAACTTCGACTTTAACTCCTCCTATGAAGTTATCTTACCTGATTTGAATATTTATCTTTAAACATGTACAAGCTTTAAATACGTGCGCTGGACAAATTAGGATCGGTTTTTTGACCTTTATTTTACAAGGTAGCTTTAAATGCCAAACTCAATCACCGCTGATCTCTTTGCTTTAAACAGGTACAACCTCATAGCATCACTGATCTCTTTGCTTTAAATGCCAAACTGTAACATTTTGTGTTAACTAAACCTTTTGATTCGTTACTTCTCTGTTGCCACTGTGACATAACTGAAATCACTCTTATTACTATATTGATATCCCAGTTGAAAAAAAAATCACTACTAAATGGCATATGCAGGTTATTGGGGGCCTGCAAATGAAGAAAATGCTAAGCAATTAGAGGTGGAGAAGAAGAAGGCCGAAGATGAAAAGGTGAAACTAACTCATATCAACTCACAACATATACCTGTGTATGTTTTGTTTCCAGGTCATAACCCATATAATATTTTAACTAATAGGCTAAACCAAACAACCCCATTGCCTAGATAATATGCTAAACCAAACAGCCCCTATCGCCCAAATATTTAAGCTAGACCAGATAATAGGCTAAACCAAACAGCCCCCATAGCTCAGATATTGAAGGCTAAACCATGCGTGTGTGTACTAATGAACAGGCAGATCTTTGTTGACATACTTCTCTTTTTACTGCACCAATGAACTCTGTTTGCAGCTATGCTCTAACATCAGTTCGACATGGCAATCGGAAATATGCCGAACTCTTGGATCAACGATGGAAAGTGTAAAGTATATCTTCTTATGTGTTTAGGCTTTCTCAAAATATTTAATACTGCTTTTTTATAAATGGTTGTTTTATTTTGCATTAATGGTTGATCATGTAAAGCGATTGTATGACACTTTTTTACAACTTTTTAAACACTTCTTATTGTTTCTTTGTCATTTCAGATTGGTGGTTTGGTTGATACGTTTGGTTGTATTCTTGGGTAGATTTGGAGGTCAAAAACATAACATTTTGTCGAATATGTTAACTAATTATATATATACTTTATGGTTTTAAAAGAGAATACTTCCTGTTTGAAGTATGGCCATAATGCATTGCATCTCTATTTCACCTAAATATCAAGTGGGCTAATTTTACTTATTGACTATACTTTCAAATCGAAAATTTTAGCATATCAATTAGGTTCCGGATGAACTCTCAAAATGGGAAAATATAAAATAGGAACGAACTGTAGCAATAGTTTAATGCATGTTTCCTAATGAGATCTATATGACGTAGGTCGTATAATCTGTGAGATCTATATGACGAGGTCGCATAATCAGTCCCGATGCAGAACAACAGTCATCACAATGCATATTGATGTAAACTTGAAACATAGCTTTAGATTGCATGTATGTGTATGATATAGTAATATCCTTTTTGCTTTATCAGGTAGTAAACACAGCTCTAACATGTATTGTAAGCTAGAATTTATAATCTACAAATGAAGCACGTTTTAAAAATGTTGAATTGCATTAACAGATTACATAGGCCGTATTCACAAAGTGGGAAACATCGAAAGATATGGAGACCCAACCAGAAACAGAGTGGTGGTCAGCAACATCGACATCCAAAACCTAAAGTCAGTATCCTTTTTCATTTTTTGGCATTACAGCTACATACAAAATACACTTACATGGTGCTCTCTTTGTAGCGGCAACACTGTTGTGTTTACACTATGGAACACTAACGCAGGGGATTTCAAAATAGACAAATACGAGCAACTGCCAAAACCGGTCATCATTGCAGTCAGCTCATGCTTCGTCAAAAGAAGTACAGGTGCGCATAATAGGTTAAACCAAAACTATAAGCATATGTAATTATGTTAATTTTATTCTTTTCTAAATGTTGTCAAACAGCAGGTAGAGTACAATTGTCAGCAACTCCCGCGACAAATTACTACTTCAATCTAGAAACCAAACAGATGTTTGATGTGTATGCATCAACATTTTAAACAAAAAATACATGCACATTCTAAAATCATGATTTCTGTATTGCCGTGTATGATCAGTTCCTAGGACCACCAGTATCATTAGAAGTCGATACACAAAGGCACAGTAATTTGAAAGAAGAAATGTCAAGGAACTGCATACTACTGAACATAATGGACATAGATCCACAGCCTCAAATGGTATGGCCCATATTTATACAAAAAAAATTTGTTAACTACACATACGTCTAATTGTCTGCAAATTTGCATAGGGAGTACGGTTTACAACTGAAGCCCTCATACTCAGAATAGTATTGACAAAATGTGCGGGAACAAGCTATCGGAACAATTTTCGCACTGGCACTGTCAGGAATCAGGAGCCAGCCCGATACCAGACCATAGGTATTGAAAATAATCTATACAAAATATGCAGTGTCATCATTGCTATAACTTACTATGCACCTAACAAGTACTTACATATATTCAATGACCATCTACTGCTTCAAAGCAGTTATCACAATACTACAACTACAACTCTTACATGCTTCAGTCTAGAAAGTGATTCACTGGTCAAAAGTTGGGAGAGTTCTAACAAGTTTAGATGACGGATATTCTATTGTTATGGCCAAGTCTTTCTCCCAGATGCTTAGCTTAGCGAACTTGGCAGAAGAAGTTCTGATAGCTTATAGGAAATCAATATAAAAGTCATGAAAATAATTTAACCTTATTTGATCCATCGGATTAAGCGTAAGGCTTTCTGCGTGTTTTATTATAATTTGATTTTATAGGGCTATATTTTCTGTTGTATTTTATTATCTTATGAAACACTATAATTGAATTTAAGAGTCATGGATTTGCGTGTCAGTTTCGGTTTCGAATGAATATACGATTGGTGAGTGTAATTTTAGTTTGTTTTCAGTATTGGAAGATATTAGTAATTTATAGTTAAATCTCGTTGTAAATGGGTCGGTTGACTTGGAGTTGTAAAACGTGTACACTATTTTGTTTGAATTTCGATGCTCGAGATTGAGAAGGGTGCCAAAGAGCTCAATATTCCTATATTTGAAGATAATAGGAAGATAGTCGCAAGAACCGATGGGGGATTGCGTCACAATCCTTCGTTAGTTTTCAGTTCCGAGTGGAAGCAGGAAGTGACACATGATGATGCTAAGAAATTTAACTACCCTTCGGTTTCTGGTGTTACAAGGCCAGAAAATGAAGAAGATATTGCCTTCATGACTGTAAGTTAACCGTAACTAATGTAAATCCAACTGTTGCTAAATGTGAATTCGCAAAGCTTGACCCACATTTCTGGTTTTGCGAAATTATAGATTCTTGAACTTGGACATCTTATAAGAACGAAACAGGTTTCGTCAGAGGAGCTCACCGGGATATTTCTGAAAAGACTAAAAAGGTAAATATGCAAGAAAGATGTTTTTTAATTTCTTTTATGTAATTTTGCAAAGAAGATGTTCTTTTTATGCAATTGTTGCTTTGATAATACCGCAGGTACAATCCTGTGTTGGGCGGCGATCACCGTCACGGAGGATCTTGCCTACAAGCAAGCAAAACATGCAGATCAACTACTAGCACAAGGGTCGATTTCGGTACTGAAATGCATTAGTTAAGATGCCATTGAGGTGGAAGAATGGTAGGTTCGCATGTTGGGTAAAGAGTCGATATAGGTAACTTTTGTATTGTACAGTATGAGTCAAGTTTGTTGACTTTTATCCAAGCTATTTTGAACTTACTTTCGAAGTTACTAAATATTTGATAGGATCAGAAATTTGTATTGTTACTATGTTAATCTATAATATTTTAGTTCAGCTCTCTTGTAGATTGCAGGCATCAAAGTGCATTTTAACCCATATTTTTTTGTAACTAAATTTTTTTATTTGGCCCATTAGATCTGTATGAGATAACTCATAGCACGGCTTGACCTATTTTTATGTAGATGAATTGGAATCACCACCTCTAAGTCGAGACATGAGATTCTTTTGTAGCTTTATTCTTGATTGGAATTTATGGAAATGAGAGGTCCACTTCATGGAATACCATATGGGTTGAAGGACATTTTTGCGGTTCCTGAATATAAAACCACTTGGGGTTCAACTACATTCAAAGATCAAGTTCTCGACACCGAGGCATGGGTTTACAAGATTGGTGTAAAACAGGTCAAAACAAGATTTCTATCTGTGTGGGTTAAATTAGGCAAGGTTGACCCGTAATACTCTTTTTTTGAAAAAACAAACTATTTGTATATACTCCGTAAATAGTTAACATGTTGACTATGATCACAAAAATATATTGTCCGAACAATAAATTGGAGAGAATTCATAGTATTTTATATAGTTTTAACTGTTCTTTGCGTGTGGATTAATGCAGCTATGATAGGGCTCGAGAACATGGCTTTCATTGCCATGGCTGTTAGCTTGGTAACTTACTTCTATGGTTATACAAACTTCAGTTTGACCAATTCAGCCACAACACTCACAAACTTCTTGGGCACTGCCTATTTACTATCACTATTGGAGGGTTTATTTCTGTCACATACTTGTCAAAATTCAAGACTTGTATCCTATTTACATCGTTCGAAGTTGTGGTATACCACATTCAAATTATCAACTATTAATCTATAATTTGTGTCGTATTTATAATGTATTTAATATGATGTGACTACTGTGTACACTTAGGGTTATGCACTTTTAGCAATTCAAGCATGCTTCCAACAGTTACGACCAATTCCCTGTAGTGCTAGCCTAGGGAATGAATGTGAGCAAGCAGAAAGTGGTCAATCTAATTGCATTCGGCACAGGTGGAATTAGAGTGATTTGCCTGACCAGTTTGACCTAATTGACCCCAAAGAAGCAAAATCACTTGTAGCTTCTTCAACTGGTTTTTGTTCAGCATCACAACTGGTGTTGTATTTGGTGGATCAGCTCTAACCAAGGTTGGGATTGGGGGTTCGGTATATGCTCCGTAGCTGTGTTAGTATCAGCTGATTTTCTACTCACAGGGAAATCTATGTATCATAACGATGTACCTAAAGGAAGCCCAATTAATCGCATTATACAGGTAGACTAACTTAAAGAATACATACACATTTATTAATAAGAAACAGATAACAGATACTTATAAATTGGAATCAAGTATTTCTTGATTTCCCTAATGTATAATAGTTATTTTACTTGCTTCTTAATATTATATAAAACTACATATTAATTAATGCAGCAGTGCCTGTTGTACGCAACACAGATGGCTTATACATTCCCTAAGTCCTAATCTTTATTTGTAGGGGAAAAACAAACAAAAGGAGGCCGGTTAAGAAAAAGTTAATATCGCTAAAATTTGTAATGCGCACTTCAGACAGTTAAGTAACAAGGTAAATAGTAAAACTAAAATGTTTTAGTAAAGTGCTAAATAAACATGATCATACAGTTGTTAAATAATGTGTTGTGTTTATAACTCATATGTCTGGTTATAAACTTATAATGTTTAGTGGTTGGTTGTATTTTAAGGTTCAACGGCTGAAGGTCCTCCAAGTCCACATGGTGAGAGTCATGAGTGCGCATATTAGTTGGATACTGAAAAAGGTGGTACCAGCTAATGGAAGATTTCAGAAGATGCTAAAGAAACTGTCTAGGAGGACAAGGATAAGGGAGATTAGCCTAGAGTGAAATGTCGACCAACAATATAAGTACGATAAGGTTTGTATTTATGTGTTTCATGTTTTGTTTGAGAACCATGCTGGAGCTTAAAGATCAACTGGATGGATTTGAGGCATCAAACAAAATCAAGGTACGTTTTTGCAATTCAGGCTGGAAGTGTAAATTCAGTATCAAAACAGTCAATGTCAACTCAACCATGTATTTTTAGTTTTAAAAAACTAAATTTGTTTACATACGAGTCTTTATTACTCACACGTTTTATGGCTACAAATCTTATTGATATTATGAACCAAGCTCTTCTTAGGCCACGAGCATTTGACAGGAGGATTGAATTCCCAAATCTTATCAAAGACGTATATGTTAGTATCTTTACCTCTTACCTTTCTATCCTCAAGTCTAACATTCAAATTACATCTTCGATGTCTCTTAAAAGAGGCAAATTGGGAGAGCCGGTAATGGGTCAAAACGCGTAATAGTATAATACGGGTGAAACACGAGTTGGATATACCGAAAACACTGATAGTGTGAATGTGATAGTGTGTATGGCCCAAATCAGTTTCCTAAAAAGTTAATCCCGAAGTTCATTCTTTTGGCTATGAGAGGGCAGCCTCTTCTGATTCATGGTGATGGGTCGAATGTGAGGAGTTTCTCTACTGTGAAGATGTTGCTGAGGATTTTGAAGTTGTTCTCCACAAGGGTGAAGTCGGTCATGTTTACAACATTGTAACCAAGAAGGAAAGGCGAGTTAATGATGTTATGTTTGTTAACGCCAACCTTTTTGGTATATATATATATATATATATATATATATATATATATATATATATATATATATATATATATATATATATATATATATAATATAGTGTTTTTCAAAACCCAGTCCGATGGATTGCCATAAGGTTTACATTTGTTAGATATGACTTATCACTCACTAACCATATTAATGGTCACTTTTTTAGACATCATTTTTAGGATTTAGTAGAACAAATATATACTAAAAAGTAATAAAAGTTAAATGAAACGGTTAAAATCTATAATTGATGTTACCATAATCCATAAAAATGCATTAAAAGCATGCAAGTATTTTGATTTGTGGTTTTTATTTTTAGGATTTAGTAGAACAAATATATACTTAAAAGTTATTAAAAGTTAAATTAAACGGTTAAGAACTATAATTGATGTTACCATAATCCATAAAACGGCTAATTGGAGGTAACCACTTTCTAACATTTTGTTCTAAACAATATTAATCATGAACATCTTTTACATTTGATAATATTAGTAACATTTATTATTATTATTTTGTTATGTTTATTTACTTATTGTATATAGGTGCTTTCAGCTAATTTTTTTTACCAAATTTAGATGATGTTGATGAATTTGAAATATCTGTGAATGGTTTTATGGTGAGGTTTGATGTTCGTTGTGATGACAATATGTATGTATTGTCGGGTGACAAGTGGAGTTTGTTGTTGATACCCTTTGTTTGTTAAATGGTGAGGAACAAAAAGTCAAGTCGTGTGGGAAGAGTTATGGACAAGTGGGATTTACCTTGTTCTCTTATGCATAATCATGTAGCTCGTTAGAGCAGTTTCTTGAGCTAGGCGTTAGTGTTGGTCATGTTCTATTCTTTTGTAGCGTCTAGTTCATGTCTATCTTTAGAGTGGCCTGTCACTCTATTGATGTAGTTAGAACCACACTTGGTGCGTGTGTTTGTATAGTCGATTTGGTGCTTTGCCATATCGCTCTCTAATTTTATTTATATACCATTTACCAGGGTAAAAACCCTTTACCCAAAAAATGGTGATGTTTGTGTGTTAAGATGGTGTGATATTAATTTGCGGCCTTGTCAAGTATCTTTTCATACACATCCAAACATTCTTTATCAATCTAAAACATTTTCGTCCCGTCTCAAATTTTCTAAAGAATACACACAAGTTTGCCTTTCTATCAATTTTAAGCCAAAAGAAAAGATGAGACCTTATTATAAGGTATCAAGTACGTCATTACAATTATCATTGTATAAAATAAGTGCAACAAAATGTGGTAAAGAAATATTTTACTTGCAACTCATTCCTATAATTAAGGTTACAATGTATGATTACTAAAAAGTTTAATAGCAGCAATTAACATCATATTTGTAACTCCTTATCTTCTTCGACGCTAACATGAACTGTATATTAGCCTCACATATCAGGTTTAAAGTAAAGACAACCCAAGGAGTAGATGCTTGTAGGTGTTGGCAATACATGTTGTTAGGGAGTTTTTGGTTATGGTCAGGGAGTGTTTGGATGGCTATTGTAATGGGGTGTTTTGCTCTTGCCATGGGTGTTTGGATGGCTCTTGTAAGGGGTGTTTGGTTCTTCTTGTAAGGGTCTAATGGGTGATTGTTTGAGATTATATGATTCACCAAGTAAACTTTAAACAATTGCAATGTTGTGATCCATCAAGTATACTTTACTTGATAAGAAAAAGATTATGTACATATATATCAGTAGTTTTTAGGTTATGTGAGAATAAGTTCGGTAATTAATAAAAATGAACCAATTTAATTAGTATTCAACATACTGATATGTCCCGTTTGAATTAGATTTGCCATGTAAAGCGTGAACTAAACCAACTGTAATATATATGTCATATGCTATTTGCTTCCTACCCACTTAATTGAAAAAATTCATACCTCACTTAAATCACAAAATATATCATTAAACCACGATTTCAACAGTGAGTTTACAAAGAAATTGTGAAAGTTAACACATCAAGAATAACTGCATAAACAAACAATTGTAGATCATTTAAGCCATGATTTCGAAAGTGAGTTTACAAACAAACTCAAAAGCCTCGTGAAATTGAGTTTCAACATATAAATAACAGTAAGTGACAAAGTTGCAACAATTTTTTTCCAAATGTCAACTCCTTTACAAAAAAAAAATTAGATGGCCCAGTAACCTTGGCTTAATCATTTACAAAAAAAAATTAGATGGTCCAATAATCTTGGCTCAAGTTCTAAAATAATTTTATCAATATCATTCCAAGTTTCTTTTAGTAAGCATTGAGCCGAAAGGAATAGTTAAAGGGGAATATTGAGCTTTACTTCATGTAACAACAGATTTAAATGAAAGCTTACTAAAATGATCTGTTATGATACATCATAGCTTTATTGCAAAAAATTTATAGCAGAAGATGAAATTTACTTGCCTCAATGGAAAATGATGGCATAAAAGTTCTAACAGGCAACAAGAATATAGATTGCGTACATCTAAGTTCTCATGTACGTGAAGCGGAAAAGGAGGTATTCCTTGTAAAGCTTCCAGAAGTGACTTTGTTGTATTCATTGGTGATAGACGAATTTAGTATTATTAATGGTTGTATCCGTCTTCCAAAATAGCAACTCCATATACAGAGCTGCAAGTTTGCGGACTTACTTGTAGGGTATGCATTTCCCTCACCAGAGAGGTCGTCGCCCTATTTAATTCATAATTTAGTTTGACCTATGCAAATTTTCCAAATAAAAAGTAATTAATGATTAACAACTTAGACATGACATTTCTGTAATTAGTATTATAACTTACCTTAGCAAAACATAGATAGCAAACAGGCCAATGTCTTTATAGTTATTATTGAAAGCCACACAACTAAATACTATTTGATGTAAATAAACATGATCCAAAGTACCATTGAAAGCTAATATTATTTAGCATTTACCTGAGTTGTACTCATGAGGCTGAAGTTGGTTGGACCTTGCTTTCTCCACAAGCTCCTTCCATTTCTCGGATAATAAATAAAGATCCGACTACAACACACATAATAATAGACTTTGATGGATTTTCTATCCATTTGACGTCTTCATTTTTTAGTTAAAAAGCATTTACCTTAGCTCCTCTCTTAGGTCAAATTGGAGGTAGTTTAGGTACGGCTTCTTTCTCTGGTTCAGTTTTGGCTACAACCGGTTAGCTGCTCTTGAGTCCTTGCAACCAATCCAGGACATTTCTTCTTCTTGGAAAAAATAATAAACATTCCAGCCATGCTAATTGAGTGAATACATTATCTATTATGGTGAACTGATAAGTGTCATTGAGTGACTTACACAAACAACTTTATGCTAAGACCAGAGAAGCATATTTGATGTAAAATCGAGAGTTATTGTATATAAGCATGACTCGAGAAAGAAGATACATATTCATAAAATGGTGGCCCAAACATGACTACTCAAGGACAATACATTGAATTACGTAGTAAACGTACCTTCAATATATTTGTATCATATAAATAAGTAACCATACGATAGATGGTGAACAACAATAGTTCAGAATAATTTAGTTTCGTAACAGGGATTTCCCATATCCAACGACAGTTAAAACATTTCAATTTGGCTGTGGTTCTCCAAGATTTTGATTATGTGCGCACTCAAACTTCATCCAAGACCAAAGATTTATAAATCACATGTACATACAAAGTTACATTACTAATTCGCTATGTATAAATATATCATAAATTAATTCCTCTGTACTTGATGCTCAAATGGTCGTATGTCAGATTGTACCCGTGACTCGTTAAAATCTTTAGCTTTCTACCTATGCGGCTTAGCGTACTTCTTTCACATCCTGTATCACCACTTTATTGCTGTTGTTTCACAGCAGCCCCAAACACACAATAAAGACAGTTTTGGTTTTGAATTACTAAAAGCTTAAGATACCAATATCCATATACAAAATAACATCAATTTCATTCACAAATAGAATTTCATTTAGTAAAAATCGTTAATTATGGTTTCACTTTGACATCCTATGAATTTTTTTATCAAAGTTCAATTTGTAAAAAATGACTTGTCTTCTCTTTAAAATGCTTGTCACTAATGTAACACATACGAAATTAGTTTCATACTTATTGCGACAGACAGGGTAAAACAATTCATGGTTTTATAGATTTATGGTATCTATAACATTTGAATAACATTAGTTGGATATATTAATATCCAAAAACCAAAAAATCCGCCTCTAGCAGGTTACCATGCCTAGTCATGTAAATGTATATATGTAATGGTTTAGCTCGGCATCAAAAACTTAAAACACTTACACCACCACCATATATGATTAATACTGTGACTTTTTTACGAAGATAAAGCCCATAGCATTAAATGTCATCAGTTTAGTTATAACTAAATTTTGTTCATCAGTTCTACGCACTAAGTTTCCCATAACTTTGTTTCCGATCATACCTCCTTTTTCCCGCAATATTACCTGGCCACTTATGATCTATTTATTCAATACCAAATTCACCCTTCTTAAATTTAAACATGTAATTAAGTATATTGAACTTCAATAAACAATATTTATTACTTGTTGTTCGTTGATTTCATATCAACGATAATAAATGACTAATTTACCTCAATTCATATTCATCATTTGCTGATGCGGAAAAGAAAATCAAGGACCAGTGTAATTTAGATCCTAAAGAATAGCAAATGGAGTTCTCATTGGAGTTCAAGTTAGATGTCAAGTAAATCTTGTCTTTCATCACTTCCACCGCCACCATTTGCTTGGCTACACAAAGAAAATTTGTAATATATGCTTAGAATCTAACAATCTGGTGCCTTAAAAAAACTAAAATATGGTGATTGCAACTCGATACATTAGAATTGAATTCAAACTAAAACAAATAGGTACCAGGTTAACCCAACCCGCCTGACCTATTTTGACCCAAATAAAATTATTTATATATATTTGAATTCACCTAATTTGGCCCAAACAAATTTTACCTATTCCCGACCCAACATGATCTTGTTAACTGGTATTTGTATTTTATTACTTGTTCCCGACCCAATCTGATCTTGTGAACTAAACAGGTAAGCGTGGACTTTTCTGATGCACTAAGAACTTCGACCCAACATGATGCGTGACTCAATCTACACGACCCTTTCATTTTTCAGCCAAATCATTAATCATATAAGTGATTTCAAATTTACCTTGTTCTTCGACCTCCCCTTTCGTAGACCAGCAATTTCAGTGCACCACTTTCGTTGACCCGCACGAAAATTTTTATTTCAGATTAAGCTTTTTCATAAATCTCAGTTTATGGTTACTGTCGGGTTAAACAAAATATAATAGATTCAAGCTCAAGACATTCTTACACAAGACCAAGCAGTAATAGTTATTGCTCAAACACCTTCCTTCCTACTCCAAACTCGCCCCATTGAATCATTATCATGGCTGAATAAGGATGTAAATATGTGTTAATATTAGATCAGCAATGAGTAAGAATACAGATAAAAGCATACTTCCAGAGGCTATAATAAATTCTAAATGAATTAATAAGTAGGAAAATAAGCCGTTGTATGACACGGATAATCTCAGTTCTAATGGGACGCACTGAGAATCATCATAGCTTCCTATAATCCTAGTCCTAATAAAATACACGATGCAAGAAGTGGCAGTAAGACCGTAACATCACATTATTTCTCTCTTTCTAATTCGAAGGATGTATAAAAAGGATAAAGAAATAGTAATACCTTCATCCAGGTCGAACAAAGTACAAGTCTTCCACTTAACAAGCTTACAATGACGTCAATGTGTTAAAAGTAGCAAAAATGACATTAGCCATCCATTTAACATAAATATAGGAACAAATAGTGAATGAAGTTCCAAAAATTCATCACCATTTCAGTAACATTATCAACTCGTCTCTTCAAAATGACCAGATATTTCTCGAAAACTTGAATAAAATTTGGGGCAAAAAGGCTTTATATCAACCATTTTGGTGAGATGCGTTCAAATCCTAATTCAAATTAGATCTCATAAAGAAAAATAAAATATTTGGAAAGTCCTATCCATCTACAACTGAGATTTATCATTTGATCATGAATCGTTGTATGATTACATTTGTATTAGAGTCTTACTCCATCTACTCTAGGATTAGAGGCGGTTTATTGTTCATGACTCTCTATTTAGTATTTGTTTTCCCTACTATTTTGGGTTGAAATGTTGATGTTTCCTTATGTATCTTCGTAGACTTATTTGTTGTGACACACACTTATAGCACTCTTGGTTGAACCACAAACATTCTTGCTATTTATAACACCAGAATATCCAAAATCGACACGAATTGTACTAAAAACACATACTTTTATAGTACCGTTTTACCTTTTATCTCTTGATAATATTTTTATATTTGTAAATGGCTTTAAATAAAAACACCATATGGATGTAAATTAGTAGAACTGCTTACAAAGTAGAGAATGCATCCGACGGCAGATTCATCAGACTGCCACAAAAGAAGCGAAGATTCGAAAACCTCAATGAAAAAAAAAGCACCAGAAATGGCTCCAACTGCAGCACCTCTAACAAATCCACTCTCGGTTTCTTGGCCTATCAAAGCACCAGTCATTGCTCCTAATAAAGTACCCACTACAATTTAAAAATATCAACCATTAATTCCAATCAAGAGCCAAATGCAGCTTAATGTTTTTAGACTCGGGTTTCAGAGTCTTAAGTTTTCAACGACTTGTATTCAGAGTCATCGACTTTGGGTTTAGGATCGGTTGTGGTTTTAGGTCAACGATCCTTGCAGTTTCAGAATCAGTGACCAGAGATTCAGTGATAAGGTTCAGTGTGAGGGGTTCAGGGTCATCATTTCATGACTCAAGTTCAGGGGGTCACGGTTTAGGGGCTCGTTTTATCAGCCCCTAAGTTACACTTTTCTCGTCTGATTCGTACCGTCTTAACTCCCTGCTGTATCCTCTGAGTCAAAGACGTACTAACACCCTCATGTTGTAAGGACACCCTGTGAGAGACCAATGCCTGATGTAGAACGCACCGTGACACAAGCTGATGTAACCTCTGCTTCGTATAACCCGTTGATTCACAAACACACCAACTGATTTCAGCGCCCCTGATCTAATTGACCAGAATCACCCTCTAATTCATATCATATGTTGAGTACTATTTTCACATATAATCTTTATCAGACCCCTATTATTCAACTTGTGTTCAACCCGAAAACACATTAACACTTCCTTAATTACAACCATATCGTCTATCTACACTCACAACCCTTACCACTATCACGACATTCCCTAATAGACTATCAACATCTCTTAAATATGTGTTACCCAAATGAACATGACACTTTTGGTCTATCATTGTACATTCGTCACTAAATAACAGAAAAATTGATAAAAGAAAATCCACTTTGAACCCTTCAAACACTCCTATTTATGTCGGCTAGGTACAAGGAAGATTTTCATTGATATTGAAAGGATTATATTCAGTCTGTTGTATCATAATATCACAAAGCAGTAATTATATGCTATTACAATACTTTATAAGGTTGCAACTAAAGATGCATAGAATCCGCCTTCAATATTGATTAGATCATCATGCTTTCCTTTCTCGATGATGACTCCATTTTTCACAACCACAATCAAATCAGCTCCTTTAATTGTTGTCAACCGATGAGCAACCACAACTGTTGTCCTGTTAACCATCACCTTATCCAACGCATCTTGAACGACTTTTTCCGACTCAACATCCAATGCACTTGTAGCCTCGTCTAGCAATAGTATCTTGGGACTCTTCACAATCGCTCTAGCAATCGCCACTCTTTGCTTCTGCCCTCCTGACAATTGCACACCTCGTTCCCCTACCTATTCCCGCCTCAACAAACCAAGCACCAGCATAAAAATTGGCTGCATACATAATAAAAAGTAACGAATTCGTTACCAAACCCGACCCCACTAATCAAACCTTGCTGTATCCTTTTTTTCTTAGAAGTGTCACATTTATTTCTGTACTCTTTGACTAATTACTCTTCTGCACAAAAAGATGCCACTGTCCTTGTACTCCGAACTGCATCACTCGCCACCTGACTGGCTTCCTCGTACACAACCTTAGCATCATTACTAAACCCTTTAATGAATTTTACCTGAACATATTCGTTAACACCTACTAACGGAGCAAGAATAGGAATTACAACGGCTAATTGCCAGCACATGAAAAGAGCTATGGTCAAAACAGCAACAGAAGATAGATCCTATATTTATTACTATTATATCAGAGCATTATGCTTTGAAAAGGTGATAAATATGGAGGTTGGTTGGTTAGATAAGCAGGAAAACTCGAGTGGTGCAATTGGTGCAAGGTTGTCAGCTGACAAATATACGGAGTATATACATAAAAAATATACAATAGCAAATTAGTAGAATATCTACCAGATTCTCCCTTAGAAATGTATCCACGGTAGTTCCAGCATGCATGAGTGCATTTGCGTATATTGTTGCACTGTAGCAAACACTGTTCCTCATCTCGATCGATTGCTTGATAGTCTTAAGAATAAGAAGATCCGACCTATTTGAAGAATCGAAGTTTATAAAACCTTTAGCAGATTCTAACAAAAAAGGTAGCAAGTGTATCTAACAAAAAGGTACTCACTTGTTGTGATCAGTATATAGAAACTGAAGAGTAAGCTGCATTGAAGTTTCTCCGAACAAAATTCCTTTCATTTTGGTCAACCTCTCAGCATAGGTCACTTCAACTGGATCAGATTCCGGCACAACAGCCACAGGTGCTTCGGTTTCTTCATCCATTTGGGTGTCCTCTGACACGGATGCGTTTCCACTTTGAGCAGCATCTGTCTCGAGAGGTTTTGGCTATTCAGGTCTCATTTGGGTAATACACCTGAAATATTTAACGAAGAGAGAAAAAGACATGTAAGACTTGGAACCTGTGAAATTAAAAATTATAAGAAAGTAAAGCATGCATACTTATTAAGCATTCTCTCGACTATTGCTTCCACTGGGGTCCACATCAGCAGATTCCTTGATTCATTGCCTTTGTTCTCGAGATGCATACTCGTCATTTGCTTTGGCTGAGAAAATAAAGCATGTGTTATGAGTACACTCGACCAAGATTTTATATACTATTTTTGGCAACTGACACTAATATCAAAGCTTACCAAGAAGTGTGTGAACATAATCTGAATCCTCATAAACATCAAATAACTGCCTGCGCCAAGGGCATATGATAGCGAGTCATTATGTTCTCCCAAGAAATAGAAACACTGCAAGAAAGAAGGCATTAGCTGTTTCGACATATAAATAAAACACACATCCTGCAAATCTAATTCCACAAGGTACTTAACATGGGTGCTGGTCTCCATTTTACTGAAGGGATGTTTGCAGCCTAACATCATTTCATACCAGATAAATTATCAAAATAAAGCATTGAAATGGTTGATTGCTAAATTTGGAACGGAAAATGACACTAATAATTTGAAACGGCCAATCAAAAAAGTCTCCATTGTATGTGACGTAAATGTCAGGCTTCAGCTCTCTCATATGTGAAAACCACAATCGTAGCAGCTCCTCCTGCATAATTAAACAGAAATATAATCGTTAAAACCTTTAGGCACGAAATTTAATACAAAGAAATTGAAAAATCAGATCTCATTCTTCACATTTCTCACTTCAAAGTATCCTTCGAATTCAGGTTTTAGAGTATACTCTAAATCCTCGATATCTTCGACGCACTAAAAATAATTGCAAACGAACATACTAATAAGCCTCAAGAAAATATAATTATATATCGTAAGAAAAAGCTCAAATTACTTATTGTACTCGCCTCTCTATTGATAATAAAATATCCTCAACCATCAACCATGTAAGAGATCATCATGACTAAATCATACTCAGCATCAGGAAACTTTCAAGGAAGCTTTGTGGTCTCTATATCGAATGCACAAACATGAACTTCAACAGGTTGTAGAAGTTCGTGCCTTCTTTCAATAGTAACTACGCCACTTGACACATTAACACCATACCACAGCCCGCATCTTATATCTAACAAGTACGATTTCACAGAAGTGAGACATGCAATATTTATAATTAACGATACAAAATACTAACACTTTTATAGATGTAAAAAAAAGTATATTACCATTGTCAATGGCAAAGCGGACATGGTGAAGCACATCATACTCCTTAGATCAACAATGTAATCTATAAAATCATCAATTTGTTCTTTTATGTAAACACAAAAAAAATCATGTTATAAAATTAAAAGAATCTAACTGCTCTAAGCGCCTTGATACAAAAGTACACATGCTGATAAGCATACCTTCCAAACAGGAACATCTTACCCGAGTATGAGAGATTCTCACGGTTTTTCCACAAAAATAAGAGATGTCGAATCATTATCTGGAAGGTTTCCTTTAGTTGTCATATTAATCTGAAACGTCGTAGACTCCTACAAACGTGCAAGTTGTGTTGCAAATCTCTTACATGCAATTTTATAGAAGATATAAAACATAATGTTACCTCAGTAGATGTTCCATTTATACTCACTGGAGCATATATATCATGAGCAGTTCAATCATGGCAGCCATTCTCAAAACCCTAAAAAAATTTAGATGAATGAATTGTGTGGGTTTTTTTGATTTAGGGTTTTTAGATATTGATACGTGATACCATGTTGCTAAAAACCGAATTTATAGTTTTTTAGATTTCCAATTAGTGGGTTATGTTTGTTTGGAAAGGTTTATAAGTTTTTGTTTGCAAACTATAAACCAAAAAACATTGTTTATCTAGTGGTTAGCATGGTTGTTAATGTTATGCAATGTCCCAAGTTCGAATCTAGCAACATGATTTTTAATAAAACCCGAATTTTATACAACATATCCGAATTTTATACACATGTCATTAAAAATTAAAAAAAATGCCACATAAATACAATGATGACATGGAAATATGACATGGCATTATGGGATGCCAAGTGGCATTATGACGTATATATATATCTATATATATATATATATATATATATATATATATATATATATATATATATATATATATATATATATATATATATATATATATATATATATATATATATATATATATATATATAGGCATTTGGCGTTAATGTCACCTCAATGCCAAATAATCAATTTTCATGCCACATAAGCATTTGTTGTCCAACTAAGCAATTTTTAATCCACCTAAGCAATACTATTTATTTTTCAGATTTAATGTATTAATTTTGAAATTCTTAAGCAATATTTTTTAATTTATTAGAATTTTGAATTTTGCAATACTATTTATTTTGGATTTAATGTATTAATTTTGAAATTCTTAAGCAATATTTTTTAATTTATTAGAATTTTGAATTTTTTCATTTATTAAAATTTTGTTTTTTATTCTTCAAAAATCATGCATGCAAATGGATTCGAACACAGGTGCATTAGTCTACAAACAAACATGATTACCACTAGACCAACACATTTTTTATTATAACTTGGAAAACCAAATTTATAAATCTCTACAACCAATTATTGACCATTTTGATTCGTTTAAAAAGGAATGTATTTATCTACAAAAATTATATTAAGTAATTGTCTTTTTTTAAAACTTATTATACATATCTTTTCCTTAAATATAGTTTTTTTACTAATCATATGTAAAACAAATTATATATTTTTTTTGTGCCTAATCACGTATTAAAAAAAATACCACTTCTCCCTCAAAACCCTAATAATTTTTTTACTTTTAAATTTGTAACATGAAGAACCTGTTATGAAAAAACTCGAGAAAGAGCTTAATAGGAATACTTTTTGTGTTTTACAGGTGAGTTCTCTTCAATATAAAAAGTTTGATTTTGAGGAATTTGGAGCAGCAGCCATTAGCATTCATCAGCTAGAAGCAATGGATAACTGGGAGCAACTTGCACGTCGTGCTTATATGCTCTTTTAGAAGGATGGAAACCGCCCTATCATGATCGAAGAACTTGCCTTGGTATGTCTCCCTACCAACCCTATTCACCATTTATGTGCTTCAAACATGTATCATCAAATGAAAAAAAAAAAAAATTGAGAACATTGTTTACTTTGCTGGAGCGAGGTATACCTGATATTGTTCATGAATTCATTATTTATTTTCGTGAATAAATAACGTGATTGCTAAAAAAAATTCACTTTCCTTTTTATCTGTCGAGGCTGTGCAGTCGCGTGGGCATACTGCTGCAAGTAGAGTGCGCTATTAAGTAAGCTTCCCATGCTTTTACATACGAGTAGAGTGGTAAACTTGCTGTAATACAACTCTTATTTCCAAATTTTGCATTGCATTTAACGATGTCTGCATGAGCTATTACCTTTGTTTCATAAAACGGGATACCTTAGTTTTGAGGTCAATTTTCGTATTCAATGCTTTGCTTTTATGTTCTTAACAGGTATACGTACTTGAGAAACAATCGATTGGCTGAAATACATTTAATTTGAATGAGAAACAGTCGCGTGGGCATACTGCTGCAAGTAGAGTTGACGTTGAAGAAGTTATGAACTTGAAAAGGTTATTTATGTGATAGACTTTAAAACACTGTTTCATTACAGGAATATGACATAAAGGGTCTAAAAATGTTTACAAGTAACGCATCTAATCCATAAACAAAGTTAATGCCTCAATTTGATCCTTTGTGTCACACCCCGGGGATGCGGAAGCGTAAACAACGATCACACGAAATGCATGAGAAAGCGGGTCAACTATGAAAATAGTTGGTGAGTACAGAGTTTATGTAAAATAAAATACCGATTTGAAGGTCTAAGCGGAAAATGTCCTGTCAACTCACTATGTTACAAATCCGCCCATACAAGACTTGTAACATATGAATTCACATACTTCCATATTTTAAGTCAAGAGAATAATGCACATATGGTCACAATAACGCCTCGTATATAATAAAGTATGCGGCAAAGCCCCTAAAATAAATAATATGTGTTCCATAGATGGGGAGGCGAGAGGTTGGCCGACCTCAATAGCGCTATCCATACTATCTGCTGCTCCGCAAGGGAGCCGTATTTAGCGGTACGTATAATTGGAGTGAGCGGCAAACCAATCGGGGACTAACAATGCGAATGTACGAGCGATACATCATAACAACTATTATATACTATCAATTAAGACCTGCTCCGAACATGGGAGACTGGAATTGCTCGAGCAGGGGAGACTTTGGGTCAAGGCGTGCGGTCCATCGAGTTCAAACAAATCATAAATTTATAATTAAGTCTAAGGTTCAAAATATATCAAATAGTTCAAAGAAAACAATTTAAGTTTATATTCATGCATTTCACCCCAAATAAGTAAAAGCAGGTAAAAGGGGATGTGAATACTCACCTAAGCAATCAAATACTCGGAATAATACGACAAGGTATTAGGGATGCAATCTAACCGAGACCTAGGAATATAAGTCGACTCAGGAAATATGGTATGAAATAAATGCGTATGAGTTCTAAAATGTGAATTGGCTCTTATACTAGACACTTGCAATGAGGTTTTATGACTCGACACAAAATAAGATGAAAGTTATATAATTTATTTGTTAAGTCTTTAGATTTAAAAGTATATGTATAAGTATCTCGTAACTTTAAAAGTCTATAATTTCTTGGTTACGTGCCAGTTTTCGCCCATTCAAGTCTTTAAACCTAGCTAATAACATCTAGTTGCAAAATATGTTGGCCAATGATTTTTAGGACACGGTTTCCAAGTCCATTTAGTCGACTAAAGGGTGGTTAGGTCATAGAAATATGTCAAACTTTGTCCAACTTCTCGGGTTCGTTTCTCATTCAAAAATAGCCCGTTTTACGTGTTTCAAATTCCTAAACTTAATTTAACATGTCTACTTTATATATTTTAGGGCCTCATTAATTTACAAATTAGTTTTGGTTAAGGTTTTGAGAACAAAAGTCTTCATCCGAAATTTGGGTTTTCTACACGGTTTTGTCAACTTGAAAGGTACATTTCTCCCTCGTTTCTCCATGAAATAATGCGATTCTTGGCTCTAAAATTATCTACACGGAGTCTAGTTTCAAAATCTGAATCCCTTAAATTTTTCCCAAGTACCAATTAGTGCAGTTTATTCGTTTTATATTCGGATGTCAATGCTGACAGAAAAACTGAAAAGTCACTTAACTTCCTTTGGCCGTATTTTACTCGTTATCTACCGTCACGTGTCCATCCAACCCCCTAGGCATAATTTAAGATGTCCCCTAACACTTTCTAGTTTACCATTTTCTCTCAAAAGGGTTTGAAGTGCCTCGTTTTTATTTAATGATTTGGTACATAGTAAAAGTGCAAACAATTATTGATCTCGTATCGCTCATTAAAAATAGCAAAGCTTTTTATAAAATTACGGAAAAAAAACTTGTGAGACATCCCAACATATATATACAAGTATGTCCAAACCAGTTTACATAAAATTTGAGTAAGTATTTTAATTTTACATCGTGAGGCGTAAATTTAGGACAGCAAGAGTATGTTTTTCAAGTTAGTTTTTAAGTAAGTTTACAACATTTGCAAGTGTATATAAGCTTAGAAATGAACATAATATAAGTATATAAAAGAGTGTATAATGCTTACTTAGTAGGATGATAATGGATGATAAGAACACAAGTAACCGAGAACTATCTTAAACCCAAAAATCATGAACCAAGACCCCTAGCTTAATGACCAAACTCTTTACCAAAATAAAACAAACTTGAAAACTCGGTGTTCTGGCCTTGTGGCTGCCGTTTACAATGAGGAGAACAAGGAAAGATGTTTGTGTTTGAATGTGATGAAATAAAACTAGTCACATGGGTCTTGCTTTAATAGATACACTTAGGGGTAAGGTTAAAAGAGCTTTTTTGATGTCACATGCTGTGGTATAACCTAAGAAAGCAAAAGTTTGGAGTATTGTGGTGTGCATTAGGTTGGAGGAGACAAAAGCTGGGAAGATAAAAAGGAGAGGAGGGGGCGAGAGTAAGAGATAGGGTAGGTTAGGCTAATTTTTATTTTAGTTTTATAATTATTATTATTATTAATTGTGTATTGTGTATCCCGTACTGTATAATCAGTTCCGTACATGATAACGTTTAATTATGTAGAACATTATTCGGTATCCGTATTTTATAAATTTTATAGTTTTGGAAACGTCTTGACAAGTGAAATGTTATGGTATTATTATTACTTTGAAATTAGAAAGTAATTTCGTGCCAATTTTATTATGGTGTCCGATGCTGCGTGTGGTAGGGACTTTGGAAAACACTGAGATAACTTCTCGTTTTGAGTTATAATGATCATAAAATAAATAACTCGCATATTACGATATAAATAATGGCGGAAATTGACGGATTGTCACATCGCCAACCTTAAAAAGAATCTAGTCCTCGAGATTCATCAAAAACACTACAAGCGTACATTCTCATAGTTCAAATTTTCTCATTCTCGAACTTTGCTCTCAAAAGACTCTTAGTTGGTGAATTTTCACAACTTGTCGACCTGACCGGTCATTTGTTTAAGTTGTGTAGGTTGAGTAACAACTTGATTCTAACTTGATTTTCGCAACTCATCAAACAAGAACTGTCACTAGATCAAGCTAGGAAACAAGTTTTCGGAAAGAGATGGCTTCTCATATATGTAAGAGACTTTTTGAAAGTTTGGCTCGAGTTTGAAATCATTTAAACCAATCAATACTAATAGTGGGGTGCTCAGATTAGTGAGAAGGCAGCAATTAAACTAAGGCTCATGATGCAAGGTTCTACACTAATCAATGCCATGAACTAGAACTAGAAGGTACTGAAATAGAGTGGGTGATCAAAAGAATGTAACCGTCACGGTGCTTGTGTCTTAGCGAGCTTCCTTGGTGCCCAAGTATGCTCGACCCAGTTGGTGACATTGCCTACACGGTTTGGGTTATCACCATCAATTGCTAAGGCAAGAGTCATGTTACCGTGCTCCAAATTACATGCCTTATTCAACTTAGGACATGTGTTTGGAGGTGATCCGGACTTCACACTCGTAGCATGTTAGCCTTCGTCCTTGGTTTCCATTTCTGTCTAAGCAATTTCGACTAAGATGGCCCGTCTTCTGGCACACGTTACACTTTGGGCAGTTCCCTATGTGATGGAGGTTGCATCGAGTGCACTTAGGATGTGGCCATGCATACCCTCTGCATTCCTGAGTCGTCGCTCCATAGTTTCTGGTCACTCGTTGCCTCTTGTCTTGCTGGTCCTTGTCTCGGCTTCCCTGGTGATCCTCTTTTCGCTTTCGTTCATTGTCGTTTGTTTTTGCTAGTCCTCCAGACCTGATCACGTCATTAGTCAAGCGGTATGCCATTCCCACAGCAGCTTTCAGAGTAGTTGGGTTGGATGAGGTGACATCTCTCGATATCGGAATCAAACCCCAAATGTATCGACTAATCGCCTTCTCACAGTAGAGACCATGTGGGAACCATCTGGTCACCTCGTGAAAGCGGTGTGTACTTGTCAACTTCAAATCCTACCATCAAATGGTTCCAGTGCCGCTTCGGTTTATGCACTTCATCCTTCTGCGGTACTCCTCGGTTAGTAGCTTCTTGAATTCTTCCCAAGATAATCCATTTGCGCCTTCTCTCCTCAGTGCAGAGGTGGTTGTTCCACCGGTCGGTGCTCGACCACAAGTAGACCCATGAGAACTCAACCTTATCTCCTTGACAAATTTAGTGATGCTAAGTTTCGACTCAACATTCTCAAACCATTATAGTAGGCCAATGGCACCCTCGGTGCCATGAAATTCCTTTGGCTTTGCATGACATGAAGGTCTTATAGCTGCATCTGTGGCCATTGGTCGATGTACGGGCTCCTCGTTGGCTCGTCCTGCATCAATGTGTGCGACAATCGAGTGAGGAGATCCGCCAATCCAACAACCTTGATCTCTTGGGGCTTCATTGTTGATGCTTCTGAATGAGTGTTCCTTGTAGTCATGATTCTACAATAGGCGAACATTTGATTGTGTGAGTCTTGGCGGATGATGTGTGGGGCGGCGGTAGTAAGTCTAATGTGACGGAAAAAGGACGTGCTTAGCCTATCGGGTCATAATATAGCGAGAAGAAGGCATCTAATAAATGCATATAAGGTATAATGGACATATAAACATGTTATGCATACTCACGCGACTAATGCAGTTCCAGGTGATCAGACTCTTTAAGACTCGACCAAACATAATATGAGGCTACTAATCCCATCATCATATGATTCCTCCTGAATTATGCATAGGTGTACAGGCTATGCATAATTTAGGAGTAACGATGCAATGTTGGTGCTAGTCGACTCGTATGATGTTCAGTGTTTTAAGAAAATTTTATTTTGGTTATAGTTGCGATTTTTATTTTAGAAAATCGGTATTCATATAACCTCGGCTCGATACCAATCATCACTTTCATGGAGGCGGAAATGCGAGTGTAACATATTCAATATACATCACAAAGAGATATAGTACAATACCATAATTTAAATTTAAAGAAATATTGTAACATTACAACAAGGTTCAAGCCGACCTTGGCAATTTAGGCATAAAGTTTGATTTTCAAAGGATAACATTTTATTACATGACGACCGGATAACTTGTGACTCCTTTATTTGAAAACTTCATAATATAAGCTAAACAACGATCACCGAAATGCATGAGAAAGCGGGTCAACTATGAAAATAGTTGGTGAGTACAGAGTTTTATGTAAAATAAAATACCGATTTGAAGGTCTAAGCGGCAAATGTCTGTCAACTCACTATGTTACAAATCCGCCCATACAAGACTTGTAACATATGAATTCACATACACTTCCATATTTTAAGTCAAGAGAATAATGCACATATGGTCACAATAACGCCTCGTATGTAATAAAGTATCTTTAAAGCCCCTAAAATAAATAATATGCGTTCAGTGAGCGGGGAATGAGAGGTTGTCCGACCTCTAATAGCGTTATCCATACTATCTCTTTGCTCGCACAAGGGAGCCGTCGAGCGAGTGCGTATAATTGGGTGCGACGGCAAACCAATCGGGGACTAACAATGCGAATGTCGAGAGCGAGTACATCATAACAACTATTATATACTATCAATTAAGACTGCTCCGAACATGGGAGACTCGGCATTGCTCCGAACAAGGGAGACTTTGGGTCAAGGACGTGCGGTCCATCAGGTTCAAACAAATCATAAATTTATAATTAAGTCTAAGGTTCAAAATATATCAAATAGTTCAAAGAAAACAATTTAAGTTTATATTCATGCATTTCACCCCAAATAAGTAAAACAGTAAAAAGGGGGCTGTGAATACTCACCTTAAGCAATCAAATACTCGGAATAAAGGTATTGGGATGCAATCCTAACGCGACCTAGGAATATAAGTCGACTCGGAAATATGGTATGAAATAAATGCGTATGAGTTCTAAAATGTGAATTGGCTCTTATACTATACACTTGCAATGAGGTTTTATGACTCGACACAAAATAAGATGAAAGTTATATAATTTATTTGTTAAGTCTTTAGATTTAAAAGTATATGTATAAGTATCTCGTAACTTTAAAAGTCTAATTTCTTGGTTACGTGCCAGTTTTCGCCCATTCAAGTCTTTAAAACCTAGCTAATAACATCTAGTTGCAAAATATGTTGGCCAATGATTTTTAGGACACGGTTTCCAAGTCCATTTAGTCGACTAAAGGGTGGTTAGGTCATAGAAATATGTCAAACTTTGTCCAACTTCTCGGGTTCGTTTCTCATTCAAAAATAGCCCGTTTTACGTGTTTCAAATTCCTAAACTTAATTTAACATGTCTACTTTATATATTTTAGGGCCTCATTAATTTACAAATTAGTTTTGGTTAAGGTTTTGAGAACAAAAGTCTTCATCCGAAATTTAGGTTTTCTACACGGTTTTGTCAACTTGAAAGGTACATTTCTCCCTCGTTTCTCCATGAAATAATGCGATTCTTGGCTCTAAAATTATCTACACGGAGTCTAGTTTCAAAATCTGAATCCCTTACATTTTTCCCAAGTACCAATTAGTGCAGTTTATTCGTTTTATATTCGGATGTCAATGCTGACAGAAAAACTGAAAAGTCACTTAACTTCCTTTGGCCGTATTTTACTCGTTATCTACCGTCATGTGTCCATCCAACCCCCTAGGCATAATTTAAGATGTCCCCTAACACTTTCTAGTTTACCATTTTCGCTCAAAAGGGTTTGAAGTGCCTCGTTTTTATTTAATGATTTCGGTACATAGTAAAAGTGCAAACAGCAGGTATTGATCTAGTATCGCTCATTAAAAATAGCAAAGCTTTTTATAAAATTACGAAAAAAAAACTTGTGAGACATCCCAACATATATATACAAGTATGTCCAAACCAGATTTACATAAAAATTTGAGTAAGTATTTTAATTTTGCGCATACGTGAGGCGTAAATTTAGGACAGCAAGAGTATGTTTTTCAAGTTAGTTTTTAAGTAAGTTTACAACATTTGCAAGTGTATATAAGCTTAGAAATGAATATAATATAAGTATATAAAAGAGTGTATAATGCTTACTTAGTAGGATGATAATGGATGATAAGAACACAAGTAACCGAGAACTATCTTAAACCCAAAAATCATGAACCAAGACTCCTAGCTTAATGACCAAACTCTTTACAAAATAAAACAAACTTGAAAACTCGGTGTTACGGCCTTGTGGCTGCCGTTTACAATGAGGAGAACAAGGAAAGATGTTTGTGTTTGAATGTGATGAAATAAAACTAGTCACATGGGTCTTGCTTTAATAGATTCACTTAGGGTAAGGTTAAAAGAGCTTTTTGATGTCACATCTTTGTGGTATAACCTAAGAAAGCAAAAGTTTGGAGTATTGTGGTGTGCATTAGGTTGGAGGAGACAAAAGCTGGGAAGATAAAAAGGAGAGGAGGGGGGCGGCGAGAGTAAGAGATAGGGTAGGTTAGGCTAATTTTTATTTTTAGTTTTATAATTATCATTATTATTAATTGTGTATTGTGTATCCCGTACTGTATAATCTGTTCCGTACAGGATAACGTTTAATTATGTAGAACATTATTCGGGTATCCGTATTTTATAAATATTATAGTTTTGGAAACGTCTTGACAAGTGAAATGTTATGGTATTATTATTACTTTGAAATTAGAAAGTAATTTCGCGCCAATTTTATTATGGTGTCGGTACGCGTGTGGTGCCGGGACTTTGGAAAACACGAGATAACTTCTCGTTTTTGAGTTATAATGATCATAAAATAAATAACTCGCATATTCTTATATAAATAATGGTCGGAAATTGACGGATTGTCACACTTTGTTATGAAAAATCTCACATCACTTAACATCTCACCACAGGTTAAAGCAACCAACCTTCACAGATGGTCACTTCTTAGATTGAGATGGTTTGACTAATGATGCAATCAAGATTTTCTTGAATAGTGATCAGTATTGTTCACCAAATATTGTTCTTTACGTCATTAATATATGGAGTTTGTAATGATGGGCAAATTTTTAAAGCGAGCAAGTTTTTTCCTGATATGATATGTATCGGTTTGAAAGCCGATGTGGAGCTTTATGGTTGTTACACAAAGAAATTTTATGGCGAAGCATATGCTTGATGTGTTGATGTTACATGCAGACATGCTTAAGTTGGGTTTGATCCCAAATGAAGTCATTTATGGTGTGTTCGCTAGGGGATATCCAGAAATTGGAGATGATAAATCAACATTTAGGTGTTCTGATGATCTTTTACATTCTGGTCTTGAGGTTTTAGGATCTCAGTTAGAATCTTCTGTTAAGTACGTAGCATTATAGCTCCATGTGTATATTATAAGAGGATGTTTTGATTGGATAGTATTTTTGACTCCGGTATGGCGACAGGAGTATATTAAGATGTGCTTTACTGTAAGTAAATTTTTCACACAGCAGCTAACATGTTAAAAAAATAATGAGAAACTGGATACTTATCTTTTATTTCCAGGCTGCTGAACATTTTTCATTTTCTTAATGGAAGACGATATACAATTGAAACATGCTCTTGAAACGAATATATGAACAGACGTGAGAAAGGCTTTGGTCATTTCTCATTTTCTTTAGCTAAGTTGATTATTTTAAAGACTAAAAGGAAAGAAAAGACTTGGGGAAAAAGAGAGAAAAGAAAAGACACTGGCATGCATTACATGATTCTCTAGGACCAAGCAAAAGCAGATTCATATCCATGCAGAATTTCAAATTGGTTGGTCTCTTTTCTTATTCTTGTCACTAGGGTTGTTGTGTTATCTGGATGTTACTCTAAACCTGTTACAATTATGCAGGCCTTGATGAAGTATTGCACCGATGCTGTAAAGGACTCGCGCGTGCTAGATTTTGTACATATGGTAATTTCCTCACATACCCTCTTAATAATAAAAACAAATTATAAAAACACCCGAGAAAGAGCTTAATAGGAATACTTTCTTTGTTTTACATGTGAGTTCTCTTCAATATAAAAAGTTTGATTTTGAGGAATTTGGAGCAGCAGCCATTAGCATTCATCAGCTAGAAGCAATGGATAATTGGGAGCAAATTTCACGTCGTGCTTATGAGCTCTTTGAGAAGGATGGAAACTTCCCTATCATGATCGAAGAACTTGCCTTGGTATGTCTCCCTACAGATGCTACTGCAAGAAGCACAAGCAACTCAGGAACAACAAAGCATTCAGAACCTTTGCAACACCATTAGAACTATTTTACGGTCATAACAGGTATGTGTAATCTGATTTTAATTATGCATTCCACCCATTCAGTAATGACCCATTTTGACCTGGTAAATAAGATTATTAATGACAAAATTTTAGCCGATGTAGTTTTACATATACGTTCGCTTATAAAAGACTTTATTTAGAATTGTTAAACAAAATAGATAGGTTAACTGAACTACCTACTCAAGAGTCTAGATTTACTTAGTTACCTACTCAATATAGATTTGGGATATACTCAGTTACCTAATCAATCGCTTATAAAAGTTTTAGTACCCATAAAAGACTTTATTTACTAAATGCTCTCGATGGTCCAAACATCAATGTTGCCTTTATTTTTAATGATGGGATCATGGGATGTAACAATAAGTTTATGATGTTAGAGGCACATATAAGAAAGGATATTTGATTGATATTTTTATCTATTGCAGGCACAATTTTCACTGATGCGCCCAATGGCAATGGCACCTGCTGGAGCTCCTCATATGCCAATGTACCCTCCTGGTGGTCCTGGTCTAGGACAACAGATGTTCTATGGTCAAGCTCAGCCTACCTTCATTCCCCCACAAGTAAGTTCGTTTTTAGCACGTGCTCCTTTTTAGAAAATAAGGAAAATAGGTTTTTATTTTATAAACGCGTAACGACATAAAATGATAAGAGCATTCAAACATAAATCCTCAATATAATACCAGCTATAGTTTCTATCCTATAATTTCGTCATTTTTATTTTATAGTCTTTTAGCTTATGAACATATAAGAGTGGATTGCTATGAATTTCTTACCTTTGTTCTGAGTTTGCAGTTGCAACTGCGTGTTTTCCTTTATGGTGTTTATGTATATCTTGACTTAAATCATGTTTTGGCGAACAGATCAGCCTCTCACCACTCAGAAGCAGCCAAAGAGGCCTACCGAAAAGGAGATCATGTAGCTGCACAGGAAAATTATGTTAGTTGAAATCTATTTATATATATTAGACTATAGATTCAACTCATATGCGTGTCGACATATGCTGTTGTCATGCATATAAGTTGAATCCAAGATTATGAAAGTCATTGAAGTTTCATATCTAGGTGTGTTAGTGTTTGAATCTGTTATGGTTGGTTCGCTTCTTAAAATCAGTCTTGATTGTCCAGGGTCCTGCTCAAGCTTAGAATTTAAGGGATTCTCTTGCAGAAGCAAAATTTGATATTGTAGTCAAGGTGTTTTATCTGCATTTCTCTTTGCATAATATTGATAGCAATATGTAAGCATTCTGCTAATAAATCTAGCATCGTACCTTTAAAACAGATTGGCTTAAGGAAGGGTTCGGCTTCATTTGTTGAGGCTCGTGCTGCTGGTTTCACAGAAGAAAATAGGACTCTTGGAGATATTTATCCCACTATTGCGGGTAGTGACTTGGTCCTGCTCCTAATTTCCGATTCAGCTCAGGTTGGTTGATTATCCTAAATTCAATGAGTATTCTTTAACTGTATTTTTTTGATTGCCCATTTGTGCCCAACTACCAGACGGGAAAGGTTTTCAACATTTGTCATTGATTTTCTCATCAGCCATATTTTTGCAGCCGTATCGAAAAGTGAAGCCGGTCCTATTCAACGTGCAAAGATTCTGATCAAAAATCAACATGAGATTATTAAAGCTGGTAGACTGTCTTAACGGTATAAAGGCATTGGTCACAAACTTACTGTTAAAATTTGGGGTAATAATCTGTGGCAAACATGTCACTCTATCAATTGCTAATGGCTTTCAAGCTATGTTCTTTGCGGGCATATTACGGGGTTTAACATGGACAAAGCATAAGTGGTTTATAGTTCCAAGATTATCATTTCTGCTGAAGCCTCTCCTGCTCTTTGAAGTTCATTTTATTGTTCCTCTTTGAAGTTCATTATTATAGCCGTTAGAGGGTCTTAGTGTAACTTAATCCCTATTTAATTAGTCCTTTATTCTAGGGTTAGACACACTTGAGTGTGCGTCTTTTGTATCACTCTTCTCTTCTCTTAGATCATTTCACCGATCTTGTCTTGTCTTTACATTCATATGATTATTGTCTCATTGACATTAATCTAATCTTATAACATTTGGATACTATTAATCTAAGTGACTATTGCGACTTAGATCTGAATAAAGGTTACATTGTTTATCTCTTGTTGCATATACTTTCGTACATGGTATCGAGCTTGTGCTCATTGATTCTCTTTAGCAACAAAGGTGTGGTTTGGGGTCTTCATTGTTGGCGTAATCACTATTGGTTATCTTCTGTTTCATATTTGCCCTAGACTAAGTAAATCTAGGGTGGCGTGATTTGTTCTTCCACGCATATTTCTCGTAAGTCTAAGTCTTACCTCCTCTTTAAACATACATACCATGACCATCGGTCATTAAAATGTTCAATCATATTACTATGCTAAATATTTTAGTTTCCATTGATTTATGAAGCTAACAAGCTTGCTCGACTCATTGGCCAGTTCGATGTGTCATTAGGAATATTGTCAGACCGGTCATTGAGGTACCTAAATAACTTATTTAGCACGAAATTTTATTATACACTTTATAAATTTAAGCTTAAATAGATTAAGAAGATTATATTTTTTACCCTTACAAAATGACCCATTATGAACCGAACCCATCTTTATTGACGATATAGAAAGCCCTCCATTATATTTTGCAAGTAGTAGGAATTTTGCGCATGTTATGAGTTTCAGATATCTCGTATTTCATCGATTTATGGAATTATTATTGCCAAGTTCACGCAAGAAATTCAACATCATGGAAGTATATCACCCTTTTGCTCAAACAATTTAGAAACAACTGAAAAACTGACTCAATATAGCTCAATATGCCAGATTTCTACGAAGAAAATCCATGAAGAACTTAGATGGAGGACTATCAATCAAGATAAAGATAATAAACATTTGATCAAAGATAGGATATACACATGTTCTGGTTCACTATGGATAGAGCACTGGTTGGAGAGACGGGAGATGTGTGGTACATGTGACACTAGAGACCGCTTGTTGGAACTCAAAGACTAGCTACCGATGAAAGATATTATTTCCTTGGCAACCGGCTGTTGTGTGTGGTCCGCCACCTCAAACTTCACATGTTAACATTATAACTTGATTACAACTCCGTGATTCTATATAGTTATGCTACACGATTTAAAACACTCAATCAAATTTCAACTGCTCATGTTCGCTGGTTTTATAGTCGATTAATTAGTCAATTATGTTTGAATCCAAACAAGAGAACAATATAATCTCGTCGATCAAAACTTTTCTTCACCGCTTTAGATCTTGAGCAAAGACCATGTGCAAAGTGGTTTTCACCAAAGGTGCAAGATCCCTGGTAAAATTCTCACATCTTCGCCAATGGTCTGGGAGCATGTGATCCCCTATGCATATAGCCTGTGGTCTACCAAGGATCGGTCACAATGGTTTGATACTTAAACTCAATATAAGTCTCGACCATGGCCTCGAGCTTCGTTGATTTGATCAAACGTACTCTTCAAGCTCAATGTTCTAAATTTGAGTCACTTTCATGATCCCGAATAGAAAGTCCGACTCGTTTTGAACCGCCGGTTTGAGTTAACTGCCGCTCCAATTATAGCACCCCAGGAAGCATCTACATCGATTTTGCCGTGGCGAGGCACCAAAGTCGGGCAAAGAAGATTTTTGGGCAGGCGGCTTTGAATTGGTCCTAGGGTCCGGTCTTCATGCGTTGGAGCGCCTTCCAAGCTCCACCTCCATGAGCAAAGTTACATGGTCACCAAACTTATGTTCTGCAGCTGGGACTGCTGCACAACTTGGATTTAACACTGATGCGGGTGCTTTTATGTGGTGGTCAAGCAAATTAAATTGGCGTAAGATTCACTGCTTTGCAACAAGATTGTAGCCACCTGTGGGAGAAATGGAGGAAGTGGTAGTTCTCCCAAATGGACAAACCTTCAAACTACAATAAAAAACATTGATTGGTTCACAAGACAAACCTGACATAAAATACAACATGATTAATGTGAATTAGTATGATAATGTCGTGCATTTTGTAGAGTCTATGTCCATATAGATCAATTCAATCAAATGTGGTCCATTTGGTTCAAAGAAAAGTATTAATGAATTGTCTCAATCACAAATGTGCATTGTAGAAGTTTTGGAACTCAGTCATTGTAGAAAATCCACATTGTGAAAGTATTCGTTTGTCCCAAGTTAAATGTTCACATGTTGATAATGATGAGTTAGCACAGGTCTTCAAGTATGCAACACGATATAAAGGGATTTAAACATTATCATTGTGTGTTAACTTTCAGTCCCATTTTCTTATGTGAAATAGAGATCCGATTAATTAATAGATTGAATAGGTCATCACATATGCGTGTTGTCATCCTTTTAGTATGACATCCATACTATATTTTTAGTCAAGACCAACGGTAACAAATACCATGCATGTGCCGTGTCATCCTTTGCACAATACTATTCTATATAAATTTGAAAGCATGGTTCCATTGAAATTTCCCATCGGTAGGTTTGATTTGGAAATCAAAATGTTTTTTGTTCTTCAATAAGGCTGTGTGAATTATTAGTTTTGTATAAGTATACATATTAGAGAAACAACTTCATATATGATATAACTTTTTGTTGTTTCATTAATTCAATCTACTGTGTTTCTAGCTATCCACATATAAGCACTCACCGAGGACGCAAAAGGAAGTGTACTTTATGGTTTTTGAGCTAAGTTTGTTCAAGGCAAAAGGTACTATCCCATGTAGTTATATTTTTTCACGCATCTATGGATCAAGTTGTGCCATTACGAGTCACATTATTTAAAGATTATTGTTTAACAATTCTAAATAAAGTATTTTGATTCACAATGAACAACAAACAAATAATTATAGTCATGTCACTTATCAAGGGCTTTAAAACTAGTATATATATATATATATATATATATATATATATATATATATATATATATATATATATATATATATATATATATAGTGAGGTTATTGTCGAACCAAATAAATCATGAGAATCATGGAACCAAAGATCAACCAATCAAATTTTTTTGATATTAAATTTTATTATATAATTCAAGGGTATAATGGTAAAAATACTTTTTATTTTTTTTTTGATTTTTCTATAAAAAACGCTTTTTTAGTTCCCAAATTTCTAGTTTTTTTTTTTTTATTTTTTATTAATATATATATATAAATAAGTTAATACTGCTTAAAAAACACCATGTGCACACATGTTTTGCATTATATGGCAATTGTATTTTCATTTATATAGATGTTTTGTATTTGCACATGTATTTTTAAGAAATATTACACTAATATAAATACAAACAATAACATTTTAATAATAGATTTATGCAATTTCAAAATTTACAAATTGTATTACTCTAGTGAAATGATATTCAAATTTATCACAAACATCAAGATGTTTACACTTGAATTTAATTTTATTACACATATATGAAGCTTGCACATGTGCATAATATAATGTCTTTAATAAATGGTTCATCTTTGTGCATGCACATGTATTCCTCGCCTAGTTCAAGAAACCATGAAATCTTCGATGTATTTTGAATCCTTGTGCACATATGTTTTTATCGTCTCGCTCATCTTACTTGTTATAAACACATGCACTCTTTATATCAATCATGGTCCTCATCTTTATCAAACATGTTTGTACCGAAACTACAAAAATATTTTTTTTAATCATAAGCAAGTAGCAAATACATATGCACAATTTACAACATAAATGCATACCAAAACACATGTACACTGAGAGACGATAAGAATAATAAAAGTATATGCACTTTGATAACACCTACAAATCCATGTAAACTTCTAAAATCAGAAACACATATGCACACTCAACTGTAAAAACACATACATAGAAGGTTTCAAATTTACAATCAGAAACACATATGCACACTAAAACACATGTGCACACCGAGATGATGAGAGCAATAAAAATAATTGTTGTATATGCTTTATTAAAACTACTTACTGATACACCTAAACACCATTGAAACACCATAACGAAATAAAGTGTAGATAGTGAGTCAAGCAAATATCCGTGATGTACATATACAACATCAAGATTCAACATCATTCTTTCATGAGAGGAACATTATATGCCAAACCAATATATCTAAATCACAAAAGAATAAGTCGTGAATTGCAATAAAATCCACTAAACATGTTACATCGACGTTGAACAAGCAGAGTTATAAATAGCAAAAAAAGTCAAGGCAACAGTTAAGATATTAATGTTTAGTAATTTGAGTGAAACCATAGTAGTTTAGTTGTTCAAATGCCAAATTGTCGTACATAGCAACAAGAAGATAATATATAATAGTAAAAAATTGAATAAACCATACGATAGATTAAGATTTTTGAAAAGATTATAGATCCGGACAACAGGACCGAACCGAACCCGAAAGCGCTTGTTTACCGAAGAGAAAAGCTTGAAGAAAAAAATTAATAAATAATTTATTTTGAAAATAAATCAACTAGTAATAGTATCGGACTCCATATTGAAAATTAAACTTGTTATGAATTGAAAAATTAATACTAACGCCACAAGGATTTGCCTTTAATTTATCCATATGATGAATCGAAAGTAAATCACTTGTAATAGTATCGGACTCCATATGAATCGAATCAAGAACTTGTTTGAAGTGCCAATAGATCTCGTTATGGTTTATATTATGAACCTTAAAGAATAGTCACGTGGTGGATTTTTTCATCAATTTTGTGATGAAGAAACCTAATGATGGTGGTTAGATCTTCGAGGAAGGGTTGATCAACAAGATATGGATCGTGATAGGATTATTAAGGTGGATTTCAATTTGAGGGATAGTCCCTCATCACCGCAATTATGAGCGAGAGGTTTGTGATAATTTTGACCTAATCATGATAACCTATTTTATGGACGGTTTTCAAAAGAATGAATGTGAGATTCCTATTTTACCCTTCCAATCTCTAAAAATTAATATCTAAATTTTAATTTAATTACAATTATGCCACAAGTAATTTCACCATTGATCACATATTTAATGGTTTAGATCGGTTCTCGCAGCTTCGCAATTTATTTGGTTCAAAATAACTCACACTATATATATATATATATATATATATATATATATATATATATATATATATCAGTAGATCCAATGAGAGTAAATTAAAATAAGAAGTGGTGGTGACCAAACCACGCATTTGAGATGCAACGACTTGCATTAGATGCATTTCTATTCATATAGATGCAACATCTGAGTTTCAAAGTTAATTTGATGTATAAATGGTGCAAATTGATTTTCATGATTTCGCACGCAGGGAACAAAAACAAGAGAAATCATGAAATGCATCTAATCTACTTATATGCATCTAATTAAAAGTAGAAAACACACTATGGTGCATTATAATGCATCTAAGATTATAGGATGCATCTAATTTAGGTTTGCATATTGGATTTTGGTTATATTCTTCTTATTCCTTCTTATTTTAAGAATTTTATTCGATCCTAACTCTCTCTCTCTCTCTCTCTATATATATATATATATATATATATATATATATATATATATATATATATATATATATATATATATATATATATATATATATATATATATATAAATATATATATATGTATGTATATATGTATATA
Source organism: Chrysanthemum lavandulifolium (assembly GCA_022545495.1). Classification (NCBI taxonomy): domain Eukaryota; kingdom Viridiplantae; phylum Streptophyta; class Magnoliopsida; order Asterales; family Asteraceae; genus Chrysanthemum; species Chrysanthemum lavandulifolium. Next base: position 249,357,244 of record CM040241.1, on the reverse strand, counting down.
TGTATGTGTATGTATGTATAATTTTATTTTATTTTAAACTGCAAATAAAAAGAAACAATGCAAAATATAAAGCTCGATAAGTCAAAATTAGGGAGAGCAACAAACCGAACCAAAACCCAAAAAATCAAAAAAACTAACCGATTTAAAACCGATGGTGCGGTTTTGGTTTTAAAAACAAAATTTTGTTCGGCTTTTGGTTTTATATGAAACCCAACCAAAAACCGAACCGACATACTATTCATAAAACTAATAAAAATGTATACGTATTAGTTTTGATACAAGTAATCAACAAAGTTCAAAGACTAAGAGATTAGATATTTGTACAGTGTTTATTCAACTAACACTATAATGAATTGTAGTTAGTTTTCTTATATATGTTATGTAATCTTATTATTTTATGATAAAATATTCACCTTAAATTCTAGGATTTCTTGATCTAGGTTTTGGATGTTCAAAATATATCATTCGGATATCAAAAATTAATCAAAATTTATTAAAAGGTTGGGTTTTATAAAATGTCGTTTGGAACTCATATAAATATAAAAGTTTTCAGAATTATAGATATTTTGATATCCGTATATATAAAATTGTTATCCGAATTTAGGATATCCAAATTTAATGAACTTAGCTAAAATAATGGTTCTAACATAAAACCATCAACTCAAATTTCATATATCCGGAAACCAAAAAAACCAAAAATCGAATCGCAAAAAACTAAAAATCAAACTGAACTTGGGATGCAACTGCTTCAAGCATTATTTTCGGATGTTTATGATCCCCCCGCTAGAATTGCGCTTTGTAAGCATTCAGACAATTCCTCCATTCCTGGTGCATACAATCTATACTACCAAGCATACTCGGGAACCTACGATAGTTTTCGTGTTTTTCATATAGCCACATAATATCATTTTTTATTTTATTTTATTATTTTATTATTATTTTTTTTATTATCTTTTGAGGGGGTTGGGGTGTTCTAAATACTACTCCGAGTATAAATCTCATATACATTTGGTAAATTGTCTAAATTAGCACGATTACAACGTTAACCAATTTGTAAATATTCATCAAAAGATCGTGGTCATTCCATACGCCAATTGGTGATATAGTAGCCGCATTTCATTATATGGTGGATACTCATTTTACCAAAGGCATTTGGCCATAATCTAAAAAATTAAAATGCTCTTGAATGGGTTCAACATCATAGTTAATTATACCTTTGGAATATTATGGATCATCCCCAAATAATCATCCAAAGACACGTTCATGCGCTACAATTCCCGAGGTATATACGTCCGAGTGTGAACTAGTTGCTTCATCGTCATCAAAGGCTAGAAATTCTTCGTGATAATCGATAGACAAAATAATTCTTCGCTCGAGTTTCAACGTAAAATATCCATGAAACTAAAAGTATATGAAATATGAAAGAGTGAATTAAAATGTAAGTGAAAGTATATATTAATTATAATTTAGTTAGTCTTTTGCCAAATAAATGTTAAAAATAGGTATTTATAGGTAAAAATAGGGGTTTAATTTATTTTGTGTTGTTTTTACCGTTATATAACGCTTAAAAATTGAAAATAGGAATAAAAAAAAAAAAAAACATATGTGAGGCGAACGGCTAAAAGCCGGATGGCGGACGAACAACAGGACGGACAAAGCAAAGATAACGATCGCTCATCCGCTTTTTATACCGACGCCGGACATACTACGTCCCACACCGAGCTCTCTTACACCACCTCTACCTATATGAAACTACATCCACCCGTCAATTACCACAAACTCGTAATATTAATGACTTTGTATCGTCATGGCATCATGCAGTACTCTACTAATATTTTTACAAACTAGCTTCCATCTAGATATAATGTCACATATAAACAACACGTAAAGCATATTTTATGAAAACTAACTCGCAACTAATCTAGATAAACTGGAAGTTAGAAATGCGTTAGATCAATGAATACTTAAAGTTAAAACCCAAAAGGACCCGTCGAATAGGTAATGTGACTTGTGTAAGTCACAAAGCTTACAATTAGAATTACATGTGGAGGAACACAATTACTATGTGTTAGATCAATGAATACTTAAAAGTTAAAACCCAAAAGGGACCCGTCGAATAGGTAATGTGACTTGTGTAAGTCACAAAGCTTACAATTAGATTTCACATGGAGGAACACACTTACTGTGGACCAGCATTGATCGAACCAAATGTAGGAGCCCATTAAAGAAATTCATGAAACACTACACGATGTGATGTCGAGCCTGGAGGATTTACGTATCTATATGTATATATCAGCCGTCCGTCTGTTAGTTTTATGTAATACATCTATCTCATTGCATTATCGCAATGAAACTGTATCCTCTCATCATTTCATTCTCTACAAAAGAACTTACTACACGGGGAAGAAAAGCCGAATAGTTAGAAGATACATCTTTACATCAAAGAACTTGCTGGAAATACTTAACGTTAACTGACTGTTTCGACCCTAGTTCCATCTTCCGACAAACCAAGGTGCCAAGCAAAGCGAGGCTGTAATTGCAATGTGAAAGGAAGCATGTTAGAGATGAACATACACTACTTCACAAAACTACCTCATGAAAAGATAAATTAATTATGGTATGCACAGGCACACATGCATCATTCACCTTTTCTTTGTCAAAATCAATGTGAAGTATTATACCATCTAGTTATAATCCTAATTTATAAAACTACCTTATAAAAAGATAAAATAATTATGGAATTTTTTAGTGCAAAACTGAGAAACTCGAGTAAAATGAAACTTTTATTTTAATGCATTATAAGTCAAAAATTAATTTGTATTACTTTTAAAAAGAATCCACCAGCAACAGTTATAGCAGGTTGCCAGTGTTTACATTTGAGTGGCTCATTTGTAGTCTTTGCAATACTTGAGTGGCTTGTTTATAGTGGGTAAGAGTTAATGGTATAAAATTTGAACTAATTGTATGGGGGTTCAGATAACCATACCTGCAGTTTTTAGGGGCACTAAAAGTCGGTTTTAATGAAGACTTCATACTAGAAGGAAGAGCCATAAACTTTTCCAATCCTGAAGCATAATCTTCAAATCATGAACTTTATTTTCCAAACCAACACAGCAATTTGCATGCATTGTGCAAACTTTGTTCAAATCTTTACTTGGTTCACAAAATCCACCAAAATAAGTTGTATCTAAAACCTCAATTTCAAGTTGATGTCTGTAAGTACAGAATCGAATTTGATGGTATTAAGGACATCTTGATCGTAAATCAGGATAGAATGCTCTTGAAGAATACCAATATTTGTAAAACTCTATTGACCGGATATTTGACCTTACGAAACTAAACCTCCATTGGCGATATTAGTCCCTAAATCAGTTGAGTTTCCAGAGTAATGGTCGATGCGATTTGAAAATCTGCATCTGGATAGAAATATGGGAATGGGTCCCTGAACCACATGACATCAGCATCCTGTAAGAAGAAAACCAACATATTATATATTTGAGAAGAAATGATTATCTATCATGTGAAGCAAAAGTCTTGGCTAATGTCCAGTATCGCAACTGCAAATAACTAATATGATGGTTGATGGTTCCAAACTTTGAACAGGTTAGACGAATAGATGGTGGATAATGGCACAACCTCAGACTCTAATACATTTGATATGACTCTAGTTTGATATACATCAAGCACATAGTTAACTTGTCAAATCAAAATTTCATTTTGAGTCGCAAAAGCAAAGCAGAGGTAGGAATTTCAACCCGTTGTCTTAAAATGGTCCAATTAGGGTTATACTGTCTGCAAGGGGTCAAATGGGTAAATATTATAAAACTGGCTAAACATAAACTGGGTCAAATGCGTTGAAATCATTTGAAGGTGAGGATTTGTAACATTAAAAACTGGCTAACAATAATTTTTGATCTAATTCCAGTGGCTCCTCTTCACTAGTGGTACTTGCACAAGTAACTAATGCTTTACTTGTATGCTCATGTACAAAGACATACATGGTACAGGTTCACTAGTTTCATTATACCTTTTTCATGTATCCTATGTTCATTCCATGAGCACATTGTATTCATTAGAAATCTAGCATACATTTTAATAAGAAAAGCTTAAACAATGTGACTTTTTCAAGACATATCTTCCAGCGGAGTAATGAACCTCTTAATCAAGGTGATTGCTATCCACATTCTACCGTCTTGCATATTAAAATAACCCAACTCATATTGAATCTGTCATTTGGTATCTTCCACATGCTATTCGCTTCATTACCAAAATTAACTAAGCAAGGTACATATACGAGTAGAATAAATAATGCAGGTGTCAGTTAAGCTCTAATGACCATATTGTATATTTGTATGCCTCAGTGTGTATGTGTGCGCTACTGTGTGTGTGAGAGAGAAACAGAGTATTACCGAAAGAGAAAGTTGTATCCCATTTCAAGCACAGACCGTAAGATATCAACCGCACACATCATCTTCAGGTAATCAGGGTCATAAAATAGGCCTCCTGAGAGAAATCCACCTTCGGTAGTGAGGGCAAAACAATGGGTATGTACACGCTACAACTTGCAAATGCATTATGATCTAGAGCGATAATCACCAAATGATTTAAAAGTCTACTGGTTTGGTAACCAGACCTAAAGCTTGCAAGAAAGAGATCCAGAACTGAATTATTTGGATCCGCCCAAGCCTCATTCAAAGTTGTTATAATAACTGTTTTGTCCTCCATAGAAGCCTCCTTTAAGACTGTTTCAAGACTAGTATCAGCACTATCCTACAATAGCAAGACATTTGAAGTTGTCATGAAGAGGTGTTGTATGCTACTTCACATTTAACTGCCAATGAACAATAGCAACATTATGATAGCTTATAACTAAATCATCAAAGACCTTTAATTCCACATGATAAGTATTTACCACAATTTGTAAATAGTGATTTTCATTTTCAGTAAATACCAGATAACAGATTTTTTTTTTTTTTTTTTTTTATTTATTTATTTTTTTTAAGAATGGCAATTTTAACTATCTCACAATGTTTAGACCACAAATCTTTCTCACATGTCCTGCAGGACTTGAACCCGAACCATTTGGTTGGGGAGCTTCTCAAACAACATGAGGTACCATTGAACACAAGCCCTTTGGTACCAGATAACATTTAACTAACCATTATCATTATAAACAGTTTAAAATCTATATATGACTTATAGCTTGTGCTTCTCATATTACCGATTGTTAGTTCAATTTATGCATCAATCAATAAGTATAATGAAGTTCCTGTAAGACCTAAATAAGGCAACGCTTAGGAAAGGCACAGCTTCCATTGACACATCATACACTAGTCACTCGTCATCTGGGTTTACAAGATCTTTCTTATTCTATAATGCTCTGGCAATCCTTGTCCTGTATGTTCTAGGTAAATGAAGAACATGGAGCAATTGGTGATATTAGTCTTACGATAAAATGCTGGTCAAATAAACTTATCATCTTTGTTATCCCTGTTGTGACCTTGTAAAGTGACACTACCTTTAGAATAGCAATGATCTATACTCGAGTGAAACATCCAATCTGACATAGAAGGAAAGTCATAATGGGCTATTAAAGGAGCACATTCACAGTACATCAAAAAGCGCAGGTAGTGACAGATATGTCATAAATGAATTAGCCAACCTATTTCATACTATACATCTGTGACCACCACTTAAGCCAATGCTTTAGCTAATCAAAAGTGAGTTTCAGTGTTAAGATACTTTCTCTAAGATGCAAGGTACCAACTTAACACCTACCAAAACCAATTGTCTGCTTGTATACATACACATACAGATACATTTGCATTCAAGGAACACATCGCAAACTGAGATTTATAGAGAAAACTTTCGAATCAAGGTACTTACACTAGTATAAACTCACTTAAAAAAACTCCGCACACAGAATCACAATTCATCATCAAAACTTCACATCACTGTCTCATTAATTGCTACACAAAATAATATAAGAACTGATACAATTTCTTCAAACTAAGTGCTCTAACATAGCACATCCTTAATACACTAACTAAAAATCTCCAACATTATCACTACTCACAGCACAATAATCATCAAATTAGCCCAAACACACATCATTATCGTAACAATTACAAAACTAGCTCATATATGACCACTTAGGGTCGGCCTAGTGGTAAAAGGTGTTACCATCATCAATAAAACGTGAGAGGTCTCAAGTTCAATTCACGCTTGGCAAACAACCCTGATGTGGCCACCAACCTTCCCAAAAGGGAGGGCTTTACTTGGTTTATGTCCGGTATAAAGGTGCTCAAACCTAGCAGATTAGTCGGCCAAATTGTTACCCAAGAAAAAGAACTAGCTCATATAAACATTATTACTATCAATAATTATCAAATTAACCCAACACACATCATCACTACCTATAATCATCAAATTAGCTCTAATACTAACTTTAAACATTAACGCTTCGATAAGCATCATCAGAACTATCAATAATCATCAAATTAGCTCTAATACATACAAACACTATTTAATCATCAAATTAACTCAATGTACCTAGAGCTTAGAATCTAATACACAATTATACACCAAAACATGCTATTACTAATACTTAACACACTTCATAACTACCTATAGGAGCTGGAGCTTATGAGAGCCGAAGCTGGAGCTTATATTTATAAAATTTCAAAAGAGTACAAACAATTAATTCTCAAAATATACGTAGAACGTATTTATGTAAATAAACATCTTTTAAACCTCAAGCTTCAGTTTCTTAAGCGCTTATAAAATTAAAAGCTCTAGAAAGCTTGTGTGACAAGCAAAGCTCAATATACATAACGCGTAAAATCTATACAATGTAACAAAAAACTGCAATTAATTTCATAATTCACATTAATAACACTTGAATTAAAACAGAAACTAACCGAAAACGAATCAAAGGAGATAATCTCAGCAGACGAATAAAAGTAATCAGAAAACCGGATCTGACACGTGTCAAAAGCAGTATTCATCACAAGATAATAAGAACACACAAACGCAACAAGCAACAGTGCAAGGGCGCGTGCACGGTGTTGTACGGCGCTTGATTTTAATTCCGGTGAATATACACACAGCATTTCACCGTATATATGTCGGTGAATGATGCCGGTGAAGGTGGCTGTGACTTTAGTCTCATTGTTTAGTTTGTTTGTTGGTGTAGAGAAGAGGGAAATATGAGTCTGTTTTAATTTTAGGAATGAAGAAGTGAGATTGATTTTACAAGTCGTGATGCGTAATGTACAAGTAGATGATGAGTGAGGAATTGGGGTTGATTGCTATGTGGGGACGCTTGTGTGGGGAATTAAGTTGTTACACGTACTATGTGGAACGACGTCGGGCGTGTTATTAGTTTTTATAAATGGTTCAACATTTTCTTTGAAGGTTGAAAATGATTTAATTTATTTAAAGAGTTTTAAAAAATACAAGATATGAAACGTTAGTTGATTAAAAAAAAAAAAAAAGGTTGTGAAATAGTTTCTGAAAATGCATAGCTTTGATGGAAAAATTATGAAAATGTTTACGATTAAAATTTTAAATCAAGATTTACAAAAAGATTCCATTTCAGATCTAATTTTCTTTAAGATCAGTATCAAAATTTTATTGTGTATAACATATTAAAGTAAAAAGTTTGTACATCAAATTTGTTTTTACATTAAAATTTCGTTTTTGTAAATTAGAATAAAATTAAAATTGAAAACTTTTGTTCACAATTTTATCTCCACTGTCATTTCTAATTGATCTTTCTTTTTTTAAAAGAAAAACATTAGAATTATAGTCAGTTTTATGAATCGATAATTGCAAGTAAAATTGGTTATTAAAATTAAGTTTAGGTAATAAATGATTTTTATTTGATGAAACTAATTTAAACATAAAAGTTTAAGGTTTTCGATATAACTTTGAAACTCTTTGTTTTCATGTCCAAAACTCCAATTATACAAGGTGTGTTCAATATTAATGTAGAAATATTCGTCCAACAAGAAAAGAAATATTTAGTGCATGTTTGGCATTTTATTTATTTCTGTTTACTTATTTTTTCAAGTACAAAAGAGATTTGATATCTAACACTTTATGCTTTTCTACTTATTTATAAGCAGAAAACAGATTTTCATAAGCAACTAAGGAACTAATATTTCATATTACTTATTTGATATTAAGTTAAAATTGATTTTTATTATCATATCAACTTAATTCTTTAATGCACGCATATGATTGAGTTTTTTCTATCAAAATTTTTTTATCAAATATTATTGATCTTTACATAATAAGCAGCCAGAAGTAGAATAGACGAATCCCAAACACCCTCTTGAAGTTTATCTTTGACTTATAAGTTTATTAGACCAGCTTATATTGAAGTCTTACTAATTTTATAGCTTGTTGATTTATTTTTCACCTATTAGCTAAACAAACACGACTTGAATATTTAACATAATAAAAAATGAATATATAATTCAGAAATTGCATAAGACACATGTATAATAAATAATAAACTATGTATTTTTAAACACAATTTTTAGGTCTTTACGTCGTCATTAGAACAACGATAGTACGTAGTTTGATAGTGAGCAACTGAGCATTAGCGGGATTAGTGGAGAGAAAGTGGTGGTAAGTTGCAGAAGGGAGTGGTCTCGAGGCACAAACGGAGGCCAGGGTGCATGAGTGTGTATGTTTGGGCGAGTGTGTGTTTCACAAAACGAGGAGATTCTCTTAAAGCTTAAAATCATTTGCAGCATCCGCCACGTGAGCATCGAATGGTGTTTCACACCACTTTCTGCTACTACCTTGGTTGCACTATTCATAGCGGGGTGAAATAGGTATTCCTCATGCTCTTACTCTAAGAGGTAACTTCCTAGAGGGAAGGAAGGATCATCATTTCGAATTCTTGGAGGAAACGGAATTGAAGGATCACCATTTCGAATTCTAGTTAGATTCTTGTTGGTCAAACATATAGTTAGATTCTTGTAGGAACAATACGATTTATTACCATTTGCAATTCTAATAGGAAAGGGAAGGATATCATCATTTCGCAGTTGACGAATATAATGTTGAATTGGAGTGGAAGATATGATGAATACACTTGCGAAGTGGAACAAGAACATGAAGCAAGTGGCTTAGCACATGATGATAGAATGTAGAAATTGACAAATATTGTCGGTCTTGATTACAATTCATTAGATATCGCCATGATTCTAGCGGTTTTTTTTTTTTTTTTTTTATCGGTTGGACTAAGTGGCATATAATTAAGAAGAGTGAGGGATAATCGGAATATGATAAGTTTGCATATACAATTCTATTTTCCATTGCAGATTAGTTATATTACAAATTTCATACGGGAACTAAAAGCCCATAATACTCTATCACATGAATAATACCAAGAGGTTGATAGAAAAGATAAATTTTGCAATTATTTAGATAACTAGACATGCAAGTTATTGTATTGAACAAATCTACCCAAAATTATAGAAACAGGAGTTCTATCTATAGATATATCCTCTATGCTGGAGTCCAGTAATCTGATCCGTTGTTTTCATGGTACACTTGAGGAGTACGTGATAAGGGAACCAAACACAGACCTCTAGTCTTAAGATCAAGATTCATATCTCCTCTATCTTTTGTTTCCAGTCGCACCCATGGATCCTGAAATCCAAAACAACAAATATCTTTCAGCTGCAAATGCTAATATCAAGTCGGTCAAGAGATCAAGAATGATTGTACAAAAGGAGATTCCGAGCTTAATAAAGTGAACGAGAATCGAAGTACATCAAAAGGCTTCAAAGAATCGAAATTACCATGTTGAGTTCAAAAGCTTACCTCATGAAGATGCCAGAGGGTTATGCAGATTCATGAACCCAAGAGCTTTTAGTTCACCCACATAAACCCAAGAGCTTATAATAAAACCAAAGTTAGGTGGTGTTTGTTTGTTTAAAGTCCGTCCGGGAACTGCTTGGTTGTCGATTCCGATCTTTTCAATTTGGTTATGGTTTAGGTTCGCTTTGTTTGGTTTGGGAATCACCGGCTTGATGTTCCGTCCGTGTTCATCGATATAATGTTATATACACGATCTACAGATGTTTTATGCGACTTAACTATCAAATCATTTATTAGGCGTTTGAAGCATTTAAGGAATACTGATTTGTAGTCATGTTAAGTGTTGCATCGGAAAAAAAAGTTGTCATTGTAAGGTTGTCTTTCGGTAAGATTGTCATTTGAAAAAGTAGCTATAAGCATTTTGAATTTGTAACATGCTAAATAATTTTTCGATACTATATTGTCATTATTTCTAATGGCACTGGTGGCATTTACCATGACTATCGGTCATTAAAATGTTCAATCATATTACTATGCTAAATATTTTAGTTTCCATTGATTTATGAAGCTAACAAGCTTGCTCGACTACATTGGCCGAGTTCGATGTGTCATTAGGAATATTGTCGAGACTGGTTGAGGTACCTAAATAATTGCCTTATTTAGCACTTGAGTTATATTTTATAAATATACACATTTTGGCATTGTTTTAAGCTTGAAAAATAGATTATGAAGTGTCTATAGGGCTTTTTTTTACCCTTACAAAAATGACCCATTATGAACCGAACCCATCTTTATTGGCGTATAGTGCCCCCTCCAGTTATATTTTGCAAGTAGTAGGAATTTTAAAGATGTTATGAGTTTCAGATATCTCGTATTTCATCGCATTTATGGTGAATTATTATTGCCAAGTTCACGCAGAAGAACATTCAACATCATGTGGGAAGTATATCACCTCCTTTTGCTCAAACAGCTTTAGTAGCAATGGTGCACAACCTGCTGGAAAACTGGACTCAATATAGCTACGCGTACTTACGAAGAAAAATCCATGAAGAACTTAGATGGGAGGACTATCAATCAAGATAAAGATAATAAACATTTGATCAAAGATGGGGATATACATGTTCTGGTTCACTATGGATAGAGCACATTTGGTTGGAGCAGATGGGAGATGTGTGGTACACAAGACACTAGAGACCAGCTTGTTGGAACTCAAAGACTAGCTACCGATGAAAGATATTATTTCCTTGGCAACCGCCTGTTAGTGTGTGGTCTCGCCACCTCAAACTTCACATGTTAACATTATAACTTGATTACAACTCCGTGATTCTATATAGTTATGCTACACGATTTAAAACACTGAATCAAATTTCAACTGCTCATGTTCGCTGGTTTTATAGTCGATTAATTAGTCAATTACACCTTTGAATCCAAACAAGAGAACAATATAATCTCGTCCCGATCAAAACTTTTCTTCACTGCTCTTAGATCTTGAAGCAAAGACCATGTGCAAAGTGGCACTTTTCACCAAAGGTGCAAGATCCCTTGGTAAAATTCTCGCACATCTTCGCCTTAATGTTGGTCTTGGGAGCATGTGATGGGCCCCATGATGCATAGCCGGTGGTCTACTAAGTGGATCGGTCACAAATGGTTTGATACTTAAACTCAATATAAGTTCTCTCGACCATGGCACGAGCTTCGTTGATTTGATCAAACGTACCTTCAAGCTCAATGTTCTTAAATTTGAGTCACTTTCATGATCCCGAATAGAAAGTCTCGACTCTGTTTTCCGAATCGCTTTGAGTTCACACCGCCGCTCCAATTATAGCACCATGAGGAAGCATCTACACCGATTTTGCTGTGGCAGAGGCACCAAAGCCGGCAAAGAAGATTTTTGGTGCAGGCGGCTTTGAATTGGTCCTAGGGTCCGTGGGTCTTCATGCGTTGGAGCAGCCTTCCAAGCTCCCAGCTCCATGAGCAAAGTTACACTGGTCACCAAACTTACACCTCGTGGGTGCTGACTCACTGCACAACTTGGATTTAACAATGATGCGGGTCCGTTTGTGGTGGTCAAGCAATTAAATTGGCGTAAGATTCATCGGCCTTGCAACAAAGATTGTAGCCACCAGGGGAGAAATGGAGAAGTGGTAGTTCTCCCAAATGGACAACCTTCAAACTACAATAAAAAACATTGATTGGTTCACGGACAACCGGACATAAAATACAACATGATTAATGTGAATTAGTATGATAATGTCGTGCATTTTGTAGAGTCTATGTCCATATAGATCAATTCAATCAAATGTGGTCCATTTGGTTCAAAGAAAAGTATTAATGAATTGTCTGCAATACAAAATGTGCATTGTAGAAGTTTTGAACTCAGTCATTGTAGAAAATCCACATTGTGAAAGTATTCGTTTGTCCCAAGTTAAATGTTCACATTGTTGATAATGATGGGAGTTAGTACATGGGTCTTCAAGTATGCAACACTGATATAGTGGACAGCTCTTTAAACATTATCATTGTGTGTTAACTTTCAGTCCCATTTTCTTATGTGAAATAGAGATCCGATTAATTAATAGATTGAATAGGTCATCAAGCATATGTGTTGTCATCCTTTTAGTATGACATCCATACTATATTTTTAGTCAGACCAACGGTAACAAACAACCATGCATGTGCCGTGTCATCCTTTTGCACAAATACTATTCTATATAAATTTGAAAGCATGGTTCCATTGAAATTTCCCATCGGTAGGTTTGATTTGGAAATCAAAATGTTTCTTTGTTCTTCAATAAGGCTGTGTGAATTATTAGTTTTGTATAAGTATACATATTAGAGAAACAACTTCATATATGATATAACGCCTTAGTTGTTTCATTAATTCAATCTATGTGTTTCTAGCTATCCACATATAAGCACTCACCGAGGACGCAAAAGGAAGTGTACTTTATGGTTTTTGAGCTAAGTTTGTTCAAGGCAAAAGGTACTATCCCATGTAGTTATATTTTTCACGCACTTATGGATCAAGTTGTGCCATTACGAGTCACATTATTTAAAGATTATTGTTTAACAATTCTAAATAAAGTATTTTGATTCACAATGAACAACAAACAAATAATTATAGTCATGTCACGCCATTGGGGCTTTAAAGTATATATATATATATATATATATATATATATATATATATATATATATATATATATATATATATATATATATAGGGTGAGGTTATTGTCGAACCAAATAAATTATAGAATCATGAGAACCAAAGATCAACCAATCAAATTTTTTTGATATTAAATTTTATTATATAATTCAAAAGGGTATAATGGTAAAAATACTTTTTATTTTATTTTTGATTTTTCTATAAAAAACGCTTTTTTAGTTCCCTAAATTCTAGGTGTTTTTTTTTTTTTTTTTTTATTAATATATATATATAAATAAGTTAATACCTGTTTAAAAAAACACCATGTGCACATGTGTTTTGCATTATATGGCAATTGTATTTTTCATTTATGCATAGATGTTTTGTATTTGCACATGTATTTTTAAGAAATATTACACTAATATAAATACAAACAATAACATTTTAATAATAGATTTATGCAATTTCAAAATTTACAAATTGTATTACTCTAGTGAAATGATATTCAAATTTATCACAAACATCAGTATGTTTACACTTGAATTTAATTTTATTACACATATATGAAGCTTGCACATGTGCATAATATAATGTCTTTAACAGCTGGTTCATCTTTTAGGCATGCACATGTATTCCTCGCCTAGTTCAAGAAACCATGAAATCTTCAGATGTATTTTGAATCCTTGTGCACATATGTTTTTATCGTCTCGCTCATCTTACTTGTTATAAACACATGTGCACTCTTTATATCAATCATGGTCCTCATCTTTATCAAACATGTTTGGTACCTGAAACTACAAAAAAATATTTTTTTTTAATCATAAGCAAGTAGCAAATACATATGCACAATTTACAACATAAATGCATACTCAAAAACACATGTGCACACTGAGACGATAAGAATAATAAAAAGTATATGCACTTTGATAACACCTGCAAATCCATGTAAACTTCAAAATCAGAAACACATATGCACACTCAACTGTAAAACACATATGCATAGGGTTTCAAATTTACAATCAGAAAACACATATGCACACTAAAACACATGTGCACACCGAGATGATGAGAGCAATAAAAATAATTGTTGTATACGCTTTATTAAACTACTTACGGTATACACCTAAACACCATTGAAACACCATAACGAAATAAAGTGTAGATAGTGAGTCAAGCAAATATCCGTGATGTACATATACAACATCAAGATTCAACATCATTCTTTCATGAGAGTTGAACATTATATGCCAAACCAATATATCTAAATCACAAAAGAATAAGTCGTGAATTGCAATAAAATCCACTAAACATGTTACATCGACGGTTGAACAAGCAAGAGTTATAAATAGCAAAAAGTCAAGGCAATGAGCTAAGATATTAATGTTTAGTAATTTGAGTGAAACCATAGTAGTTTAGTTGTTCAAATGCCAAATTGTCAGACACATAGCAACAAGAAGATAATATATAATAGTAAAAATTGAATAAACCATACGATAGATTAAGATTTTTGAAAAAGATTATAGATCCGGACAGCAGGACCGAACCAACCCAAAGCGCTTGTTTACCGTAAGAGAAAAGCTTGGAAGAAAATTAATAAATAACAGCTATTTTGAAAATAAATCAACTAGTAATAGTATCGGACTCCATATTGAAAATTAAACTTGTTATGAATTGAAAAATTAATACTAACCGCCACAAGGATTTGCCTTTAATTTATCCATATGATGAATCGAAAGTAAATCACTTGGTAATAGTATCGGACTCCCATATGAATCGAATCAAGAACTTGTTTGAAGTGCCAATAGATCTCGTTATGGTTTATATTATGAACCTTAAAGAATAGTCACGTGGTGGATTTTTTCATCAATTTTGTGATGAAGAAACCTAATGATGGTGGTTAGATCTTGAGGAAGGGTTGATCGAACAAGATATGGATCGCATAGGATTATTAAGGTGGATTTCGTAATTTGAGGATAGTTCCTCATCACCGCAATTATGAGGTGTGAGAGGTTTGTGATAATTTTGACCTAATCATGATAACCTATTTTATGGACGGTTTTCAAAAGAATGAATGTAGATTCCTATTTTACCCTTCCAATCTCTAAAAATTAATATCTAAATTTTAATTTAATTACAATTATGCCACAAGTAATTTCACCATTGATCACATATTTAATGGTTTAGATCGGTTCTCGCAGCTCGCAATTTATTTGGTTCAAAATAACCTCACACTATATATATATATATATATATATATATATATATATATATATATATATATATATATATCGGTAGGATCCATAAGTAAATTAAAATAAGAAGTGGTGAGTGACCAAACCACGCATTTGAGATGCAACGACTTGCATTAGATGCATTTCTATTCATATAGATGCAACATCTTGAGTTTCAAAGTTAATTTGATGTATAAATGGTGCAAATTGATTTTCATGATTTCGCACGTCAGGGAACAAAAACAAGAGAAATCATGAAATGCATCTAATCTACTTATATGCATCTAATTAAAAGCTAGAAAACACACTATGGTGCATTATAATGCATCTAAGATTATAGGGATGCATCTAATTTAGGTTTGTGCATATTGGATTTGTGGTTATAGTTCTTCTTATTCCTTCTTATTTTAAGAATCTTCTTATTTGATCCTAACTCTCTCTCTCTCTCTATATATATATATATATATATATATATATATATATATATATATATATATATATATATATATATATATATATATATATATATATATAAATATATATATATATATGTATATATGTATATATGTATGTATGTATGTATGTATAATTTTATTTTATTTTAAACCTGCGAAATAAAAAGAAACAATGCAGAAAATATAAAGCTTGATAAGTCAAAATTAGGGGAGAGCAACAAAACCGAACCAAAACCCAAAAAAATCAAAAAAAAAAAACTAACCGATTTTAAAACCGATGGTGCGGTTTTGGTTTTAAAAAAACAAAAATTTTTGTTCGGCTTTTGGTTTTATATGAAAACCCAACTGAAAAAACCGAACCGACACATACTATTCATAAAACTAATAAAAAATGTATACGTATTAGTTTTGATACAAGTAATCAACAAAGTTCAAAGACTAAGAGATTAGATATTTGTAACAGGTGTTTATTCAACTAACACTATAATGAATTGTAGTTAGTTTTCTTTATATACATGTTATGTAATCTTATTATTTTATGATAAAATATTCACCTTAAATTCTAGGATTTCTTGATCTAGGTTTTGGATGTTCAAAATATATCTCGATTCGGATATCAAAAATTAATCAAAATTTATTAAAAGGTTGGGTTTTATAAAATGTCGCTTTGGAACTCATATAAATATAAAAGTTTTCAGAAATTATAGATATTTTGATATCCGTATATATAAAATTGTTATCCGAAATTTAGGATATCCAAATTTAATGAACTTAGCTAAAATAATGGTTCTAACATAAACCATCAACTCAAATTTCATATATCCGAAACCAAAAAACCAAAATCGAATCGCAAAAAACTAAAATCAAACCGAACTTGGGATGCAATCGCTTCAAGCATTATTTTCGGATGTTTATGATCCCCCGCTAGAATTGCGCTTTGTAAGCATTCGTGACAATTCCTCCATTCTCGGTGCATACAATCTATACTACCAAGCATACTGGAACCTACGATAGTTTTCGTGTTTTCATATAGCCACATAATATCATTTTTTATTTTATTTTATTATTTTATTATTATTTTTTTTTTATTATCTTTTTTGGCGGGGGGGGGGGGAGGGGGTTGGGGTGTTCTTAAATACTACTCCGAGTATAAATCTCATATACATTTGGTAAAATTGTCTAAATTAGCACGATTACAACGTTAACCAATTTGTAAATATTCATCAAAAGCATCAGGTGTTGTCCCATACGTCAATTGGTGTATAGTAGCCGTGCATTTCATTATATGGTGGATACTCATTTTACCAAAGGCATTTGGCCATAATCTAAAAAAATTAAAATGCTCGGGAATGGGTTCAACATCATAGTTAATTATACCTTTGGAATATTATGGATCATCCCCAAAATAATCATCCAAAGACACGCTCGGCTACAATTCCCGAGGTATATACGTCCGAGTGTGTGAACTAGTTGCTTCATCGTCATCAAAGGCTAGAAATTCTTCGTGATAATCGTATAGACAAAATAATTCTTCGGCTCGAGTTTCAACGTAAAAAATATCCATGAAACTAAAAGTATATGAAATATGAAAGAGTGAATTAAAATGTAAGTGAAAGTATATATTAATTATAATTTAGTTAGTCTTTTGCCAAATAAATGTTAAAAATAGGTATTTATAGGTAAAAATAGGGGTTTAATTTATTTTGTGTTGTTTTTACCGTTATATAACGCTTAAAAATTGAAAATAGGAATAAAAAAAAAAAAAAACATATGTGAGGCGAACGGCTAAAAGCCGGATGGCGGACGAACAACAGACGGACGGACAAAGATAACGATCGCTCATCCGCTTTTTATACCGACGCCGGACATACTACGTCCCACACCGAGCTCTCTTACACCACCTCTTACCTATATGAAACTACATCCACCCGCCAATTACCACAAACTCGTAATATTAATGACTTTTGTATCGTCGTGGCATCATGCGTAGTACTCTACTAATATTTTTACAAACTAGCTTCCATCTAGATATAATGTCACATATAAACAACACGTAAAGCATATTTTATGAAAACTAACTCGCAACTAATCTAGATAAACTGGAAGTTAGAAATGCGTTAGATCAATGAATACTTAAAAGTTAAAACCCAAAAGGGACCCGTCGAATAGGTAATGTGACTTGTGTAAGTCACAAAGCTTACAATTAGAATTCACATGTGGAGGAACACAATTACTATGTGTTAGATCAATGAATACTTAAAAGTTAAAACCCAAAAGGGACCCGTCGAATAGGTAATGTGACTTGTGTAAGTCACAAAGCTTACAATTAGATTTCACATGTGGAGGAACACACTTACTGTGGACCCGCTGCATTGATCGAACCAAATGTAGGAGCCCATTAAAGAAATTCATGAAACACTACACGATGTGATGTCGAGCCTGGAGGATTTACGTATCTATATGTATATATCAGCCGTCCGTCTGTTAGTTTTATGTAATACATCTATCTCATTGCATTATCGCAATGAAACTGTATCCTCTCATCATTTCATTCTCTACAAAAGAACTTACTACACGGGGAAGAAAAGTCGAATAGTTAGAAGATACATCTTTACATCAAAGAACTTGCTGGAAATACTTAACCGTTAACTGACTGTTTCGACCCTAGTTCCATCTTCCGACAAACCAAGGTGCCGAAGCAAAGCGAGGCTGTAATTGCAATGTGAAAGGAAGCATGTTAGAGATGAACATACACTACTTCACAAAACTACCTCATGAAAAGATAAATTAATTATGGTATGCACAGGCTACACATGCATCATTCACCTTTTCTTTTGTCAAAATCAATGTGAAGTAGCTATTATACCATCTAGTTATAATCCTAATTTATAAAAACTACCTTATAAAAAGATAAAATAATTATGGAATTTTTTTAGTGCAAAACTGAGAAACTCGAGTAAAATGAAACTTTTATTTTAATGCATTATAAGTCAAAAAATTAATTTGTATTACTTTAAAAAGAATCCACCAGCAACAGTTATAGCAGGTTGCCAGTGTTTACATTTGAGTGGCTCATTTGTAGTCTTTGCAATACTTGAGTGGCTTGTTTATAGTGGGTAAGAGTTAATGGTGCATAAAATTTGAACTAATTGTATGGGGGTTCAGATAACCATACCTGCAGTTTTTAGGGGCACTAAAAGTCGGTTTTAATGAAGACTTCATACTAGAAGGAAGAGCCATAAACTTTTCCAATCCTGAAGCATAATCTTCAAATCATGAACTTTATTTTCCAAACCAACACAGCAATTTGCATGCATTGTGCAAACTTTGTTCAAATCTTTACTTGGTTCACAAAATCCACCAAAATAAGTTGTATCTAAAACCTCAATTTCAAGTTGATGTCTGTAAGTACAGAATCGAATTTGATGGTATTAAGGACATCTTGATCGTAAATCAGGATAGAATGCTCTTGAAGAATACCAATATTTGTAAAACTCTATTGACCGGATATTTGACCTTACGAAACTAAACCTCCATTGGCGATATTAGTCCCTAAATCAGTTGAGTTTCCAGAGTAATGGTCGCATGCGATTTGAAAATCTGCATCTGGATAGAAATATGGGAATGGGTCCCTGAACCACATGACATCAGCATCCTGTAAGAAGAAAAACCAACATATTATATATTTGAGAAGAAATGATTATCTATCATGTGAAGCAAAAAGTCTTGGCTAATGTCCAGTATCGCAACTGCAAATAACTAATATGATGGTTGATGGTTCCAAACTTTGAACAGGTTAGACGAATAGATGGTGGATAATGGCACAACCTCAGACTCTAATACATTTGATATGACTCTAGTTTGATATACATCAAGCACATAGTTAACTTGTCAAATCAAAATTTCATTTTGAGTCGCCAAAAGCAAAGCAGAGGTAGGAATTTCAACCCGTTGTCTTAAAATGGTCCAATTAGGGTTATACTGTCTGCAAGGGGTCAAATGGGTAAATATTATAAAACTGGCTAAACATAAACTGGGTCAAATGCGTTGAAATCATTTGAAGGTGAGGATTTGTAACATTAAAAACTGGCTAACAATAATTTTTGATCTAATTCCAGTGGCTCCTCTTCACTAGTGGTACTTGCACAAGTAACTAATGCTTTACTTGTATGCTCATGTACAAAGACATACATGGTACAGGTTCACTAGTTTCATTATACCTTTTTCATGTATCCTATGTTCATTCCATGAGCACATTGTATTCATTAGAAATCTAGCATACATTTTAATAAGAAAAGCTTAAACAATGTGACTTTTTCAAGACATATCTTCCAGCGGAGTAATGAACCTCTTAATCAAGGTGATTGCTATCCACATTCTACCGGTCTTGCATATTATTAAAATAACCCAACTCATATTGAATCTGTCATTTGGTATCTTCCACATGCTATTCGCTTCATTACCAAAATTAACTAAGCAAGGTACATATACCGAGTAGAATAAATAATGCAGGTGTCAGTTAAGCTCTAATGACCATATTGTATATTTGTATGCCTCAGTGTGTATGTGTGTGCGCGCCTGTGTGTGTGAGAGAGAAACAGAGAGTATTACCGTAAAGAGAAAGTTGTATCCCATTTCAAGCACAGACCGTAAGATATCAATCCGTCGCCACATCATCTTCAGGTAATCAGGGGTCATAAAATAGGCCTCCTGAGAGAAATCCACCTTCGGTAGTGAGGGCAAAACAATGGGTATGTACACGCTACAACTTGCAAATGCATTATGATCTAGAGCGATAATCACCAAATGATTTAAAAGTCTACTGGTTTGGTAACCAGACCTAAAGCTTGCAAGAAAGAGATCCAGAACTGAATTATTTGGATCCGCCCAAGCCTCATTCAAAGTTGTTATAATAACTGTTTTGTCCTCCATAGAAGCCTCCTTTAAGACTGTTTCAAGACTAGTATCAGCACTATCCTACAATAGCAAGACATTTGAAGTTGTCATGAAGAGGTGTTGTATGCTACTTCACATTTAACTGCCAATGAACAATAGCAACATTATGATAGCTTATAACTAAATCATCAAAGACCTTTAAAATTCCACATGATAAGTATTTACCACAATTTGTAAATAGTGATTTTCATTTTCAGTAAATACCAGATAACAGATTTTTTTTTTTTTTTTTTTTATTTATTTATTATTTTTTAAGAATGGCAATTTTAACTATCTCACAATGTTTAGACCACAAATCTTTCTCACATGTCCTAAGCGGGACTTGAACCCGAACCATTTGGTTGGGGAGCTTCTCAAACAACATGAGGTACCATTGGAACACAAGCCCTTTGGTACCAGATAACATTTAACTAACCATTATCATTATAAACAGTTTAAAATCTATATATGACTTATAGCTTACGCTTCTCATATTACCGATTGTTAGTTCAATTTATGCATCAATCAATAAGTATAATGAAGTTCCTGTAAGACCTAAATAAGGCAACGCTAAGGAAAGGCACAGCTTCCATTGACACATCATGTACACTAGTCACTCGTCATCTGGGTTTACAAGATCTTTCTTATTCTATAATGCTCTGGCAATCCTTGTCTCGTATGTTCTAGGTAAATGAAGAACATGGAGCAATTGGTGATATTAGTCTTACGATAAAATGCTGGTCAAATAAACTTATCATCTTTGTTATCCCTGTTGTGACCTTGTAAAGTGACACTACCTTTAGAATAGCAATGATCTATACTCGAGTGAAACATCCAATCTGACATAGAAGGAAAGTCATAATGGGCTATTAAAGGAGCACATTCACAGTACATCAAAAAGCGCAGGTAGTGACAGATATGTCATAAATGAATTAGCCAACCTATTTCATACTATACATCTGTGACCACCACTTAAGCCAATGCTTTAGCTAATCAAAAGTGAGTTTCAGTGTTAAGATACTTTCTCTAAGATGCAAGGTACCAACTTAACACCTACCAAAACCAATTGTCTGCTTGTATACATACACATACAGATACATTTGCATTCAAGGAACACATCGCAAACTGAGATTTATAGAGAAAACTTTCGGAATCAAGGTACTTACACTAGTATAAACTCACTCTAAAAAAACTTCCGCACACAGAATCACAATTCATCATCAAAACTTCACATCACTGTCTCATTAATTGCTACACAAAATAATATAAGAATCTGATACAATTTCTTCAAACTAAGTGCTCTAACATAGCACATCCTTAATACACTAACTAAAAATCCTCCAACATTATCACTACTCACAGCACAATAATCATCAAATTAGCCCAAACACACATCATTACTGTAACCAATTACAAAACTAGCTCATATATGACCACTTAGGGTCGGCCTAGTGGTAAAAGGCTTGTTACCATCATCAATAAAACGTGAGAGGTCTCAAGTTCAATTCACGCTTGGTGCAAACAACCCTGATGTGGCCACGCCAACCTTCCCAAAAAGGGAGGGCTTTACTTGGTTTATGTCTGTGTGGCAGTGTGCTCAAACCTAGCAGATTAGTCGGCCAAATTGTTACCCGAAGAAAAAAGAACTAGCTCATATAAACATTATTACTATCAATAATTATCAAATTAACCCCAACACACATCATCACTACCTATAATCATCAAATTAGCTCTAATACTAACTTTAAACATTAACGCGTTTCGATAAGCATCATCAGAACTATCAATAATCATCAAATTAGCTCTAATACATACAAACACTATTTAATCATCAAATTAACTCAATGTACCTAGAGCTTAGAATCTAATACACAATTATACACCAAAACATGCTATTACTAATACTTAACACACTTCATAACTACCTATAGGAGCTGGAGCTTATGAGAGCCGAAGCTGGAGCTTATATTTATAAAATTTCAAAAGAGTACAAACAATTAATTCTCAAAATATACGTAGAACGTATTTATGTAAATAAACATCTTTTAAACCTCAAGCTTCAGTTTCTTAAGCGCTTATAAAAATTAAAAGCTCTAGAAAGCTTGTGTGACAAGCAAAGCTCAATATACATAACGCGTAAAATCTATACAATGTAACAAAAAAAAACTGCAATTAATTTCATAATTCACATTAATAACACTTGAATTAAAACAGAAACTAACCGAAAACGAATCAAAGGAGATAATCTCAGCAGACGAATAAAAGTAATCAGAAAACCGGATCTGACACGTGTCAAAAGCAGTATTCATCACAAGATAATAAGAACACACAAACGCAACAAGCAACAGTGCAAGGGCGCGTGCACGGTGTTGTACGGCGCTTGATTTTAATTCCGGTGAATATACACACAGCATTTCACCGTATATATGGTCGGTGAATGATGCCGGTGAAGGTGGCTGTGACTTTAGTCTCATTGTTTAGTTTGTTTGTTGGTGTAGAGAAGAGGGAAATATGAGTCTGTTTTAATTTTAGGAATGAAGAAGTGAGATTGATTTTTACAAGTCGTGATGCGTAATGTACAAGTAGATGATGAGTGAGGAATTGGGGTTGGATTTGTCGGTTGCTATGTGGGGACGCTTGTGTGGGGAATTGGGAAGTTGTTACACGTACTATGTGGAACGACGTCGGGCGTGTTATTAGTTTTGATAGAAAATGGTTCAACATTTTCTTTGAAGGTTGAAAATGATTTAATTTATTTAAAGAGTTTTAAAAAATCTACAAGATATGAAACGTTAGTTGATTAAAAAAAAAAAAAAAGGTTGTGAAATAGTTTCTGAAAATGCATAGCTTTGATGGAAAAAATTATGAAAAATGTTTGCATATTAAAATTTTAAATCAAGATTAAGCAAGATAAAAGATTCCATTTCAGATCTAATTTTCTTTAAGATCAGATCAAAATTTTATTGTGTATAACATATTAAAGTAAAAAGTTTGTACATCAAATTTGTTTTTGCACATTAAAATTTCGTTTTTTGTAAATTAGAATACAAAAATTAAAATTGAAAACTTTTGTTCACAATTTTTATCTGCACCGTTTCACAATAAGTGTCATTTCTAATTGATCTTCTCTTTTTTTTTAAAAGAAAAAACATTAGAATTATAGTCAGTTTTATGAATCGATAATTGCAAGTAAAATTGGTTATTAAAAATTAAGTTTAGGTAATAAATGATTTTTATTTGATGAAACTAATTTAAACATAAAAGTTTAAGGTTTTCGATATAACTTTGAAACTCTTTGTTTTCATGTCCAAAACTCCAATTATACAAGGTGTGTTCAATATTAATGTAGAAATATTCGTCCAACAAGAAAAGAAATATTTAGTGCATGTTTGGCATTGCCTTATTTATTTCTGTTTACTTATTTTTTCAAGTACAAAAAGAGATTTGATATCTAAACACTTTATGCTTTTCTACTTATTTATAAGCAGAAAAACAGATTTTCATAAGCAACTAAGGAACTAATATTTCATATTACTTATTTGATATTAAGTTAAAATTGATTTTTATTATCATATCAACTTAAATTCTTTAATGCACGCATATGATTGAGTTTTTTCTATCAAAATTTTTTTTTATCAAATATTATTGATCTTTTACATAATAAGCAGCCAGAAGTAGAATAGACGAATCCCAAACACCCTCTTGAAGTTTATCTTTGACTTATAAGTTTATTAGACCAGCTTATATTGAAGTCTTACTAATTTTATAGCTTGTTGATTTATTTTTCACCTATTAGCTAAACAAACACGACTTGAATATTTAACATAATAAAAATGAATATATAATTCAGAAATTGCATAAGACACATGTATAATAAATAATAAACTATGTATTTTAAACACAATTTTTAGGTCTTTACGTCATTAGAACAACGATAGTACGAGTTTGATAGTGAGCAACTGAGCATTAGCGGGATTAGTGGAGAGAAAGTGGTGGTAAGTTGCAGAAGGGAGTGGTCTCGAGGCACAAACGGAGGCCAGGGTGCATGAGTGTGTATGTTTGGGCGAGTGTGTGTTTCACAAAACGAGGAGATTCTCTTAAAGCTTAAAATCATTTGCAGCATCCGGCCACGTGAGCATCGAATGGTGTTTCACACCACTTTCTGCTACTACCTTGGTTGCACTATTCATAGCGGGGTGAAATAGGTATTCCTCATGCTCTTACTCTAAGAGGTAACTTCCTAGAGGGAAGGAAGGATCATCATTTCGAATTCTTGGAGGAAACGGAATTGAAGGATCACCATTTCGAATTCTAGTTAGATTCTTGTTGGTCAAACATATAGTTAGATTCTTGTAGGAACAATACGATTTATTACCATTTGCAATTCTAATAGGAAAGGGAAGGATATCATCATTTCGCAGTTGACGAATATAATGTTGAATTGGAGTGGAAGATATGATGAATACACTTGCGAAGTGGAACAAGAACATGAAGCAAGTGGCTTAGCACATGATGATAGAATGTAGAAATTGACAAATATTGTCGGTCTTGATTACAATTCATTAGATATCGCCATGATTCTAGCGGTTTTTTTTTTTTTTTTTTTTTTATCGGTTGGACTAAGTGGCATATAATTAAGAAGAGTGAGGGATAATCGGAATATGATAAGTTTGCATATACAATTCTATTTTCCATTGCAGATTAGTTATATTACAAATTTCATACGGGAACTAAAAGCCCATAATACTCTATCACATGAATAATACCAAGAGGTTGATAGAAAAGATAAATTCTTGCAATTATTTAGATAACTAGACATGCAAGTTATTGTATTGAACAAATCTACCCAAAATTATAGAAACAGGAGTTCTATCTATAGATATATCCTCTATATGCTGGAGTCCAGTAATCTGATCCGTTGTTTTCATGGTACACTTGAGGAGTACGTGATAAGGGAACCAAACACAGACCTCTAGTCTTAAGATCAAGATTCATATCTCCTCTATCTTTTGTTTCCAGTCGCACCCATGGATCCTGAAATCCAAAACAACAAATATCTTTCAGCTTCCGATTTTAATTACGGAGTATATATTTTTTTAGCTCACAATTTTAATTATATTCGCCATAGAGTTTTTTTGTAAGTCTAAGCCTAAGGCTCACCTTGATGATATTGGTCTTCATGTATGGATTGCTCAATAACTGAAAATGGAATATAATGTGTATCAGTACATGCATTTTCTATACATTATGGATTAGCACATTGAATTAGAGTGATGTCATTACCTGTACTTGCTCTTGTAGACACTTTATATAACAAATCGCTTCCCCTAATACCGAAGCTGTATCTGTCTGAAAAATTAACAAGAGTTATAATTCTGTTCATAGAAAAAGAAGAAATATAATACAATCAAGTTTCATATATTCTTGAGTACCTTGCCGAAAGGTGACACAATTTGTTGAAGGGCTGTAATTTTCTCCCCAAGCTTGGCTTTAGGAAGCTGAGCCTTTACAGATTTAGAGAAAAATATATATACTTAGTATCTATAGTAAAACATAAATATTGGAGGTAAATTTGAGTTTCTACCTTAGTTGATGAGACTGTAGAAGTCTCAAGCTTAGGTTTTTGAGTGACCCAGATTGGTCCTCTGACTTCTTTCTCTTCCTTCATTAGCAACTCCATTTCCTCTTTCATTACTTTTAGTTAGTGTGTTGCCTCTGGCCTTATTGTCTGCAATTTTGTGATGAAACATTAAGAAAAAAAATATTGGTTATGTATAACATATACGTTAAGTTGTCAGTGTTATTATATATCTGTGTGACCATGGGTGTGTTTGGGATGGTTTATCTACTTAGGTTAAGATAAATATAAAAGTAAAAAAGTAATTTTCCAGATTTTCATAGTTTATTTTGTAATTTTTAGTAATTGAATTAGTTTTAATAGTTTAAAATTCATAAAAAATAGAAAAATAATCGAAAAATATAAAAATAGTTTTGAAAATTATCTTTTGTTATTTTAGATTTTTCCAAATCTTAATTTTATTTTCTAGGTTTATTTCCTATTTTCTTGTAATTTAGGTTATTATTTAATAGTTAAAATAGTTTTAATTAATAATAATTAATTAAATAGTTATAAAATAATTTTCTTTTCTAAAATGTTTCTTATATCATTAGGTTTGTAAAAATATCATTTTCATATTTTTAGGATTAATATTGTGTAAGTTTCACGTTTTTATTTATCGTCGCGTAGTTTTTAAATTCGAGTTTTATAAAAACATAAAATCAAAAACATCGCTTTAAAATTAGTGATAGCGTTTATTTAAGATAGTTTAACTTTTAATCTCCTTTAATTTGCATTTAAGCCCTGTAGTTTATAAACAACTCAAAATCCTTACCGCCACTATCCTTAGTGGTTATTCGACATCGATTGTGTTAAACACCGGTCATCCTCAAGTGGGACTTAACGACCCGGAATCCACTCGTATTCTCGATCTAAATTGCATTTGGTGTGTGAGTGTTTTAAGTTGCTTACGGTTAGCCATTCATGAGTGGCTAGCTCGCGTGAGAAAACTTGACTAGTTCAAGACCAATCACAAACCAAATAAGGCATCTTTGTGATATACAATTTTTATTTACCTTCTTGTGGAACCAGATATCCTTGAGGCGAGGACTTTTGCCATGTGAAATTTCTAAAATTTTCAAATGGACTACCCTCTTCGATGCATGAGCGGTTCCAACAGGTTGTCGAAGATTTATTATCCAACTTTGCATTTGTTCCAACACCATCTTAAAATCCAATTAAACCCAAATCAAGTTTGAATTTTTAACGGATAGCAAACCAATTAATAAAATAAAAAGTAATTTAAGAGCGAATAAGTGTTTATTTTCACATTAAAAACCGAATCGGACTAAGAAAACTTATAGAAACCTGTAGACATTATGATACAAAAGATCGACACCATTAAAATTCATCATATTTGAGTCACGATACAAAAGATCGACACGGATCCGGGTTGGAAAAGATGAGTAATGGCCGAGGGCCGCTAGGTATCAAGGAGAAAAAAACACCAATAACGATGATGGAATTAAGGAATAATCGATCATGTGGTTGTGGCGGTGAATCACGATCACTGTATTAGTGGCATTTGAAGAGGTTGTATGAGACAAAACATGAATGATGGTGGCTAGGGTTTTCTTTATAGAGAACAAATATTGGGGTAAATCTCATATCGTGAAATGGGATGCTTATTTAACTTATTTGTTGGATGATGTTAGATGAAATTCCATAATCGCCCTTTGACTATATTAAAAATATAAGATAGACTTCTTCTAATTTACTATAATGCCATTTCATTTCATCCATTGATTATTTTGATCAATGGCTAGTACCGGTTCTCATGCAGTTCTGCATTTTATTTGGTTCAAAATAACCCTTCACTATATATATATATATATATATATATATATATATATATATATATATATATATATATATATATATATATATATATATATATATATATAGGAAGGGATCCAATAAGAAGAATAATTAAAATAAGAAGAGTAGAGTAATTCTAGCCACACATTTTAATATGGGAGGAAAATTTGAATGAAGATGCATCCATTTTGTAGGTGCATCTAAAATGAATGGTTGTGGTTACTTCCTATTCTTCTTATTTTTATTATTCTTCTTATTTGATCTAACTCTATATATATATATATATATATATATATATATATATATATATATATATATATATATATATATATATATATATATATGTATGTATATATATATATATATATATATGTATATATATATATATATGAATATATATATATATATATATATATATATATATATATATATATATATATATATATATGTATATATATATATATATATATATATATATGTGTGTGTGTGTGTGTGTGTGTGTGTGTGTGTATATATATATATATATATAGTAGGGATCCAGTGAAGTAAATTAAAATAAGAAGTGGTGAGAAGTGACCAAAACCACGATTTGAGATGCAACGACTTGCATTAGATGCATTTCTATTCATATAGATGCAACATCTTGAGTTTGAAAGTTAATTTGATGTATAAATGGTGCAAATTGATTTTCATGATTTACGGCAGCGTGCAGGGAACAAAAACAAGAGAAATCATGAAATGCATCTAATCTACTTATATGCATCTAATTAAAAGCTAGAAAACACACTATGGTGCATTATAATGCATCTAAGATTATAGGGATGCATCTAATTTAGGTTTGTGCATCTCGGTTTGTGGTTATAGTTCTTCTTATTCCTTCTTATTTTAAGTAATCTTCTTATTTGATCCTAACTCTCTCTCTCTCTCTCTCTATATATATATATATATATATATATATATATATATATATATATATATACTAGTGTCAAAACCCGTCCAATGGACGGGTATGACTTGTGGTTTTTAATTTTAGGATTTAGTAGAACAAATATATACTAAAAAGTAATTAAAAGTTAAATGAAACTGTTAAGATCTATAATTGATGTTAGTATAATCCATAAAACGACTAAAAGCATGTAAGTACTTTGAGTTGTGGTTTTTTATTTTTTGGATTTAGTAGAACAAATATATAGTAAAAAGTTAGTAAAAGTTAAATGAAACATTTAAGATCTATAATTGATGTTACAATAATTCATAAAACGGCTAAAGCGGTATGTATTTTGATTTTTAGTTTTTATTTTTAGTGTTTAGTTGAACAATTATATACTAAAAAGTAATTAAAAGTTAAATGAAACGATTATGAACTATAATTGATGTTACCATAATCCATAAAGCAGCTAAGTTATTAAAAGTTAAATTAAACGGTTAATAACTATAATTGATGTTACCATAATCCATAAAGCGCTTAAAAGGAGGTAACTACTTTCTAACATTTTGTTCTAAACAATATTAATCATGAACATCTTTTACATTTGATAATATTATTAACATTTATTATTATTAACATCTTTTACAAAGTTGTTACAATAACTCATAATCATTCAATTGAATCAAGTAGCACAAATTACAACTTAATCCTAGATATATGTAATATTTGCGTCCACGGAGTGACTTTTTGCAATCTAAAGCTACAAAAGCAACATATTATGACCAACGATTCAGCTTCAACTTCATCTTAAAAGATTAATGCTTTTAAGATCGGAATTATAATATTAGTTTCATAGCTGTCAAATCGTCCCCCATGTCTAAAGCCAAATTTGAGAAATAAACGACCAATATTTCATTGACTTGGTGAAGAGACTTACAGTGTCCACATTTCAGAATTTCCGTTTTCCAGGGGTTCTTTTATACAATGTCACCCTCGTCTATTTGTTTAAGCTTGTTTACGACCTTATGCTTATATTTCATAATCCCGTTTTTGGCATCTGATTGGTTCCTCTCAAATGTCAAGAGTTATATATCCTTTACGTTTTTTGTGTGTTTACACGGAGCATGCGCTCGTAATGGCCAATTACCGTTATGACTAACATGCTTAAAGAAAATGGGTCAAACAGTCAAAAGTTGCGTGAGGTGTACTATTAAGGCATAAAACTTCTTAAATCATTTTATTTGAAAAACACAAAGCGCTATTAATGCATTTGGAAAGAATGGCTTCACCAACCCAACACGACCCATTTCAACTCATATCAAAAGAACTATACATATTGGCACCTCCAATTTAAATGAAAACTCAAATACACAAAGCTTGGTTTGTTTCTATTAGGTGTTTACATGGTTTGATTACTTTTGGCAAGGTGCTTCTTGTTTAGCGATTCTAAATATCACTTAACTCAATACACATCCTCATAGAAGAACTCAAATTAGGACGTTATATATGTATATGAATCTAGCTCTTAAGAATCTAGCCCCTCGTCACTTGTAATCCAATTTTCATTAGTGCAACTTACCATTTAAAACTTGTTTTATACATGTAAACAAAAAACGATTCAGTAAAATGTAAGGACAAAAACAAAAACTGAATTTTATAACAATTTACCTCATGATAACTGCAAACTCGACAACCAAAGATCATTTATGTGTTTGTTCATCAGCCTCTACTATTTCTACTCTGCTACTCCGTTATTGTATAACAACCTCTAAAAAAGATTGCACATATATCAATCTTAATGATCTTCTTGGATTGTCATTCAACTTATACAACCATACTTTATATTATGAAGAACATCCGTTTGAAGTAATAGATGATTTTCTTTCCTAAATCTTTAAGGTTATAATCATATGCTAATATAATATAATACATAGATAAAATGTTAGATTACATACAGGTATGAATTATGATACGTTTTACCAATATTTTTCCATAACTTGAGTTCGTTCACTTCCATAGTTTCCGTATTCATAAGCTTACATACTTGATATTTGTACCATTTAGACCAACATTTTATACCTTGTACATTAGTACCATCTACTCTGTATGACCCTTTTAATATCAAGAACATTAAATAACATAATCATAGTATACTTTATGACTTTATCAATGTCTCATCAAAATCTATTCAAAATGTTAACTCTAAAGGATTAGCTACATTCATCTTTCTTAAGGCTTATACCGCGATCATTTTAATTTGCGGTTTACCCGTTTGACTTGCCTTCCAAGTACCACCGTTCTTGGTTTTCCTATTTGGTCGCTTCCGTTAGGGTGTTTTCGCTCCTATGCGTCAAAAGTACCATTTGTTTTCACAAGAGCGATATTCGGTTTTCTTTGTTGTATCAAGAAACAGATTTCCAATTAATTTTGAAACAAATGATTACTTGTATGAACTCATTGTAAATTGCTATTCTAACTTCATGATAATCTTAATAAAATATTTTCCGTTCAAGAAAAAAAAAAGAAACAACATAATACTCAACAATTGAAACCCAAACTAACAAAGATATTTACTAACCTGTAAGTTCATCAGGACTGTAGTCATATATATTGACCTCATAATATCGGGGCATTTGGGGTGCCGTCTTCCTGTATCAATCTTTGGTTTCAAGTAGTAAACAATGAGCTTCACGTCGGTTGGACAAAAGCGGTAGCTGTGTTCAAACGAATCAAAGATAATCATGTTGTTCTTGGTTGTTGTAGGCCATTGTGTCGGTGATCAGCGAATGTTCCAATAAAATATGAAAAGAAAAGAACAACATAATACTCAACAATTGAAACCCAAACAAACAAAGATATTTACAAACTTGTAAGTTCATGAGACAAGAGTCATATATATTGAACTCATATATTGACAATTATGATATCTCTTGGTTTTAATCAATATAAAAAAAGAATATTTTTAAAAGACTTAATTAATAGTGACAAGTTAGTGCACACATGGTTGTCACGTTGGTTGGAATAATGTGATTATTTAGTAATTAACTACTGTAATTCTTTAATGATGCGAGAGATTAGTGGTGACGACTAAAACGTAGAGTACATGCCATTTCATTTCGCTCTTCTTTGCTCCTTAATGGCAAAGTTTGGACATCCACTCGACCAATCAGATGCATCCCATTCTTTTGGGATTTTTGGTTCAAAGCCTTTGATACAAGTACAGGAAGGATGCTTGGTGATGCTACAGCTTCCATATGGACCACACTGTCCAAATCGATCACAACTATCTACGCAAGATCCGCATTCACAGCCCACTCTTGAGTTCGCTCAATCCAATACATTATCAGCATCTTTCCGTCCCATTTCAAAACTGTCCTAAAATAGACTGTACCTTCAAGCACATATTTATGATATACTTCCTCCTGATTAACTACAAACTCTGCTGAAAATTGGATTTGGCATGTCATAGTAAAGCCATTATACCCGAAACCATTCCATGGTCAAAGTCTTGCGTAGTGGCAAAATAATGAGAGGAAAAAAATATGACTGCGTCAAGTTCAATTATGGTCTGTCTCTAATGGGTCATACGAGATAACTCATAAACATGTCACATAATTGTTTTGCGAACTCTAAAAGCATGCATCCAAGCACTTTTGGTAAAAAATAATTAGTTTAAACAAATATGTAGTAATGTAGATGACATACCATTTCAGAAAGACTCATAATGTTGTTTTTCACCGAATGTCGTTAAATATATAACTTAACTTATGGTGTTTATTACCGAATCGCCTAGTAAGTAATTGGTTTAGCCTATTATCCTATTATCTGGTCTTAGGGGGGCTGTTTGGTTTAGCCTATTATTTGGGATATGGAGGTTGTTTGGAATAACTTAAATCTAATGTTTAGTTATAACTGGTTGTTCGACGGGTCAGGTTGGTTCAAACCGTCACCATTTTATAAATATTTTAAACTATCAACTACTCGAATAATAATGTAATATCTTTGGAAAAAAATGGTGTAGGACACATTACATGACTTTTTTCCCTTACCCGTTTGACCAGTTGCATTGTTAATATCCGTTTGAGCCGTTTTCAAACAGATACAACACAAATTGAAGAATCTACATAATCAGACATCCTATTAATGCTAATAAATTTCATGTAATTTTAGTAAACACATCTATAACTGTTCAATGGTCAATCAATTCAAGTAACTTGATATATATTCACATCGAAGTTCATGAGTCCTAAAAAGTTTGTGCAAGAACAATTCAAGTAGTTGGACGACATCAAACCCGAAGAATTTTGACTCTGCTAGCAACATTAGGCCAATTGTATTCATGGCATATGGAGGTTGTTTCAGGGCATATGGAAGTGGTAAAGAATATAGTCCTCTTTGTGATGCGCATTAGTCTCGATTTAATAATAAAACCGTTTCAGGCCAACCCAGACTATCCTGATCCTTTTTTACTGCTATCAAGCCCATTGTAACCTGTTACGCGATAAACCCATTTGTCAGCTCGAGTTGTGATTAGAGATCTTGACATTATGACATATGTTGTAACGATTATTTGTCACTCGATTTGTGATTAGGATACAATTACTCATGTAATCTGTAAGTTAATGTTGTTACGGTGAGGACGGATAAACATTGTCGTGATGGTTACACACCTTTAGTATTTTAGCGACATTTAACCAATAATACACAATAGGTAAATTACCAAAATGAAAGGAAAAAGGTTATTGATCACATTCGACTAACCTCTGTGGCTTTTCTGGTTTTGGACAACCTTTCCTTAGCTTATTCCTTATTATGGGTGAGCAAATCAATAGCTTTGCGCGCGATACCAGCAACCGCAACTTTTAAGTGTCTAATGGTTCTCGTAGTCGCCTTTTTAGGTTGTGATTTCTTCAATCTCTTAAGCCCTTACCCACACATATGTAAGATCAGCAATTAAACAAAAAAATATGCATTGCATAAGGAGATGCTTATTTGAGATGCCCACAAAAATATGCATTAAATCAGTAAAAAGCTATCACCAGAACATTTTCGTGAATATCTCACCATAACAGTTTTGGAAATATTGAGATATCATCTCACCTCACCAATTCACTTTAGACATACATAGAAACCATGCATAAATCATGAACCAACAATCAGTTATATGATTACAGAGAAAGGTATGTTGCATATAAAAACATCGCATTTAGGATAAAGTCAGCGAGATTAATAGGCATAATGATGAGTGTCTAAATACTCATCATTTTTATACCTTTAAACCGCAAAATTATCTGAAAGACTCGAAACGCATCAAAATGATGAAAATATCACAAATCGTTGTTTTATGTGTTTTAAATGCAAAATATCAAAATCGATGAAAAACATATCAAATTTGCAAAAATTGCGCTTTAGTCCCCAAGTTTCAAAATTGTCAAAACATCCCTGTAAATCAAAATAAAGAGAAATGTCATTTAAGGTCCATGGGATTCAAAAGTTGTCAAACAAACCTTTGATATGTAAAATTGCAAAATTAAAACTTTGGTCCCTCAAGTTTGAAAAATGTCAAAATGGTCCTTGGAAAGTTTGAAAATGGCAAGTTTAGTCCCCTGTACTTTTGAAGATTGTCACTTTAGTCCTTGGAGCAACTTTTCGAAATGGCGACCTAGGTCCTTGAGTTTTGAAATTACACAACTAGTCCTTGGATATTAAACCTCTTTAAACCTTGGTCCCTATTATAAACCTTTTTGACCCTTCACACCCCATGTGACCCCTGTCATTTAACTATTTTGACCTCCCTATTACTAATACCTATCAACTCACCCTCCGGTCAAACAAACACAACTTGGCGCCATAGTCTTCACCTTCAACTTCCTCAAATCACTCCCACCATGCCCTCACCTCCACCTCAACATCTCACTCCCTTGTCCCTCCTCCTCAACACAAAACAAAAGCCATTTAATGCATCCTCTCTTAGCACTCTACCCTCCAATCACAAAAATCCACTTTGGCGCCAAAATGATCAAACGGTCAAATTCCACTAAAGTCATCCAACGGCCCCAATTCCAAGTGGGATTCAATCAGAAGAGGAGAGAGATGCATGTGGAGCTATAAAAGAGGAGTTAGAGAGAAGAATAAAGAGTTAGTTAGTTTTAGTTTTTTTTTCCTTAATGTCGTTTTTCTTAATAAATGTTGTATTTTAACCAAAATGTTATAATTTCAGTTTCCTTGTATCATATTCAAGTTAGCAAATCATTGTATTAAGCTTTTGAGTTTTCAATCCAAGTTTTAGATAAACTCCATGTTTCTTGTTACTGTTGCAAAATTCATTCTCAGATTCCTATGTTTAAGTTTTCAGAAGCTTGTATTTGATCTTAAACAAGCTTGTATAAGCTTATGATAGCTTTGTATAAGCTTACACTCAAAGTTCAAGCAATTTTGTTCCAAAGTCAACATAAGTCAAATGGGTAAAATCTGAGAGTCAAATCAGTTGGGTTCAATTTCTGTTTTCAGATTGTTGTTTGAGTAAGTCTCATTTCAGTTCTAGACAAAATCTCATTGGGTTTAGTAGTTTTAATGCATTTTGGAATTTTAAAGTAGTGTTTGGTTTAATGCTTAAACTGAGTTAGAGGTTATAATAATAGATTAGATTAGTTGCTTTAGGTTTGGTATTGTTATATTTACTCATATCTGTCATAGGTTTGTGCTTGTTTTTATCATAAGTTAATTTTTCATTTCAACTGATCTTGTTTCATTTACTGTTGGAATCAGTAGTTAGGATCTTGCATATGGTTTAAAAAGTTGATAAGCTAGCTTGTTTAAGTCTCATTTCATCATATTTCATCCATCTCTCGCTTTCATTTGCATTTGAATCTCGCTTAGTCAAACTCCAAATCATTTTTTTTTTCATTAGTCAAACATGCTAAAGTCCATTTTGAGCGTAACTTGCGCCTAATGCATAGCCTTTATTTTAGCTAGTTAGAGTCCGAGATTTGGCACAATTGCAGTCTTCTAGGTGGTCTTCAAGACCACATTTGTAGTTTTAAGCTTTAGCTTATTGAATAAGTAGTTAGAGTAGCTTAAACATAGGGTCCTGCTTAGTCATTCGTGATGCATCAATCTCGCTCCACTTTTGCATTTTGTTTTGCTCAGAATCGCTTCATTACTAGTCCTTATTTGCCGAAAATTGGTACACATGTTCTCTCGGTTGGTGGTGTTGAGATTCCCACGTTGGTTTTCCTTTAGCTTATCCGATAAGCGATTAGAATAGCTAAAACAAGTAGGGTCATATCGCAGTTAATGGCTTATTATGGCGCTTAGCTTTATCATTGGTAATCAGTGTTTTAGGTGTTAGGAGTAGGTGCTATTAGTTGAGTTAGAGTAGTTTTAGCATGCATTAGCTTATTTGATCAGTTGGTGTACTCGGTGCTTATTTGCTTATTTTCATAATGCTTATTTAGGATTATTTGCACTACAAACTTGATTCTCCCACATAGGCCCTAGTTTTTATATTTTTCTCAGCTTTAGATTATAATTTTAGAATTTACCTGAAATTTTCATTAATTTTGGTCACTGTTTAGTATTTTTCTTAATTAAAATTAGTTTTTAATCATTTTTAATTACCTTTAATTGCAAATAATTGAGAAAAGTTCCAAAAAATAATTTTTCAATTTTAATAGTTTAAGATAAATATGAAAAGCTTAAAAAAGATTTTTCCTTATTTTTCTCCTTTTATTTGGTATTTTTCACAATTTAAATTAGTTTTAAATAGTATTAAATTAATAATAAATACATAAAAAGTCTAAAAAATATATCTTCAGTTTTAAAATTAGTTTTATCATATTTTAGATTTTTCTAAATCTTAATTTTATTTTTCTAGTCTTATTTCATATTTTCTTTTATTTTAGAGTATTATTAAATAGTTAAAATAGTTTTAATTAATAATAATTAGATAAATAGTTTTAAAAATAATTTTATTTTTCTAATAATTTTCTTATATAATTAGGATTGTAAAATGTATTTTCATATCCGTAGGTATTTTCCTTCTTTATTTTCACGCTTTATTTTGTGCGTTACGTAGTTTTTAATTTAAACGACGTTTTAGGTTTTAAACGCTCATCACTTTAAATATAGTGATAGCGTTTATTTAATATATTTTATCTTTTTAATTTTCTTAATTTGCATTTAAGTCGCTTTATTTTATAAACTTTTTCGGAGGTAATATTGATCCTAATCCATTCGATCGCTATCATTAGTGGTCATTCTATCGTCGATCAAGTGTTTAACACACCATTGAGTCTCTCGTGGGACTAAACGACCGGAATTCACTATATTCTCTCGATCTTCATTGTATTTGTGTCTCGAGCGGTTTAAGCTTCTACGGTCCAATCATTCATGTCGGTGGGCTTGCGTGAGGTAGCTCGATCGTAGTTCAAATGCATCACATAACCTATCATAGGCAATAGAAAAGGCGTTAAGGAATTAAGGGTACTTGATTCCTTATATTATGATATTTCTAATCAAACTTACTTCAATAACGGATATTCATTAATTGAGCAACATTCCTTGCATCGGAAAAAGTGTCCAATCGGTGCCAAGAACACAACGTATCTTGTGCAAATGATCAATTTCACTATCCAACCACAAAAAGCAATTGTTACAGATGTTTGAAGCAAAGAGTAAATGGAATCATTCATTTGTAAATATTACATTTGGTTAGTTATTGGTGGAAATCTAACTCAGTGGGTGGAGTTGGTTGTAGCCCATGATCAATGCATTCAATACACCATTGTCGCTTTTTAGTTTTTTCGTGCACATTGTACACAATGTGTGGTACCATTCTCTTGTGGTGTGGATGTTGATTATTGTGCCTTCACGTAAACCCCGACCACCGCAATCGCTTTTGCACAATGAATAATATTTCACATTTAGTTTTGATCATGTTGTACATTTTGCAAAGCAAATATATGAAATTGTTGAAGGCGATTGGAGATTTAAGGGGTGTTTTGGATTACACTTTTTTGGTCATAGGTTTATAAACAATCTTTTCATCATATACATTAGCAAATAATAAGTATTTAAAGTGTCGCGTGTATAATCGACATTTATACATCAAGAGGGTATATAGTAGTAGGTCAAGCATGTGAACTGCTCCAAACACCCTCATTCTGTTTTGCTGACGATACTTTAATTACGTGGTAGCTCGATTCAAACACATTTAATTTAGGCAATCGACCTTTAAGTTTACATATGTGACGACACACATCGACATCAAGTATCGCAGCTACATGGGTTGCTTTAATGGTCGGTTTACATATCTTCTTCATTTTAAAGTACTCAACCATCGTATCGAGCATAATCATACCTCGACGAGAAACACCAATTCTTCACGAACCTTTACCGTACCAAGTTCATCATTGCCTTCATTTTCACCGGTGGCCATAATAGCCTACCTTCCACGCATGATTCACATCTAAATCTTTCATCTAGCCTTGGTAGTTCGCAGATGCCTTATTCGTAACCAAATCTCTCACCTTTAGGTGGCATCTCTCAAGGTCTCGTTATAGTGGAAACCGCATCAACCGGTTCATCCTGGTTGACCCAATATTCTCATGGTCAAAACCAATGGGCTAACCCCACACTACATGTGGATCATCTTGATCATTTGAACAATACAATTCAAAGAAAAGTTGTTACAAAATGGGTTCTTGTCCCACATTTAATGTCACCACATTCTCTTCACAAGATTCATTCACCCTTTTAGCTCCAACCAAACTTATATGACACCCTAGCTTCTCATCCATCACACCTAAATAAATATGGATCCGGTGATATAAGAGATCGAGACCGAAACAAAAGAGTAAACATGGTAACCGTATTTCATGGCAGGGATCAGATAGTAGCAATCAGAAGAGTGATAAAATTCGAATACAGTTCAGATCCAAGCATACGACATCTGAAAAGATTGAGGTCATTCTTAATATGCAGCATGCTACTACACATAGCAATGATCCATATATAAATGCCAGATCCTGATACACTTTCACAAGAAGAAGAAGTACCTAAAACAAAATTATAATATAATGTAAGAAGGTAGATGAGAGATCATTGGTATTAACACTTTGTAATCACAAGATCGAAAATTATAATATAGTGACATGAAGTTTATACTTCTTACAGATAGCATTCGATATTTTAAATATATATGTCGAACATGCGGTAAGTATACAATATATTTTAGGTATTACCTCACTGCAATATTCTCGCCTGTTGACAAAGGCATGAGATATATTCATGCAATATGCAAGAGTCGCATGTATACATACACATTTTTGTATCTTTGTTTCGGTCACAAAATACGGAGAGATGTAACCTCGGCCTAGCTTCATCCCCTCAACAACGTCTAGTTCATTATCCAATGTATTGCGGTCTGCAACATTATTAAATCAATTGTTTTTAAATAAACAATCGGTGATAAATAACTAATGATCGGGGACTAAATTAAAATGTTCTTCTGAAGAACTGTAACTACGCATTTTTTCCAACTTTCTCCATAGCTCTTGCAATCGCTTTACCAATCTCACGTTCTCCATTGGCGAGATAGTGGCTACCTAATCCAAGTAAGAGGAAAGAATTTTGACAAAATGTTTAAATATGGGTCAAATTAAATATATGTTTTATTTTATTGGATTTGACCGGGTCGTGCAAAGATTTCTTCTAGTTCAAAATGGATTAACATATAAAAGCACAAGGGTAGATTACAGGTCACATGGTCCACGAGACAAGATCACAAGAATATCCATAGTGATACCACTTCGTAGATCCATAACGTTTACACCTGTAGCTACCGACTTACAACCTTCTGTGAATATTGCTTGAGTTAATACAATGGCACAAGTTTTACCTGTAATAACACCAAATATATATATCATGAAATAAGATCTTTAACACATACCAAATGTCAAATATGTATTCGCTTCGCGAATCAATTTCATGGGTGCAGCGGGAAACGGATCAAGACGGGGTCAAGTCAAACAAATAACTTCATGCACATGTGCCATAACAAGTTTGTTCAACTGTTAACCCGAAGATCTTTTTCTCCATATAATTGAAAACGTAATTATATACTAAAATGTTGTGCATTAAAGTGAATACTGAAAACTATTTTCCTTACAATGACAATTTTAAATACTTGAATAAAAGCAACTTAGGAGACTTTCATCCTATTTGACCCATTTTCCTTATTTGGCCAAAAGTTCTTCATTTTACTTTTGCCCTTAGAGAATAAGCATAACCCGAATCAACCCATTTATTTACTAACGGGTTGAACATTGCCACCTACACACAATACATATAAAACAAGACATTTGACTAAAGTTTTTGATTTTGTTCAAAAGTTTCCTATACTTGTATAATGATATGCATAAACTATTTACCATCTCCCGCAACAGAATTGGTTGCACTTGCGACTTGCTTCACCAAATTAGCACAATGTTTTTAGCCTTTTCCTCAAAATTGATGCTTTTTGCTACGGTAACACCATCTTTTTTAACCTTTGGACTCCCATGATTTTGCTCAAATCACATTATGCCCCTGATGCAACATAAAAAAGATTATTATTAGTTCAATACTGATTTTTGCAAATAAATACAAAAATTAACGACTAAAAGAACAACTCACCTTTGGTCCCATTGTGACCTTTACAACTTCAAAGAAGTGGTTCACACCAAGCAACATTGCAAAGACGAGCCTTAGTTCCAAACTCGATATCCTTCGCAACATAGTTTCGCTCCAAATAACTCTACCGGACACCTTCCAATATTTCCAATCATTTCAAAAACTTCGCCGCTTAAACAAGATAGTAACTTGTTCTCTTTGCAAGAAACAATATAAGAAACAATATAAAAAAACAATAGATGCATTTGATAGTAGAATTTAACATTGGCTGCAATGTATAGACAATTAAGAACAACGATAGCTACAATCACAAACTCATTATATTTATATTGCTTGAAATTATATATTTGACCAACATAATATACATTATATTTTACCAACATAATATACATTTTGGGCATCTTTTGACCCATTTGACCTTATCAACCTGTTTCTTTTTCATCAATTTTTTTGTTATTTTATTTTTAGACAGTTAACATGATAGGCAAAGTATAATTCGACCATGACCTGCGTATCCAATGTGGTTATTTTATATATGGCGTCAGATGGAACCTTAGGATGGATAATGTCATTGACGCCATTGTGATGAGTTTGGTTTTCGGACGCACAGCAGTCATCCAATCTCTTAACCGATCATCTTTCAATCCTTTGGTCGTTAAATTCGCCTCTTACAAAGTTGGCAAATTCTTGGGAAAGCCATACGGTAGTTTCACGAATAGCGCCAAACTTAAAATTTACAACTTCATCTAACAAAACAATTGCGCCTTTAATAGCTTTTCAAACAAAATATCAATTGAAAAAACTAAACAACTACAATATACGTCGTAATTTTGCTAATGTGCTAAGAATTCCATCTCTCGTGAATAAACAATTTATGTATTAAATAAAAATAGCATATTGAAAAGAGTGAAAAAGAAAATCAAATTTAATATCAATTAACCTATAAAATATAATCCTCTGTGGTTTGTGTCCACCCGTTGATCTACGGAATGCTATAAGATGGTCTCTGCCGGAACACGTAGATAGTTAGAGATAAACAAAATAAAATAAGGGTGTGTTTGGGTTACTAATTGATATGATGTATCCGGTTATTGCTCTTTGATTAATAAGATAAGCGGTTGATACTCAATCTCAAACAAAGATACGTGGTTTCAAGCAATAAAAGATAAAACAACTTATAACCTCATAGCATAAGATATACTATTTCAACATGTATACCTAATCATTGAGTAGAGATCTAGCAGAGGTGTAGCCTCGATCATAACATCAAGAGGTTCATCTTCCTTTATTGGAGGTTCTTGCATTTTCTCATTTATATCTCCTATGT
The DNA here is from genome assembly GCA_022545495.1 of Chrysanthemum lavandulifolium. Lineage (NCBI taxonomy): Eukaryota > Viridiplantae > Streptophyta > Magnoliopsida > Asterales > Asteraceae > Chrysanthemum > Chrysanthemum lavandulifolium. The sequence continues at coordinate 249,315,272 of CM040241.1, read as the reverse complement.
CTTGAGAACCGAATTTTGAATCAATTTGTTTAGTCTCCAATATATCCTCTTCCATGAAATCATCACCGAACTTCGATACAAATTTAACTTCTCTAGAGAACCCATCTTCACTATCATTTTATTGAATTATATATAGTTTCAAAGAACGCCGACATGTTTTTCTTCGGTAGTAACCTTGTCCTCAAGTGGCGATCAGCCACAACACTGGATATGTATTGGCATCATCAAGGGCAACTTTGCTTAATGATGGTTGTGCAGACCATCTCGTGCTTAACATCAAGTTCTATTTTGACATCATCATCAATTACATTATCCTTTAGTTCATTGTTTTCGTGAATTGACACACTATCAATAAAAATAGAATCGATTTTACTTGGTGACCTCAACTACCGGCCGCCAATATCGATGAAGTTTGAGACCTCTCCTTATTAGTTTGTGAATCCTGTTATCGCACCTCTTGGGATACCATAACCTCGACGACCAAAACAAGTTTCCACGGATATTGTGCTTTCTACAAGTACATCCCTATCTTCATTATCCAAATTCTTTATCCCGTTATTATCTTTTTCTAGGCTTTGGTTTATATCAAGCTTTCTTTGTTATGTTATTATCTTCCCTAAGCTCGACTTTCAAAGATTGTTGCCATCCCCAATGTTGGTTGTTTTCTTCGCAAAAACTCCTTGTTATGATGTGCATAATGAGGGTCCCGTTAGCGAGTAAGTTGCGTCCATTTTCATCAATTTCATCAAGAAATAGAAGTCGAATGATCATCGATTACTGCAATCGGATCAAAATTTTGAAACAAGAAAAGTGCATATAAGGATTCAAAGACGCACACTCGATATTCAAATTGTCTATTAAGGGTAAAAGTCATACCTGTTTACATAAAAAAGATGAATCATTCTATTATTGTGGCACACTTGACCTCTAAGAACCTTAGAGGAAAAATGCACTCCAAACATTCCTTTAATCCATATACAGATCAAAATAGCCACTTCTTCCAACCAAAGAAAGAGAAAAGAAAACACGAATTGAGATGTGAACCTCGTGAAAGGCTAGTTTGGGTAGCTAGTGGTGTTGATGCCTATCTGGTGTGGTGTAGTTAAATGGGAACTGCCGAGCTATCACAATGTAACCTAATTGATACACTATCACTTTAGATATATAATATATACAATAATTAGTTTCTACAAAGACAACAACAAAAGAGAGTACTTACCGCCTTTATGACTCTCTTACGATGATATGAAAAACAACTATTAAATGGCCATGATGCAAATGACAAAGTATTTTCAGCTTCAACCACAAACAAGAATGAGTCAGGTTGATACAATTAAAAAGAAAAAAATAAATTAATACTCGTTTAAGTCAAGCAATCACGCTATATTCCTTTTGATTCATATAATACATACTGTAAAAAATTTGTAGGCGATTGAAAATTTTCAAACAAACTGATGTTCCCTCAATCAATGTCCCTTGCAATCCTTGTTCATAGGCCAAACAAAGATGTGCAAAATGAACAAAGATAAGCAAAAATAATGTCTATCCTAAGAAGTACAAACAACCCCTAATCTATAAAACTGAATAGTCTTTTAGTAGTGTACCTCACACCCATAATAAGTGCAACTATACTTATTTAAGGTTGAAAACCGCCTTAATTAGTAACCACGAGTCCATTGTTGCATGCATAAGCAATGAACTCTTGTGATGCAGATAACACATATCCTTTATCAACATAATAGATATATACATAAAACCTATAAACCTACAAAACATATAAACAAAAAACAAACAACATATGTTAGAAAAACTAAACACCATCCATGCATTATACATCATTATCATATAAAACGTATTAGAGTTGTAGGAATTTAGGAGGATATTAATGGTGCAAGAACTGAAAAAAAGGACATTAGGATTTTCTGGTGAGGCTCAGGATTGAAGTTGAAACCTGTGATGAAGAAAACGATGGATCATTAGAGGAGATTGTGAGAAAAAAGGATATTAGGTTTTTGAGAAAAAGTAAATTATGAATGAACCGTATTTTTTTTATATGTTTATTAGGGTTATCCTACTTATCTCATATAATTGGTTGCATTTTTTTAATTGTTATATTCCTAATATATATTCCTAAATTACAAATTTCATAATTTTTTTAACATCTCCTTATTTGTATTAAATTGAAAGATATAAATCAAAAAACAACTTACTCTAGTGGTAAGTTGTTTACAAAACTCATGAATGACCCAAGTTCAAATCCAACTATTGTCTTATTTTTAATTAAACAATTTTAAAATTAAAAATTAACAAATAAAAAACGAAATTTAAAATTTACAAAAAAAAATTGTACATATATTTAAAAAACGCCACATGTCATTAAAAATAATAAAAAATGCCACAAAAAATAATAAAAAAATGCCACATAAATACATTGATGACATGGCATTATGGGATGCCAAGTGGCATTATGACGTGGCATGCCTCCTCTTATAGAATGATGACATGGCATTATGGGATGCCAAGTGGCATTTTATGTGGCATGCTGTATATATATATATATATATATATATATATATATATATATATATATATATATATATATATATATATATATATATATATATATATATATATATATGTATATGTATATGTATATGTATATGTATATGTATATGTATATGTATATGTATATGTATATGTATATATGTCTATACTATATAAAATGGAAAATGGTCAAAGTGGAAAAAGTGAAAAATGTTGAAAGTTGAATGTTGAAAACATGGTCAATGGAGAGAAAATAAATAATATAATTAATACTCTTATTAAAACACCCCATTACTTAAAAGTACAATAATTTATTCATTGTACACCCAATTAAAAGCACATCTACCAAATTAAAACAACCAATTGAAACCGATATCGGGTTGACCCGTGAAACCGAGCACTGGTTGACTGTTGAAACCGATACGGGTTGACCCGGACGCTTCAAACCCGTGGTGAACGGTTTAATTTGACATTTTTCGACCCAACCTATTGGTTTGACTCGGTTTAATCGACTGCTTTTTATCGAACGGTTCAACCAGTTGAATCACCGGGTGAAATCGGGTTTCAAATTTGACAAAATTATATGAGAAATGATGAAGTAGTTGTGGAACCCGTGACAATTTTTTGAAAGGAGAGACAAAGTAATTGTAGTTTTTGGTTTATTTTGCTTTGACACATGTAATTTGTCATTTGTATAATGTTATTTTAAAAATGTTGCTCTTGCACCATTTAAGGGACTAACATATATAGATCGTCGTTTAAAAGTTAATATATATTGTATAGCCCTTTGTCCAGTGTATCAATAATGTTATGTAAGTTTATTAAAATCACAAAAAATAAATAGTATTGTTATCTTTAGCGATAATTATTTGTACCTCAAACAAATAGCTTTGAACAATGCATAAATATCTATACAAATTGATAGTACAAAATAATCTTATATGGTGATATCCAATTTGCAAAGTTACAATTTTAAAAGCCACACACCAAATGATAAACGTTACACATGTAAAAATAGTTATCATCGCCTAAATTATTGACAAATCAAGAAAAAGCGGTCACACATGTTGGCTTATACCTCTAAACTACAATATAATATTGCCAACTACATAATACCGTTGTTTTTGTAATGCTTGAATCTATTATTACTAAAATCTTAATAACTTAAAACAATCCTATTAGAAAATATACTCATATTTTAGATCGACTCCACATAATTTTTAAAAACTATATATTTATCTTCCGCTATGCAACCACGCATCGTAATTGTAGTTATTCAAACGATTCTCTAATGCTACAAATACAGTTTGTTGAAAGAAACTTATGGGTCGTCGGAACTTTGAAAAAACTAGACATCGATCTTAGGCGCTGGTATTGCTATATATATATATATATATATATATATATATATATATATATATATATATATATATATATATATATATATATATATATATATATATATATATATATATATATATATATATATGTATGTATGTATAATTTTATTTTATTTTAAATAAAAGAAACGATGCAGAAAATATAAAGCGATAAGTCAAAATTAGGGAGAGCAACAAAACCAACCAAAACCCAAAAATCAAAAAAAAAAACTAATCGATTTTAAAACCGATGGTGCGGTTTGGTTTTAAAAACAAAAATTTTGTTCGGCTTTTGGTTTTATATGAAAACCCAACTGAAAAAACCGAACCGACACATACTATTCATAAAACTAATAAAAAATGTATACGTATTAGTTTTGATACAAGTAATCAACAAAGTTCAAAGACTAAGAGATTAGATATTCGTAACAGGTGTTTATTCAACTAACACTATAATGAATTCGTAAAGTTAGTTTTCTTTATATACATGTTATGTAATCTTATTATTTTATGATAAAATATTCACCTTAAATTCTAGGATTTCTTGATCTAGGTTTTGGATGTTCAAAATATATCTGTATTCGGATATCAAAAAATTAATCAAAATTTATTAAAAGGTTGGGTTTTATAAAATGTCTGTTTTGGAACTCATATAAATATAAAAGTTTTCTGCAAATTATAGATATTTTGATATCCGTATATATAAAATTGTTATCCGAAATTTAGGATATCCAAATTTAATGAACTTAGCTAAAATAATGGTTCTAACATAAAACCATCAACTCAAATTTCATATATCCGGAAACCAAAAAAACCAAAAATCGAACCGCAAAAAACTAAAAATCAAACTGAACTTGGGATGCAATCGCTTCAAGCATTATTGTCGGATGTTTATGATCCCCCGCTAGAATTGCGCTTTGTAAGCATTCGACAATTCCTCCATTCTGGTGCATACAATCTATACTACCAAGCATACTGGAACCTACGATAGTTTTCGTGTTTTCATATAGCCACATAATATCATTTTTATTTTATTTTATTATTTTATTATTTTTATTATTATTTTTTTATTATCTTTTTGGAGGGGGGGATGGGTTGGGGTGTTCTTAAATACTACTCCGAGTATAAATCTCATATACATTTGGTAAAATTGTCTAAATTAGCACGATTACAACGTTAACCAATTTGTAAATATTCATCAAAAGATCGGTGTTGTCCATACGTCAATTGGTGTATAGTAGCCGTGCATTTCATTATATGGTGGATACTCATTTTACCAAAGGCCATTGGCCATAATCTAAAAAAATTAAAATGCTCGGGAATGGGTTCAACATCATAGTTAATTATACCTTTGGAATATTATGGATCATCCCCAAAATAATCATCCAGTACACGTTCGGCGGCTACAATTCCCGAGGTATATACGTCCGAGTGTGTGAACTAGTTGCTTCATCGTCATCAAAGGCTAGAAATTCTTCGTGATAATCGTATAGACAAAATAATTCTTCGGCTCGAGTTTCAACGTAAAAAATATCCATGAAACTAAAAGTATATGAAATATGAAAGAGTGAATTAAAATGTAAGTGAAAGTATATATTAATTATAATTTAGTTAGTCTTTTGCCAAATAAATGTTAAAATAGGTATTTATAGGTAAAAATAGGGGTTTAATTTATTTTGTGTTGTTTTTTACCGTTATATAACGTTTAAAAATTGAAAATAGAAATAAAATAAAAATAAAAACGAACGGCATATGTGAGGCGAACGGCTAAAAGCCGGATGGCGGACGAACAACGGGACGGACAAAGCAGTATAACGTGTCGTTCATCCGTTTTTTATACCGACGTCGGACATACTACGTCCCACACCGAGCTCTCTTACACCACCTCTTACCTATATGAAACTACATCCACCCGTCAATTACCACAAACTCGTAATATTAATGACTTTTGTATCGTCGTGGCATCATGCGAGTACTCTACTAATATTTTTACAAACTAGCTTCCATCTAGATATAATGTCACATATAAACAACACGTAAAGCATATTTTATGAAAACTAACTCGCAACTAATCTAGATAAACTGGAAGTTAGAAATGCGTTAGATCAATGAATACTTAAAAGTTAAAACCCAAAAAGGGACCCGTCGAATAGGTAATGTGACTTGTGTAAGTCACAAAGCTTACAATTAGAATTCACATGTGGAGGAACACAATTACTATGCGTTAGATCAATGAATACTTAAAAGTTAAAACCCAAAAAGGGACCCGTCGAATAGGTAATGTGACTTGTGTAAGTCACAAAGCTTACAATTAGATTTCACATGTGGAGGAACACACTTACTGTGGACCCGCGTACTGATCGAACCAAATGTAGTAGGAGCCCATTAAAAGAAATTCATGAAACACTACACGATGTGATGTCGAACCTGGAGGATTTACGTATCTATATGTATATATCAGCCGTCCGTCTGTTAGTTTTATGTAATACATCTATCTCATTGCATTATCGTGCAATGAAACTGTATCCTCTTATCATTTCATTCTCTACAAAAGAATTTACTACACGGGGGAAGAAAAGCCGAATAGTTAGAAGATACATCTTTACATCAAAGAACTTGCTGGAAATACTTAACCGTTAACTGACTGTTTCGACCCTAGTTCCATCTTCCGACAAACCAAGGTGCGAAGCAAAGCGAGGCTGTAATTGCAATGTAAAAGGAAGCATGTTAGAGATGAACATACACTACTTCACAAAACTACCTCATGAAAAGATAAATTAATTATGGTATGCACAGGCTACATGCATCATTCACCTTTTCTTTTGTCAAAATCAATGTGAAGTAGCTATTATACCATCTAGTTATAATCCTAATTTATAAAACTACCTTATAAAAAGATAAAATAATTATGGAATTTTTTAGTGCAAAACTGAGAAACTCGAGTAAATGAAACTTTTATTTTAATGCATTATAAGTCAAAAATTAATTTGTATTACTTAAAAAGAATCCACCAGCAACAGTTATAGCAGGTTGCCAGTGTTTACATTTGAGTGGCTCATTTGTAGTCTTTGCAATACTTGAGTGGCTTGTTTATAGTGGGTAAGAGTTAATGGTGCATAAAATTTGAACTAATTGTATGGGGGTTCAGATAACCATACCTGCAGTTTTAGGGGCACTAAAGTCGGTTTTAATGAAGACTTCATACTAGAAGGAAGAGCCATAAACTTTTTCCAATCCTGAAGCATAATCTTCAAATCATGAACTTTATTTTCCAAACCAACACAGCAATTTGCATGCATTGTGCAAACTTTGTTCAAATCTTTACTTGGTTCACAAAATCCACCAAAATAAGTTGTATCTAAAAACCTCAATTTCAAGTTGATGTCTGTAAGTACAGAATCGAATTTGATGGTATTAAGGACATCTTGATCGTGTAAATCAGGATAGAATGCTCTTGAAGAATACCAATATTTGTAAAACTCTATTGACCGGATATTTGACCTTACGAAACTAAACCCTCCATTGGCGATATTAGTCCCTAAATCAGTTGAGTTTCCAGAGTAATGGTCGCATGCGATTTGAAAATCTGCATCTGGATAGAAATATGGGAATGGGTCCCTGAACCACATGACATCAGCATCCTGTAAGAAGAAAAACCAACATATTATATATTTGAGAAGAAATGATTATCTATCATGTGAAGCAAAAGTCTTGGCTAATGTCCAGTATCGCAACTGCAAATAACTAATATGATGGTTGATGGTTCCAAACTTTGAACAGGTTAGACGAATAGATGGTGGATAATGGCACAACCTCAGACTCTAATACATTTGATATGACTCTAGTTTGATATACATCAAGCACATAGTTAACTTGTCAAATCAAAATTTCATTTTGAGTCGTCAAAAGCAAAGCAGAGGTAGGAATTTCAACCCGTTGTCTTAAAAATGGTCCAATTAGGGTTATACTGTCTGCAAGGGGTCAAATGGGTAAATATTATAAAACTGGCTAAACATAAACTGGGTCAAATGCGTTGAAATCATTTGAAGGTGAGGATTTGTAACATTAAAAAACTGGCTAACAATAATTTTTGATCTAATTCCAGTGGCTCCTCTTCACTAGTGGTACTTGCACAAGTAACTAATGCTTTACTTGTATGCTCATGTACAAAGACATACATGGTACAGGTTCACTAGTTTCATTATACCTTTTCATGTATCCTATGTTCATTCCATGAGCACATTGTATTCATTAGAAATCTAGCATACATTTTAATAAGAAAAGCTTAAACAATGTGACTTTTCAAGACATATCTTCCAGCGGAGTAATGAACCTCTTAATCAAGGTGATTGCTATCCACATTCTACCGGTCTTGCATATTATTAAAATAACCCAACTCATATTGAATCTGTCATTTGGTATCTTCCACATGCTATTCGCTTCATTACCAAAATTAACTAAGCAAGGTACATATACCGAGTAGAATAAATAATGCAGGTGTCAGTTAAGCTCTAATGACCATATTGTATATTTGTATGCCTCAGTGTGTATGTGTGTGCGCCTGTGTGTGTGAGAGAGAAACAGAGAGTATTACCGTAAAGAGAAAGTTGTATCCCATTTCAAGCACAGACCGTAAGATATCAATCCGTCGCCACATCATCTTCAGGTAATCAGGGGTCATAAAATAGGCCTCCTGAGAGAAATCCACTCCTTCGGTAGTGAGGGCAAAACAATGGGTATGTACACGCTTACAACTTGCAAATGCATTATGATCTAGAGCGATAATCACCAAATGATTTAAAAGTCTACTGGTTTGGTAACCAGACCTAAAGCTTGCAAGAAAGAGATCCAGAACTGAATTATTTGGATCCGCCCAAGCCTCATTCAAAGTTGTTATAATAACTGTTTTGTCCTCCATAGAAGCCTCCTTTAAGACTGTTTCAAGACTAGTATCAGCACTATCCTACAATAGCAAGACATTTGAAGTTGTCATGAAGAGGTGTTGTATGCTACTTCACATTTAACTGCCAATGAACAATAGCAACATTATGATAGCTTATAACTAAATCATCAAAGACCTTTAAAATTCCACATGATAAGTATTTACCACAATTTGTAAATAGTGATTTTCATTTTCAGTAAATACCAGATAACAGATTTTTTTTTTTTTTTTTTTTTATTTATTATTTTTTAAGAATGGCAATTTTAACTATCTCACAATGTTTAGACCACAAATCTTTCTCACATGTCCTAAGCAGGACTTGAACCCGGAACCATTTGGTTGGGGAGCTTCTCAAACAACATGAGGTACCATTGGAACACAAGCCCTTTGGTACCAGATAACATTTAACTAACCATTATCATTATAAACAGTTTAAAATCTATATATGACTTATAGCTTACGTTTCTCATATTACCGATTGTTAGTTCAATTTATGCATCAATCAATAAGTATAATGAAGTTCCTGTAAGACCTAAATAAGGCAACGCTAAGGAAAGGCACAGCTTCCATTGACACATCATGTACACTAGTCACTCGTCATCTGGGTTTACAAGATCTTTCTTATTCTATAATGCTCTGGCAATCCCTTGTCTCGTGTATGTTCTAGGTAAATGAAGAACATGGAGCAATTGGTGATATTAGTCTTACGATAAAATGCTGGTCAAATAAACTTATCATCTTTGTTATCCCTGTTGTGACCTTGTAAAGTGACACTACCTTTAGAATAGCAATGATCTATACTCGAGTGAAACATCCAATCTGACATAGAAGGAAAGTCATAATGGGCTATTAAAGGAGCACATTCACAGTACATCAAAAAGCGCAGGTAGTGACAGATATGTCATAAATGAATTAGCCAACCTATTTCATACTATACATCTGTGACCACCACTTAAGCCAATGCTTTAGCTAATCAAAAGTGAGTTTCAGTGTTAAGATACTTTCTCTAAGATGCAAGGTACCAACTTAACACCTACCAAAACCAATTGTCTGCTTGTATACATACACATACAGATACATTTGCATTCAAGGAACACATCGCAAACTGAGATTTATAGAGAAAACTTTCGGAATCAAGGTACTTACACTAGTATAAACTCACTTCTAAAAAAACTTCCGCACACAGAATCACAATTCATCATCAAAACTTCACATCACTGTCTCATTAATTCGTTACACAAAATAATATAAGAATCCTATTCAATTTCTTCAAACTAAGTGCTCTAACATAGCACATCCTTAATACACTAACTAAAAATCCTCCAACATTATCACTACTCACAGCACAATAATCATCAAATTAGCCCAAACACACATCATTACTGTAACCAATTACAAAACTAGCTCATATATGACCACTTAGGGTCGGCCTAGTGGTAAAAGGCTTGTTACCATCATCAATAAAACGTGAGAGGTCTCAAGTTCAATTCACGCTTGGTGCAAACAACCCTGATGTGGCCACGCCAACCTTCCCAAAAAGGGAGGGCTTTACTTGGTTTGTGTCTGTGTGGCAGTGTGCTCAAACCTCGTGGATCAGTCGGCCAAATTGTTACCCGAAGAAAAAGAACTAGCTCATATAAACATCATTACTATCAATAATTCTCAAATTAACCCCAACACACATCATCACTATCAACATTAATGAAATGAATCAGCTCCTAATAAACATCATCACTGCCTATAATCATCAAATTAGCTCTAATACTAACTTTAAACATTAACGCGTTTCGATAAGCATCATCAGAACTATCAATAATCATCAAATTAGCTCTAATACTAACTTTAAACATTAACGCTTTTCGATAAGCATCATCAGAACTAACAATAATCATCAAATTAGCTTTAATACACACAAACACTCTTTAATCATCAAATTAACTCAACGTACATAGAGCTTAGAATCTAATACACAATTATACACCAAAACATGCTATTACTAAAACTTAACACACTTCATAACTACCTATAGGAGCTGGAGCTTATAAGAGCCGGGGCTGGAGCTTATATTTATAAAATTTCAAAAGAGTACAAAAATTAATTCTCAAAATAAACGTAGAACGGTATTTATGTAAATAAACATCTTTTAAACCTCAAGCTTCAATTTCTTAAGCGCTTATAAAAATTAAAAGCTCTAGAAAGCTTGTGTGACAAGCAAAGCTCAATATACATAACGCGTAAAATCTATACAATGTAACAAAAAAAAACTGCAATTAATTTCATAATTCACATTAATAACACTTGAATTAAAACAGAAACTAACCGAAAACGAATCAAAGGAGATAATCTCAGCAGACGAATAAAAGTAATCAGAAAACCGGATCTGACACGTGTCAAAAGCAGTATTCATCACAAGATAATAAGAACACACAAACGCAACAAGCAACAGTGCAAGGGCGCGTGCACGGTGTTGTACGGCGCTTGATTTTAATTCCGGTGAATATACACACAGCATTTCACCGTATATATGGTCGGTGAATGATGCCGGTGAAGGTGGCTGTGACTTTAGTCTCATTGTTTAGTTTGTTTGTTGGTGTAGAGAGAGGAAATATGAGTCTGTTTTAATTTTAGGAATGAAGAAGTGAGATTGATTTTACAAGTCGTGATGCGTAATGTACAAGTAGATGATGAGTGAGGAATTGGGGTTGGATTTGTCGGTTGCTATGTGGGGACGCTTGTGTGGGGAATTGGGAAGTTGTTACACGTACTATGTGGAACGACGTCGTGGGCGTGTTATTAGTTTTTGATAGAAAATGGTTCAACATTTTCTTTGAAGGTTGAAAATGATTTAATTTATTTAAAGAGTTTTAAAAAAATCTACAAGATATGAAACGTTAGTTGATTAAAAAAAAAAAAAAAAGGTTGTGAAATAGTTTCTGAAAATGCATAGCTTTGATGGAAAAAAATTATGAAAAATGTTTGCGTATTAAAATTTTTAAATCAGTACTATGTGCATAAAAGATTCCATTTTGCATCTAATTTTCTTTAGTATCTGTATCAAAATTTTATTGTGTATAACATATTAAAGTAAAAAGTTTGTACATCAAATTTGTTTTTGCACATTAAAATTTCGTTTTTTGTAAATTAGAATACAAAAATTAAAATTGAAAACTTTTGTTCACAATTTTTATCTGCATCAACATCCTCTATCTTGTAGCCGTTTCACAATAAGTGTCATTTCTAATTGATCTCCTATTTTTTTTAAAAGAAAAACATTAGAATTATAGTCAGTTTTATGAATCGGTAATTGCAAGTAAAATTGGTTATTAAAATTAAGTTTAGGTAATAAATGATTTTATTTGATGAAACTAATTTAAACATAAAAGTTTAAGGTTTTCGATATAACTTTGAAACTCTTTGTTTTCATGTCCAAAACTCCAATTATACAAGGCGTGTTCAATATTAATGTAGAAATATTCGTCCAACAAGAAAAGAAATATTTAGTGCATGTTTGGCATTGCCTTATTTATTTCTGTTTACTTATTTTTTCAAGTACAAAAGAGATTTGATATCTAAACACTTTATGCTTTTCTACTTATTTAGAGTAAAGTCCTAAAACATCCCTCATGTCATTTCACGTCGCACAGATACATCCCTAAACTTTTTTTAAGACAAAATCATCCTCCGTTAGTAAAGTTGGCAACAAATACATCCTCCGTTAAGAAATTCGATTAATGAGGACTAACGTGCAAATTTTCTCCGTTATATTTACGTAAATCGTCCTTGTGGCAAGGAACAAATTGCAACCAAAGTCCTTCAATTTATTTACAAATTCGTCCCTGTGGTCAACGTTGTGGTCGCCACGTGTCACCACACGAGTGGTGCCACGCGCAACGGGTCGGATCGGTAAATGGGTCGGGTCGGTCACGGTCGGGTCGGGTCGGTCAACGGGTCGGTCGCCACGTGGACCAATGAGTGGTCTTGCGTGGCGTTGGTAAAATATAACAATTTTGGCTCGAGTGGGTTTCGAACCCGGGTTGTTTGTGTGGGAAGTTATGCATTGCCCAACCTGCTAGGCATAGTTTCATTAATAATACTCAAAATCTGTCATACATAACCCTTCCTTATTATTCTACCAATTCAATAATAACAAAAGGTTGATTTAGGTTTTGGCCATCAATTATGAGGTTATATGGACCGTCAAAAATAATAAATACACCGTCGGACTCGTTGTTTCTTTCCATGGTATGCTGGGAATTTTTCAACTTAGTTTGATCTCGAAAATCGAAAATCATCATTTTTCTTTGTTTTGCATTTTCAAGGTCCAAAAGAAGTCGAAAAAATTCCCGAAAGAATCAAAGATCGTTTTTCGTGCTCTTTCAATGTAATGCTGGGAATTTTTTCGACTTGTTTTGGTCCTCGAAAATGAAAAACAAAGAAAAACGATGATTTTCGCATTTTTGAGGTTCAAACGAAGTCGAAAAAATTCCCGAGCATACCATTAGAAAGAGCACGAAAAACGAGTCCGACAGATATTGAAATTTTTCGACTTGTTTTGGTCCTCGAAAATGAAAAACAAAGAAAAACGATGATTTTCGCATTTTTGAGGTTCAAACGAAGTCGAAAAATTCCCGAGCATACCATTAGAAAGAGCATGAAAAACGAAGTCTGACAAGATACTGGAGAATTTTTTCGACTTGGTTTGGACCTCGAAAGATGCAAAACAAAGAAAAACGATGATTTTTGCATTTTTCGAGGTTCAAACTAAGTCAAAAATTACCCGAGCATACCATTAGAAAGAGCACGAAAAACGAGTCCGACAGATACTGGAAATTTTTTCGACTTGGTTTGGACCTCGAAAATGCAAAACAAAGAAAAACGATGATTTTCGCATTTTTGAGGTTCAAACGAAGTCGAAAAATTCCCGACCATACCATTGGAAAGAGCACGAAAAACGAGTCCGACGGTATACTTATTTATTTTTTACAGTCAATATAACTTCATAAATTAATACGCCAAAAGTTAAATGAACCTTTAATAATAATAATCGCTTTTCACTTTTAGAAGTAAGGGTTATGATTAAATTTAAAAATATACTTGAAGCTATGCCTAGCCCAGTTGGCAAAGCTTTGCTTCCCACCCAAATGACCTTGGTTCAATCCGGGGTGACAAAATCGTTAGGGATGTAACCAAGAACGGCGCAAAACCACGGGATGTTTTAGGACTTTACTTTACCAATGCCACGTGGCACCACCTCATTGGTCCACGTGGCAACCCGACCTGCTCATTGATCCGACCCGATGACACGTGGCGGATAACGGAGAAAAATTTGCACCGTTAGTCCTTATTAACCGAATTTGCTAATGGAGGGATGTATTTGCCAACTTTACTAATCGGAGGGATGATTTTGTGCCAAAAAAGTTTAGGGATGTAATCAAGACGACGCAAAAACCATGGGGATGTTTTTAGGACTTTACTCACTTATTTATAAGCAGAAAACAGATTTTCATAAGCAACTAAGGAACTAATATTTCATATTACTTATTTGATATTAAGTTAAAATTGATTTTATTATCATATCAACTTAAATTCTTTAATGCACGCATATGATTGAGTTTTTTCTATCAAATTTTTTTTATCAAATATTATTGATCTTTTACATAATAAGCAGCCAGAAGTAGAATAGACGAATCCCAAACACCCTCTTTAAGTTTATCTTTGACTTATAAGTTTATTAGACCAGCTTATATTGAAGTCTTACTAATTTTATAGCTTGTTGGTTTATTTTTCACCTATTAGCTAAACAAACACGACTTGAATATTTAACATAATAAAAAATGAACATATAATTCAGAAATTGCATAAGACACATGTATAATAAATAATAAACTATGTATTTTTAAACACAATTTTTAGGTCTTTACGTCGTCATTAGAACAACGATAGTACGTGGTTTGATAGTGAGCAACTGAGCATTAGCGGGATTAGAGGAGAGAAAGTGGTGGCAAGTTGCAGAAGGGAGTGGTCTCGAGGCACAAACGGAGGCCAGGGTGCATGAGTGTGTATGTTTGGGCGAGTGTGTGTTTCACAAAACGAGGAGATTCTCTTAAAGCTTAAAATCATTTGCAGCATCCGCCACGTGAGCATCGAATGGTGTTTCACACCACTTTCTGCTACTACCTTGGTTGCACTATTCATAGCGGGTGAAATAGGTATTCCTCATGCTCTTACTCTAAGAGGTAACTTCCTAGAGGGAAGGAAGGATCATCATTTCGAATTCTTGGAGGAAACGGAAGGATCACCATTTCGAATTCTAGTTAGATTCTTGTTGGTCAAACATATAGTTAGATTCTTGTAGGAACAATACGATTTATTACCATTTGCAATTCTAGTAGGAAAGGGAAGGATATCATCATTTCGCAGTTGACGAATATAATGTTGAATTGGAGTGGAAGATATGATGAATACACTTGCGAAGTGGAACAAGAACATGAAGCAAGTGGCTTAGCACATGATGATAGAATGTAGAAATTGACAAATATTGTCGGTCTTGATTACAATTCATTAGATATTGCCATGATTCTAGCGGGTTTTTTTTTTTTTTTTTTTTTATCGGTTGGACTAAGTGGCATATAATTAAGAAGAGTGAGGATAATCGGAATATGATAAGTTTGCATATACAATTCTATTTTCCATTGCAGATTAGTTATATTACAAATTTCATACGGGAACTAAAAGCCCATAATACTCTATCACATGAATAATACCAAGAGGTTGATAGAAAAGATAAATTCTTGCAATTATTTAGATAACTAGACATGCAAGTTATTGTATTGAACAAATCTACCCAAAATTATAGAAACAGGAGTCCTATCTATAGATATATCCTCTATATGCTGGAGTCCAGTAATCTGATCCGTTGTTTTCATGGTACACTTGAGGAGTACGTGATAAGGGAACCAAACACAGACCTCTAGTCTTAAGATCAAGATTCATATCTCCTCTATCTTTTGTTTCCAGTCGCACCCATGGATCCTGAAATCCAAAACAACAAATATCTTTCAGCTTCCGATTTTAATTACGGAGTATATATTTTTTTTAGCTCACAATTTTAATTATATTCGCTCATAGAGTTTTTTTTGTAAGTCTAAGTCTAAGGCTCACCTTGATGATATTGGTCTTCATGTATGGATTGCTCAATAACTGAAAATGGAATATAATGTGTATCAGTACATGCATTTTCTATACATTATGGATTAGCACATTGAATTAGAGTGATGTCATTACCTGTACTTGTTCTTGTAGACACTTTATATAACAAATCGCTTCCCCTAATACCGAAGCTGTATCTGTCTGAAAAATTAACAAAAGTTATAATTCTGTTCATAGAAAAAGAAGAAATATAATACAATCAAGTTTCATATATTCTTGAGTACCTTGCCGAAAGGTGACACAATTTGTTGAAGGGCTGTAATTTTCTCCCCAAGCTTGGCTTTAGGAAGCTGAGCCTTTACAGATTTAGAGAAAAATATATATACTTAGTATCTATAGTAAAACATAAATATTGGAGGTAAATTTGAGTTTCTACCTTAGTTGATGAGACTGTAGAAGTCTCAAGCTTAGGTTTTTTGAGTGACCCAGATTGGTCCTCTGACTTCTTTCTCTTCCCTTCATTAGCAACTCCATTTCCTCTTTCATTACTTTTAGTTAGTGTGTTGCCTCTTGGCCTTATTGTCTGCAATTTTTGTGATGAAACATTAAGAAAAAAAATATTGGTTATGTATAACATATACGTTAAGTTGTCAGTGTTATTATATATCTGTGTGACCATGGGTGTGTTTGGGATGGTTTATCTACTTATTGCATTTTGAAAAGGTAGAGTTTTGATTATTTTTAAGTGTCATAAACCGTATCGGATAACCATTCTTGAGACTATTTATTTAAAAGAGATTATTTCAAAAAGCAATCAGCAGATGCACAATTTTAATCGGCAATTTCAAACACCCCTATACTCAAAATGGCATCGTTAAGTTTTTTTCCTGATTTTTCAAGGTTATGATAGATTAGTTACATGGAAAATGTTACTGCATAAGGCATAAGAAGATTGGATTTATGAAAGACATAACCTTGCACCTTACGGATAAAACATGGTTATTAACTTTGGGATGGTCATCAGTGTTTACTTTTTAGTTACAATTTAAATCAACAGTTTGATCAACATATATAGCATGAGGTTACATTACTATTTTATGCGATATCAACTATATATATATATATATATATATATATATATATATATATATATATATATATATATATATATATACAATTTAGATGTATCTGTACCTTTATCTTCTATTTTGATCAAATGGCTGCCTGATGTATGATTGGAGGGAGAGATCAGAGTTAGGATCTTACCTGAAAAGAGTTATGGATGCCTTGCTTCATTCTGTCTGGTAGATTCATGGTACTCATCATGGGTTTATTAAACAAATTACTCTCAAGATCCAATACTGGTTTGTTTAAGAAGCTACCGTAACCAACCAAATCCAGAAAACCCCTTCCATTCGCACACTCCATATCCGACGACATACCATTGTCATAATACTTGTTACTATCTTCTAAAACAGCGTCGTTAGTCCCGGCTTGATATTCACTTGCATGACAACTTAACCCTCTCCTAAATATCCCCTCACGATGAACATCACTCTCCATGTGTTCACTTTTTATTGCTGTGAATTGACCATTATATTGATCAGGCTGTGGGCTTATTACAACATCTTGTGAAATCTTGTTTTGGTATAAACCGTTGTTGACACCATTAAAATTCTTTTGGAACTGGTTAGGATGTGTTGAACTTAAAAAGTCCCATCCATTGTCGATTTTCTTTAAATAATCACACGCTGGTTCAAACATTCGAGATGATGTGTTTTGCAGCTCCCCGGTAGTTCCCACACCTCTACATATGCATTAATTTGTTCATTATTACCACAACAAAACTTTAGGTTAACGTTAAATTTCAAATCAATATACTTATATATATTTAAAAATATGAATGAACATAAAATATATTTGGATGTTAGGTTCTATTAAAATAAAGTAGAAGAATGGAAAGAACAAAAGGAATCCACTAAAATTAACCTTTTCTCTCAATCAAGGGTTTATCATTGCCAGGTCGCAATTATTGAATAAAGTATACAAGATTACTACTATCAGACTTATCATTGTTTTCTGTACTATATAGAAATTTTAGTGAAATCGGTGGAAACATATATGGAGGTGGCAATATTGCTCATATTCAGTTTATGCATATGTATGAATGTATCTTTCTGAGTCTAGATTTATGTTGTATCTAGTTCCTTGCTAGTCTTTGGAGTTTTTTTTACAAAAGAAATAGTTTTTTGTCATTACAAATGTGTATTAAGTATGGGTGTTAAGTACATACTAATTTGATGTATTAACTTACAGTAAAACTTGGTTCCATAAATGATGATTATCGGAAACTGCCTCTCCATAAGGATCGTTGGTGGAAGCTTTCTCTACAAGCCGTCGAGAGGACTCCATGCTGAGCCCAGAGTTGTTTGAAGCATTCGTGGTAAAAGAAGTAGAGATAGAAACATCTTCTTCACCATTAGAGCAATTGGAGTTAGGGGTTTGTGAGTTATTGCACAGATTATTACTTACATAATTAGCACCACCAGTCCATGAACAAAGTGAACTCGCATGAACATCTGGCCACCACTTTGCGGTTGAAGAAGAGTTTTGATTGCATTGTTCAGCCATTATAAACTCATACATTAAGCTCTGAAACTTAAGTTGATTAGGGGATGGGGGTGGGGTATTTGGAATATAAAGGCAGGACAATTTATTGAGTGTTGTAGGTCTATTTGAATTAATCATCTTTATGTGTAGTGCACAGTGTATACACTAAAATATGCAGCCTTGTTCTTCCACTGAGATGGTGGACAATTATTATATACCAATGCCTGGGCCAGCATGAATTTGCTTTGTAAGCAAGTCTCTTATCTAATTTAAATTAACTATTCTAAAAATCTAATATTGCACTTCTAATCGAATTTTGCTATCCCTGTGAATCGCATCTGTCTTATAGGATACAGAAAGCAAAAGGTGTTTTGTTTTTGAAGGCTAATATCATTATACATTGTAATTGTTACTGTATTCTTGTGTATCCTAAAAAGGCTCCGATATTATACTGATCTTTGATTCATAGAATCCTTGTGTGTCCTATAAAGGATTTGACACTTCTAAGTTTTAACCCACATGATGGAACCACAGGCTTCTATGCTGGGACCATTTCAGGGTATAGGTCTAACCATCTCAGTTTTCAAGTCCCCGTTTCTGGCATGCTATAGTGATTTAAGTCTGTCGACGGCATAGAAGGGCTAGAGCAAAGATTAGAAAAGCTTATAATTGTTTCATGAAGCTCCATATACTATATCTGTCAAATGCCATATCACTTAATATATACATACTCACATGAGACTTTTAAGTGGCTGATATTTGTTTTGATATTTTCTTAATTAGGACCAAAGGCAGTTTACGGATACAATCACTGAATGATGAATCACATATCAAGGTATCATTATAAAAAATGATTAGCCTCATAAAGCGTCATGAAAATAGTAGAAACTTTACACTATATTCCAACCATTTCTATGATGAAAGGCAAAGTGGTCTTGTTGGTTTACTTTGTTCAACTTTTCATAATCAAAACAAATTTTCCTGCACGTAAAGCGGACATATATCGATCCTTTCACCTTTTTTGTTCCTGATAAGTTTGATGCATAGGATTTCTTATCAGGCTGATATGATGCAAAGATTATCTGAAGTAGTCATAATTGTACACAGTTTCAACATTTACCCATTTGACTTCATTTTTGACAATATCTCTTATATGCTGCTAGTACCTATAGTGGCTGGTCCAGATATCTCACAGGGTATTCAATTAGTCTTGAACTCTCAAAAACAAATATGGTTTTTTTACACTACGGATGGTGTTCAAATGGTACTCATCCCAAGTATATGTCCGCACCTACTAGTATATAAAGCTAATTAATTGAAATCAAATAAGCAACATCTAACCATTTGAAGGGACCAAATAAAACAAATCCAATCCATATGATCATTGATAGAGACCATTACTACGTAAGAGACCCTTGTCCTCCCCAATGCAGTTAGGTCGAATGAATTAACAAGTTATAAAAATGAGCAAGGAATGGACGTACCTTTACGGATTTATCCCAGCCTAGTTTATTTCAACTTTTATAAAGTTTCAAATTATAACTACTTTTAACAACCTTTTAAATATAGAAATTGCTGAATGGAATTGACAGTTAGCCTTTAGTTAGGTTGAGAATGGACGAGTTAAGAGAAACATGGTGTCTTATTGGCTTGACGACTAAAGACTAAATAAACAAACTTACCTTTACAAATTTTTTAAAGATATATTATCCATCATAAAACTTCGCATATATTAAAATTGCCGAGTATTTGTTAGGCCTTCAAGCATATTTATACCGAGAATTTCTAGCCACTAATAAATCTTGTGGATAAAAACATTGGCAATTGAATTAGAGCTTTCATAAGTGTGAAGATGGTAAACTTTTTAAATTTGTTCACACTCATGAAAGTGTAAAAAATGGTTGGCTGATATGAACACAAGTAATGTGCAGAATCAGATAGCTAATTTGTTGTAGCGTGATGAGGACAAGATTGAGGAACTTGTGGAGGAGTACATGGAGCACATCGAGAGTAATAAGAAGCTTCGATAAGTCAAGACGTAGTTTGTGGTTTAACTACGGCGTAACCCCAAGCCAAGATTACGTCGTAAATCTTTGTTAAATATTGGTTTATGTTCGGTGTAGCAACTATGCCGTAGTTGATAAATTCAATTACGCCATAGTTGAGTAAGTTTACATTTGTAGTTGTAGTTACGCCGTAGTTGATAAAATCAACTACTCCGTAATTAAATTAGTTTACTCTCGTAGTGGTAGTTACGTCGTATTTGAAAATATCAATTATGTCGTAACCTTAGTCGGGTATGTTTCCTATTTTAGTTTTTGAGTCGGTTTTGGACGAGTTTTTCTTGCCTGTTCCCCAAGATTGGCTTCCCTATAAATATAGGTCTTGGGTTTTATGTTTATTATTTAGTTTATCAATGAAATTTCAAGACTTTTTCTTTTAAATCCTTGTGATTTGCTAAAACCTTAGTTAGGTTTTGTGTTCCACGCTTCCGTTCTATGTCAGTTGGCATCAAAGACACGTTGAATCCTGGTGGTAATTGGTTTAGAAGTTCTTCGTCTATTAAACATCTAGAGCTTATTAGTATCCTAGATGGTGAACGGCGCAGAAGATCCAAAAACCCGTACCGGTGGTGGGGTGTGGTCGACCGAAGACATGGATCGTGCGATTACCAATCTCGCGACCAAATTCGAGAGCTTATCCACCGTTCTTGATGAAATCCGATCCACGCTCGGGGGTGGTAGACATCCAAATCGTGAGGGTGGCGAACATGGTATCTATAGAAACCGTCCTAACAACGAGGGTTTCAATAGAAATCGTGCACGTAACCAATCTCCTAAACAAGTTTGGGGACATGATGACTTTATGTCTTCGGATGAGGAAGATTATGAGGAGTTTGGTGTAGGGCCAAGGGATAGGAATCCAAGACATAAGAACATAGTTCAAAGGAATGTCCGTCAACAAGGTTATGGTGAGCGACAAGGTTATGGTGAGCGACAAGGTTATCGGGTCAAGGCCGAGATTTCGAACTTTTTTGGAAATCTTGACATTGAAGCGGTGCTAGATTAGTTATATGAAGTTGATAATTTCTTTGACATCATGGATGTTCCCGAAGGAGAGCAAGTGAAGATCGTGGCTTATAAGTTACGAGGAGGTGCGGGAGCTTGGTGGCAACGTGAACAAGAAAACCGTAGGAGACAAGGTAAATATCCAATCAACACATGGCCAAGGATGAAGAGAATGATCAAAGGAAGGTTTTTGCCTTCGGATGTGGAGCAAATATTGTACCAACAATATCATAGTTGTGTTCAAGGGAAGAAGACCGTAGCCGAATACACATGTAAGTTTTTAAGGTTGCAAGCTCGTTGTAATTTGAGGGAAACGGATGAACAAACTGCAGCTAAGTATATTAGTGGTTTGAATTCTTTGATTCAAGAAAAGTTGAGTTTGATTTCAATTGGTTCTTTGATCAAGCTCAAAACTTGGCTATGAAGGTGGAGAGGTTGGCTTCTAAAACCGGAGTTGGGTTTAGACGGTCAACTTTGGAGAGTTCAAGTACTTATCGGGGTCGGCCCAATCAAAGCCAAATTGCCCTCCATAGTACTACTACTTCAACTACTAAGACTTCTAAGGCTAGTGGAAGTGTGGTTGAAAAAGGTAAGGAAGTTCAAATGGCTAAATCTAATCCTTATGCTAAACCGACGGGTGACAAATGTTTTAGATGTGGTGAACCGGGGCATAGGTCGAATGTTTGTCCTAAGAGGAATATACTCTATGCATCAGAGATTGGGAATGATGGAGTGAAGCCGTTTCAAGAGGAAGATGAGCTTGAGTACACGCCGCCCTTGGATGGAGAAGTGGAACAAATGACATGTGTCATTCAACGGACTTTGTGTTCGCCAAAGATTCATGATTCTTCACAACGTAATAAGATTTTTCAAACTAAGTGTTTGGTTAAAGAAAATATTTGCTCTATTATTATTGATGGGGGAAGTTGTGAGAATTTGGTGTCTAAGGCATTGGTTAAAGCTTTTAAGCTACCAACCGAGCCTCATCCTAACCCATATCAAATTGGGTAGATTAAGAAGGGACCGACGATTAAGGTGACCGAAATTTGTAAGGTTCCTCTTGCTATTGGGAAGCACTATAATGAGTTGATTACTTGTGATGTGGTTGATATGGAAGCATGTCATGTTTTGCTAGGACGACCATGGCAACATGACGTGGATGTTACGCACCAAGGTAAGTAAAATATGTATTTTGTTTAATTGGAGTGAAAAAACTATTGCTATGTTACCTTTAGGTGTCAATTCTCCTGAAAATAAAGTGGAAAGAAAGACTTTGGTGACAATGGTTTCATCACCAAATGAGTTTCAAGCCGAAAGGAAGGAGACGGGGGTTTCTTATGCTTTGGTAGTGAAGGGGGTTGAAGATGGTATGGATAATGTGATTCTGGAAGTGGTTAAGCCCGTGCTTGAAGAGCTTAGTAAAGTAGTTGATGCAGGTTTTACTGACCAGGTTTTAATATTTATAAGTCTCTCATTTACCTAAGGTTCACCTTATGCACTAATCATTTGGTACCCGATCGTGTGTAGTGTAGTCACTCCTAAACCGAGGTCGTCCCAAGAGCTATGTGAGCGGATTCTAATTAAGTCTAGGTGTCACATATATTAAAGGTTTTGAAATGATTAATTAACTACTAAAGCAAGAAATGAAAGAAAGCAAATAAAGGCAAAGGTTCGATCAATAGAGGAGAAGTGTCTAACCTAGTTACTCATCCTATCATGTTATATTCACGCCTAATTACTAATCGCTTCAAGTGAGGGTTTAGGTAGCTAGGACAAGATTTGGTCGGTGTCCTAACCTATCAACAAAGGTTTCCACAGATCAAGCTACTACCCTTGAAAGTCCGTTTTTTTGTCCCCAAGCCAAGTCATTAAGTACCACTACATGCAAGATTCATAACAATGAGTGCCCGCACTAGCATCTTAGACACTCATCCCTAACTTAAGTTCATCCAAACGGCAGTGATCATTTGGTCAGTTCGCACAAGCGAAGAAGGGTCGTCATTGGTCAATTCTTACCCTTCTCACTCGACTACCTACTAAGGGTCAAATTCTCCTAAGCAACTAGACACTACCGTCATTCAAAACTACCAAAACAAGGGTAGCTACCAACAAACTATGCATGCATACAATAGAAACAATTATACGGAAGCAATGTAAACATAAACACAACAATTAAGGAATCATAACTAGGCTAGCACCAGAGGTGCTTAGCCGATCATAGTAAATGAAACAATCAATTCAACGTTTGACATAATGAAATACATGAATTGAAAGTAAAAAAAAATGATAAATCGCTAAAGCTTATCGTTAGGGAGTGATTTCTCCCTTGGAGATGGCTTCGTATGCTCCTCAAGATCCGCCTTGGTCCCCTACTCACTTTCTCTCGCTTTGTGGTGTGGAGTGAATGATGTCAAATACATAATTTAGGGTTGGTATTTATAGGCCGATCTAGTTATGGCGTAACTTGTTAAGAGTTATGCCGTAACCAATATAAATCCGTAATAATGCTCTAGTTATAGTCGGTTACGGCGTCACACATGGAATGAGTTACGCAAGATCTTCAATATAGGTT
Organism: Chrysanthemum lavandulifolium; assembly: GCA_022545495.1. Lineage (NCBI taxonomy): Eukaryota > Viridiplantae > Streptophyta > Magnoliopsida > Asterales > Asteraceae > Chrysanthemum > Chrysanthemum lavandulifolium. The sequence continues at coordinate 249,291,008 of CM040241.1, read as the reverse complement.
ACAAAATCATGATTACGCCGTAATCGTTGGAAAGAGTTACGACGTAGCTTGCAGCGGCGTGGAACATCATTTGACCTAATTGGTTACGGCGTAATCCTAAGATGGAGTTAAGCCGTAATATGCTGTTGAGTTGGTCTTCTGAGTCACGCTCTTGTTACGGCGTAATGTGAGAGATAAGTTACGCCGTACTTACTTCACAGTGGGCATACTATCATATATCTTCAATAAACTCTCCAAATCCGCGTCTCTTTAGCTTCAATGCTCGTAAATTACCTGAAAGTGAAATATAGAGGAAAACAAGCGTAAACCCATATAAATGATATAAAATACGAGCATTATCGGGGGAAATTGACACTTAATATTCAAGACTATTTGATGCTATCAAATATCCCCCCACTTGAACTCTACTTGCCCTCAAGTAGACCTTATTAGATAAATTTCTAAAAAGATATCTCCCATTACCTGGAAAATATAAGTTTAAAAATTCCTTATGCTAGAATAAAACAAAGCCGAACACCTCACGAAATGGAAACAAAACACTCAAATCTCTCAACTATTCTAAGTGTCGATTTAGGGGTGATCACTCAACGCACAGTCATAGCATGTATTCTATCATAAGCTTGGCGGTTACACAAATCTCCAACACTGGAGTTAAGGACTAAACAATTCTCGAAGGCAATATGGGTAGACACGACAAAGGTTAAGGGTGAATTGTCATTACTAACATGTCACGGTGAAGTGGACAAAATCAATGATACATAACCAAATCCATGGCCAAGACACCAAAGATTGCTCGCTTCATCACCTAGACACACTTCACGACTAAAGGGTAGGATAAGACATGGGATAAAATTGGTGTAAAGTAAAAAATAACAAGCAAATAGTCTAAACCTATAACCAAGTCATCACCGGTTACCGTTCATCCCAAGTTCAAGTTTCAAGGCTAAGAAACCGAATCATGATATACCAAGTAGATATGCCATTAGAGGACGTCATGATGGGCACATTACCTATTCTTCAATTGTTGGTGCAATGATTGCCAACTTCATTCTTCAATTGTGACCAAGGTGGCCTCCTCGATACTAAATTTATGATGAGCTCATAAACATAATGCTTATAATTTTGCACTTTACAATCAACAAATAACTATTTTTTTTCTTTTTGAATCACTTCATTTTTTAACAACTAAACATAGCATCCCTTACTTGAGATGAACAATATGAGAATTTGGAGGTCTTCAATGATCTTCAATATTTGTCTTTGACGAAAGCGTGATTCGAACCTTTCCACTGAACCTTGAACTTTGGCAAACAATGACTTCCGATCACAAATAAAGGCTACACGATAGGCTAAGGTGTATGGGTGTATCGAAACAATATATTGGGTAAACAAAGTGAAAGGAATGGCTCAGACGGGTGTATCTAGGGGTATCTTGCACTAAAGGTGAGTGCAACGAAAGGGTTTAACATGGGGGTCGAGAAGACTAATCGATAGACACACAAGGATAGGATTTTTTTGGATAATCCTATAATATTGCCTTCTTAAACTGAATAATCCAAATACATTAAGCTAACTCAACATACCTCGTCTATGGTCTCGAAATGATGCAAATGCCAAGTTCTAAAGTTTACAAGCTACATGCACACTCATAATTTGGTGGATTTATGGTAAATATTTGAAAACGGATAAGGCTAATCGCACCATATAATATCAAGGGTTATAATGTGCTCAACTAATGTCTAATCTAGTTAGGTTAAGAAAAATATGTCAAAATTTTAAAAATGACATAATTTTTTCAAAATAAACTAGAAAAACGAGGGCAAAATAAAGTTCAAGAGATAATTCTACTCCCGTCCCCCCACTTGAAATGTACAAAGTCTCTTTTGTACTAAACGTTAAATAAAGGTGAAGAGAAAGTAGAATTAGAGCAAGACTTCCCTGAAATTCGCTCCGAAAAAGAAAGAAGGCTCACGAAAATAATCGTGCCTTCGCGTAAGCATCCACGAGCAAAATTCATTCCCTGAAATCACACTACCAACAAGCATAATTCTAAAAAAGAAAATGAAAAACGAAAAGAAACCTAACTCACTTTCGTAGGAATCACGGTTGCATTTAGCGTATGCAACAAGCCTTTTAAACCACTTGGTGTCCCAAGTGGACGAGTGTAGTCTCGTGAGGGCTTACAGGGAACATACCCACAAAGTTCATTTAAAACTAATACAAGGTTATTGTGTTTTAAGAGAAAAAATTAATACTGAGGATAGTTATGTCGTAACTCCTAGAAGGAGTTACACCGTAATTATGGCAAAACCTGGCAGACGCTACTGGAGTGTAGCTACGGCGTAACCATTGCATGGGATTACGCCGTAATTGGTAATGCTCTGGAGGATAGCTACTGGAGGTGTGTTACATCGTAACCATTGAAATGAGTTACACCGTAACCGTGGACAGATCAGGTCCCCATTAAGGCTACTGCAGCAAATTTCTCCGATTCCCTGCAAAAATAGTTAAATACACAAAACCTAACAGAAATGGAAATAAAACAAATAAAAGGGATAATTCGGGTTGTCTCCCGAAAGAGCACTTTCTTTATTAACAAGTCTTTAAGTTTGACTCAAATCCATGGGCTTTATGGTGGCCTTCGAACTAGGCCAACTTCCTCTGCTTCTTGGCGGCAATCATTCATCCATTCTGCAAAAACTCTTTTCTGACTGTGTTGCCGACGCTACATGTACCAATTTTTGCAAGAGCCACTCGTTGTATGATAGACACAATTTTCTGTAGTCGTCATCTTCAATTATAATATTACCATCATTAATGGTGGCACTCATGTTTGACCTTTCACAATTGGTCTTTGTAAGATTATATTCATTGTAATCGCGTTTTAGTTGTTTGATCAATCCTGTATTGATGTTCGAGTCTCCAAATCTCACCTTGTATCAATTTTCAAAGGACAAATTCCCAAACTTTATATCGTGTCTTTCAATCTCATGAGGCATGTCCATTCTTTCACTTTCATACCCCATTACAATACTCATAAAAGGGTTACACGGGCCATGCTTTTATCGATCCATCATGCTCGCCATAATAGGGATGCAACAATGCTTGATAAGTTCTGGAGCTTCCTCGATGCCCCTAATTGGGTCAATCTTTTCCTGTTCCTGTTCACAACTATCGACATCTTGCCTACAATTTTTAGTTTCTAGGTCATAGCATAAAGGCGGGTCGAGAGACGGAACATCGACAACGTCAACCTTTTTTGAAAATTCCAATATGGGATTCAATTGTTCATTCATGCTAAAAGTAATTGCCCCTTCGCCCCAAAGAAATTTGTTTTCAAAACTTTTATATGCGCTCGACAAGTGGCTAGAAAAGCCTTCCAACAATTAAGTTGTAATTCTCTCGTTTGCCCATGTCGATAACTACAAAATCAGTAGGAAAAAGGAATTTTCCAATTTTTAGAAGAACATTATCAACAACCCCCCGAGGTACAGCTTTAGAAGAATCTGCCATTTCAATCATCATTGTTGTTTCTTTTAAATTGGTGAGTTTTAATTTGTCAAACAATGAAGTGGAAATAAGATTTACCCGGGCCCCCAAATCAGCTAAAGCAGGAATTTTTAAGTTACCGATAGTGCATGGTCAGCAACAAACTTTCTTGATAGAGTTCCTTTTCGTGAAGTTGGCGTGGCGGTGTCCTCGCCGCCTTCGATTTGTCATCTTCTTAAGTAGTTAATCCCGCAAAGGTCATTAGTGACAGAAGAGGTGCATTGTTCTTCCTTCGGTTTGTCCTGTGTAAATATGGCCTTGCACGCAATGGCTTCATTATTTTTTGTCCCGAGATTTTTGGCTAACTGCCCAATTTGGGTTTCGAGGTTTTTAATTGCGGCATCCTGATTTCGTAAGTTCATGTCAGTGTCTTCTTTTACCTTGACCATCCATTCTTTGAGTATATCACTTTTTTTATATTCCTTGATGTGTTTATACATTATTAGGGGTGGCAATCGAGTCGTATTCGTGTTGACCTATTCGGGTTCCCGTGTTGGCGGGTTGGTATAACCTCTACCCAAACACGACCCATTTATTAATCGTGTCAAGAAACTCAACCCTAACCCGGACCTGCATAACACGTGTAACCCATTTATGACCCGTTTAACCTGTTTAACTAAATATGTCAAACAATGAATAAGGTCAGTGGTTTGTTATTTTAACTAGTTTAAATGAAAATTTGATGTAAGGATCTAAAATATAACAAAAGAACATAAAATAACTATACAACAATTTTCATAGTTATAAGTGTCAATTTCAATGATGTTTAAGGTATAATCGTAATTCACTCATATTAAGTACGTTAAAAAATTTAATCCACATCCAACATAAAAACTAGGTTATATTTTTATTTTTGAGTCTTGTATATTTAAACGGGTTCACGGTTGACCTGCTTAGTATTTACTCAACTTGAACACAACCCGCTTATTAAACGGGTTAGACGAGTTGACCTGTTTTGACCCAAACGTGTTTATCTTCAACCTAAACTTGTTTAACTGTATCGTGTTCGTGTCGCTTATCGTGTCGTGTCGAGAATTGCCGCCCATACATTATCTCTTCAAAGCTCGGTTTAGGAGGGTTATTGTTGATTCTTGTATAAAATCCTGGGGATCTTTCACGGTATCTAGCCCCGTTACCATTATATCCGTTGAAGGTCGATCATTTCCATATTTCACTTCTTCAATCCTCTTGACTTCTGTGAAAAACTAGAAGGGGGGGGGTTGAATAGTTTTGCCGATTTTAAGTTAGTTTCAAAAACTTTAGATTCGATATTATGTGAAATCGTATGGATGAACAGAAAGTATAGATCTAATGGTAATGTAAGTAAATAAAGTAAAGTAAAGGATAGAAATGACACAACCGATATATAGTGGTTCGGCTATAAGGACACCTTCCTTGCTCTACTCCACTCTCCGAGTCACCTACTCGAGAGTTCAAGCACTATGTCAACAAACTCCTTCAACTTGGCGGAGAAGCCTTCACAATGTTGCTTACACCTTTTTCCGACAAAGCTAAATACCGAGTCCGTAACACGGTGGATGATGAGTGCTTATACACTCATCGCTTTTACCCACCTAAGACCTCAAAACGACTAAAACACCCAAATACGATCAAAAATGTCAAAATATCCTCGGAATGTGTTTTATGTCCTGCGGTACAAAAGGATTGAAAACAGGCTAAAACGAGCAAAATCGAGCAAAAATCGAGAAAAGTCTTTGAGAAGCCGTTGCCGGATGTGATTTTCTACGATCGTTGATCAATTGAAGACCCGGACACATTTTTGGAGTGGATTTGGGAAAATCGTCTTAAAACCATCCCCGAAACACAAAATTACCAATCCCGAAACCCAAAATAACCAATCTACCCTTTTAACCAAAAATCCAAAACATTTCCATTTTAACCCAAAACCCATTTTCATAATTTTGACCCTCCATCCCACAAAAAAATAAAAATAAAAATGACCTTGACCCCCTTCTTTTCCCTCCAAACCATCTTTTTCTTTTCCCCTTTTCCCAAAACCCGATTCTCATCCACCATCATCCTTTTACCTAAATTCTCTTCACCCAAAACACTCAATCCCCCAACCTTCTCTTTACCCAGTTAACCCCAACTCCCAAACCCACTCACTCTCCTTCTCCCCTTTCCACGGTTGCCACCATGGCAATCTATGGGCATAAAGCATCCACTAACAGCTCAGATTTGTTCTCACTTATACCTAACTAATTGATGGCTTGGATGATCACAGAAGAAGCACAAGATTGGGTCATTGCTTGTTTATCTCACACAAGAAGCACATATCAAAAAGAGTGAAGACCATGAAGCCCAAAAATTGTAGTATAAAAGCTCCTTTGTAGCCATTTATATGAGGCACCCTTTTTACTTAGTTTTAAAATCGGCCATGTTTTTATGTTCTACCGTAATGTTTTTATTTTTATTAATGAGAAGCATCCTTTTCTTTAATCGCTTGTAGTTTTTCTTAAAAGTACTTATTGCTTATTAGTCCTTACTTTGCCTTCTAAAGCTTCTAGTTGAGCTTTATTTCAACTTCCATCAAAAAATTCCTAAAATCTAAGTTTCACACTGTTTGTAAGTGAAACAAGACTTAAGGACTATTTGGGTCAAGGAAAAAGGTGATCTAAAACTTGTTTTACCAATTTTGACCACTAAAGTCAAACGTATTTTAAGTACCAAAGTCACTTGTTTTGAGTTAGAAAAGAGATTTACAAGGATTCACTAGTTTTGAGTCTTATCTGGTTTCAAAGAAAAAAAAATGAGTTTTTTTAGGTTTTCCATAGCAGTTTAAGCCAAGATTTAGAGGAGATAAAAATTTATAAAAATTAAAAATCTTGAGTTCAGTAGCTTATCTAACTTGGGTCAAAAGATAAAAATCAAAAAAATGTTTTAGTGGTCTCGCTAATGGTTTAAAGTAGGTCATTTAGAATATATGTTGTTCGTGCACATGTACTCTACCCGCACTAATTTTTATGCAACTTATTAATAAGTCAGTAATGTTTTATTCAACCCATCTATTGGGGGAAAAAGTAAGTTGGGTTGGTGGACTCCTTAGGTTCAGAAGCTCAGAGGCCATCTCCCCCTCTAGCTTATCTAAAATAAGCTCCAAACAGTCCCCTTGTGCCTGTTTTGCTGTAGTCCCCACAACAGCTAAGTCTCTTTTGTTTTAGTGCTTATTAGGATTGTTAGTTAGCTTATTCTAGGATTCTTGTTGCCACTCAGAATAGTTAGTATAGGATTAGCTTATTTCTGCTTATTAGGAGCCTATTCCAATTTTTCCATTGCTTATTTACTCCCTTTAGTAGCTTAAGGATCCCCTAGATTAGTCACAATTGCCAACTGTTTATTATCCCAATGTCTTTACCTTTTCTGTTGTCCTTTTAGCTTATTGTGGTTGTTAGGTTTGAATGCTAGCTTATTTCTATCTTCAAATTGCTATTTGGGCTTAATTTTTTGTGCTTAGTAACTGATTAAGGGTGTTTGTTTCTTTTGCTGTCCAAATCAGACACAAATAAGCTGTATTAACAGCTTATTACAAAGGTTTTACAAATAAAGTTTTCACAAAATTTGTTTAGTTTCATTGAATCTTCCTATCTCAAAAGCAAATCTTAAAAAATAGCAAAAACGAGATGGGTGGGACTTGAACCCACGCCACTTAGCTCACAACCCACACTCTTACCAGCACCTGGGACTTGTCTCAAACATATTTTGCATTTTTTTGTTAAGGGTGCTTTGCAGTTTAGGTTCTTAAGCTTTCCTAGCTTATTTAGTGCTTATTTCCAAAAGCAACAACCACCTTTTAAAATTTTCTTAGGATCAGTACCTTTTAAAGTAGTTTTTGTGATTTTTTCAGATTTTTCTCAAATTTTTTAGCATTTTTAATTATTTAATTAGATTAATTTAGTTTTTAATTCATAGAAAATAATTTAAAAGTAAAAAAAATATACCCGGTCTTTTTCTAAAATTATTTTTAGTCAATTAAAACGGAGGAAAATTAGTTTTACACCCGTAGGCCTTAAATTGCATCTTTTTCACTTTCGAGGCTCGGGATTAGCTTGGGTTTTCGCGTTTTTGTGTTTTAGCACCCTAGACCCTAGTTTAGCTTCGTTTTAATGTTTGTTATGTTAATTAGTTGTTAAATAAGTTTTTTCCTTGATTTACGTGCTTAAATTTTCATTCCCGTGCTTTAAATTGTAGAATACGTAATCAAATCCAAATTCATTAAAACCAATTCAAGTTATAAATCACAAAACTCAACGAATCCTTAAATTCACACCTCGTTGGGATACGACCCGGGAAATCACTTTCCCGGTATCACTTTTATCACATTCGTGAGGTTTGGCACGTTAACCCTTTTCCTAAAAGGTTGATTTGTCGAATTTCACGATTAATTTGATATATTGATATTGTGTTTATTTCACCACACTCACAAACAACGAATCAAATTTTGACGCCGCTGCCGGGGAGGTGTGTTGCGACAATATCGTGAAGTTTTTGCGATTAGTGACTTGAAGAACCTTCCTCGTGAAGTTATTGTTTTTGAAAAATACAAAAATACAAAAATAATTTTCTTTTTTTTGTATATATATGTAAAAGATTAAAAATACAAAAAGATTTTTGTTTGTTGTTTTAAATAAAATAGAACACACAATCAATATAACACTTCTCAACTTGAGTGTTATCATTATAAGTTCCCGAACTAAAGATTCAAAACTTGCCTTTGTGTCGCTCGTGTTTTGGTTTACTTCTATCGGTTTAACAAACCGTGTGAAGGGTATAAGGACGGCCTGACATTAAATTGCGGCTGAAAAGGGATGGGTTTTTAATAAGCTTCGCGCTGACCTCTGTTTCTCCGCTCCTTTTTGCGTTTTACTTATAGAAGTGATCATTTCACGTGGCATTATTGGTTTAAGTTCACTGTGATTTGCCTCGGTCTTGTTTTAATTTAAAGTGTTGTTTTGGAAGTGCATGCGCAATCGCCGCAAGCTCGTAGACGAACCGTAACCAAGCAAACGCATCTCGAGATACGCATCATCGAACAACCCATAATGGCACAAAACCAAGGTAACGGACCTCAAGTCCAAGTACCGTCCACAAAATCAAGCTCCCGATCTCCAAACGATGGAGGAGCTTTGCCAACCCACGATGGATGGACGGGCGGTCCAATTGCCCGGTTAACATCGAGGCTAAGGATTTTGGACTTAAGCATCACATGATTCAACAAGTCCAAAGTTTTGCCAATTTCACGGATTACGGGTGACGATGCCAACAAGCATCTCGACAAATTTCTCATCGTCACCCAAAGTATGAAGCAAAATGGGGTCTCCGATGACGCCCTTCTCTTATACCTCTTTCCATATTCCTTGGCACTTCATGCCACCGCATGGTTTGATCGCTTTCCCAAGAATTCAATCCATAGTTTCGACGATATGATCTCCAAATTCTTGGCGAAATACTTTCCACCGTCGATGGTGACGAAACTAAGGAATGAAATCAGTAACTTTAGGCAAAGAACCGATGAGTCCTTATTTGAGGCATGGGAACGCTATAAGCTTGCAAAACAAAAATAATCAGTTTAATCAAAATCAGAATCGAATCGAATTTTCAAAATCAAGGTTTTCAAAATCATGGAAATTATAATCAAAACCGATTCCAAGCTCCGCAACAAAATGTGCAAGCCCCACCTCCTCAAGCTTCCATTGAAATTTCTAATTACATCAAGAACAATGAGGCTAAGATGGTGGCCATGCAAAATCGACACCACTCGAAAAATGATTTCACTTCGAGCTTAGAGCTACTAGTAACAAGATTGATCAACTCAAAGCAAGATTGAAAGCATGTTTGCTAGTCTCATGAGTCAAAGGAATCAAGCTTCGCCGGAGCTCTTCCGAGTAATACCGGGTCACCCACGTGACAAAGGGAATATTTACCAGTTAGGATTTAGTAAATCCAGTTATTAAAGTGTCGGTCACCTCAAGTATATGTAATCGTTAGAAAGCTCGTAGTCGTAGTTGTTTTATGTTAGATAGTATTTAGTTAAGTAACACCGTGGAGGACGGACGGGTCTTTACCCACTTTGTATGCCCGATCCACACGACCCGTAGGTGGCGCAAGTTATGTAAGAAACTATAAATACCCTCTACCTCCCAAGGTAGAGGGTTATGAGCTCATAATAATACTTTCACTTTCTCTCACTAAGTTCCCAAACCTCTAACTCTTTCTCTCTAAAACCTTATAGTATACGCCTATATTGATCATGATTTGATGTGTTTGTGAAATCCAATATGTTACAAATGGTATCAAGAGCCATGGTTTGATCATCTCTTTACATGTCCTTGGATTTCTAGTGGTTTTATATGGTTTTGGGTTTGAAAAGTTTAGTGGTTTTGCATCATTGGATCATTTCTTGTGTTAAAGTTTGAATTTTGATTGTACTTTGTGTTTAGAATCATTGTAAGTGCTTGGGTTTTGATTTGGAAAGCTTGAATCACCGTGGTTGGGCTTGTTTTGGATTGAAAAGGGTTGTGTTTAAGTTTTTCTTGCTAGCGACTTGACTCTCGGATAAGTTTTCTTCAGTAGCGACTTGCTTCGTTAGTTTGCAATGACTTGTAGTTGAAGTGGTAGCGACTTGAGCTCTAGCGACTTGTTTATTGAGACAAGGCGACAAACAGTACAAAGTAGTGGAGGTACCACTCCGGCTAGCGACTTGTTCAACGTAGCGACTTGTCTTTATTATTTTCAGCGACTTGACTGTGTTGTGACTAGCGAGTTGCTCTTTAGCGACTTGGCCTCTTAGCGACTTGTTCCTTAGCGACTTGCCCACTTAGCGAGTTGCTCTTTAGCGACTTGTCAGCTTAGCGATTTGTTGCCTTAGCGAGTTGTGTTTAGCGACTTGGTTCATAGCAACTTGTGTTTAGCGACTTGGTTCATAGCGATTTGAGTCTTTAGAGCAACTTGGTGATTTAGCTTGTCTTCAAGGATTTTAGCGACTTGGTTCAGCGATTTGAGTCTTTAGCGAGTTGTTACTTAGCAACTTGGTGATTTAGCGACTTGTCTTCAAGGATTATAGCGACTTGGTTGATTATTGTTTCTAATACGGTTTTCTCTTGATTTAGTAAAACCCGTGAAAGAATCTATTTCCGCTTTAATCATAGAGTTATAAAATCCGTGATATCTCGTAAACATGTCTACCAACGCGCCCACAATCATCTCTTCTATTGTTGAGGACGCTCAAGCACCGGATCGATACTCGCCCACCCATGCTTGATGTAACCGACTATGACTCATGGGCTCAACGAATTAGGTTGTATTGTTTGGGAAAAGAAAATGGAGTCAACATTCTCAAGTCAATTGATGAAGGACCGTATCAAGTTGAGACAACCGAGACATACTTGATAAATCGCCGATGGCTCGGTGATATTAGGACCGGACAAACCTAAAATGTATGATGAACTCGATCGATAAGGAGAAGAAGAGATACGATGCGATATCGTGGCTTCTAACATCATACTTTGGGTTTACCTAAGGACATTTACAAGTCGATCAATCACAACACCGAAGCTAAGGTCGTTTGGGATAATGTCAAGATGCTTCTCTCGGTTCGAATTAACCAAGGAAGACAGAGAATCACAATCAGATGATGAATTTGAGCACTTTAAGATGAAACCGTAAGAAAGTGTCTATGAATATTACGTGAGATTCCACAAGCTTGTGAATGACATGAGGAATATCAAAATGACCATGCCAAATATTCACCGAACTCAAAGTTTGTGAACAACATGAATCCCGAATGGCACAAATTTGTCACCTCTGTGAAGCTAACCAAAGGATTAAAGAACACCAACTATGAGCAATCAGATGCCTTCTTACTTCGTAATGAGAGACATGCTATGTTTGAACGAATGATTCTTGAACGCTTAAAATCTAAACAGGAGAATCAAGCTCATCAAATGATTCAACAACATTTTACACCAATGTTGGAATTACCACCAAAGCTTCTCAAGTCATACCCACGGAAATGGTAATCACAAACTCATTCCCGATCCGAGGTTCAAGCAACCCGACTCAAACACACTCATGGAACACTTCATCAATCAACTGGCTCTCATGGTTAAACAAAATATGAATTCCTTACTCCACATACCAACAATAACACACTAACAACGAAATCGAATCGCATCCAATCTACACAATCATGCTATTGTCGAGATGGAAAGGTTATGGTGCAACCAGCTCAAGGAAGACAGTATGAACAAGGAAGAGGCGAGTTGGTGGAGGGTATGTGGCAAATCGTAATCGTGGAAGGAATGCAAATCAAGGACAAGCAAAGCCAATCAAATGCTACAACCGTGGTGGTGAGGGACATATTGCGAGGAACCGCACATCTCCAAAACGTCCACGTAATGCGTAATACTTCGAGACAAGATGTTGCTTGTGCAAGCTCGTGATAATGGAGCAGCTTTGGATGAAGAGGAGTTGTTGTTTCTTGCGTAAGGAATGCTAAGACATATGATGTCGATGTGGATGAGCAACCAATTCAGAAATAGGTCACAATCATCAAAATGCCTTTCAAGTTGCGCATCGTGATGCATTTGACTCGATGTCGATGATGAACCCATCGCCTGCACAATCTTCATGGCTAGCATCTCACCTATGGTCTCTCCAAAGGTCTCATCACCACAACAGTCGGTCCATCCAAAGAATCAATCATCTCGTAGGTATTAAAACTATACGATGAGGTGGATGAGCAAAAGATACATAACGGCACAAACTCTTGAAACTTATGAATCGATATTGATAATGAGGGTAATAGTAATATTGTCCCATATGATCAATATGTGACACAAAGTGAAAGTGAGATTGTGCCAAGTGATGTATCTTCCGCAATCAATGATGACTATGTTTTGATGAATACACCGCATGTGCCCTCGATGATTCTCGTTATCTCCGAATCGAATGCCTATAAAGAACAAGTTGCTATTTATGAACAACGTGCTAAGTTTGAGTTAACTACCCGTGAGCAGAAATGGATGACCAAATGCGCATAATTATTAGAAAAGTAATTTTAGAGAAGAAGTGTTAAAACAAGAGTTAAACTCCTTACAAGAAAAGCTTTCTAAAATCATACAAAAGCAAGAGCTTCAAGATAATGTTAAGGTGCTTAAACAAGAATTTAATGCTAAGGAATCAAAACTTTTGAATGATTTTTCTAATCTAAAACTTTGAAAACAAGCTTGAAAATAAGTTGTACGCATAAGGAATACCATTCGATCGCTCACATGATCACTAAGCATAGAGTCTTAAGCGATAAGCATAGTATTCCCTTGTTGAGGAACCAAATCCCGAGGTTGGTAAAAAGGCTAGAGTCGCTCATAAGGTACTATATGATGGAAATGAGATTCTTAAGCCTAGGCAAACACCATCATGTGTTGGAAGCACGGAAGAGGATAGAAAATTAGATGATGCCTCTAGGAGAAAATGGACAAGAAGCTTAACGATCCCGAGTGTAAAAAGAAAAATATAACGATCAAACCCCATGATTACACAAAAGAAAATTGGATCTCCCGAACATGTTTAAGCCTCAAACTCAATTAACCCCGTAACAAATTTTTGGAAGAAAGATATGGATAAGCAAAAGGCAAGTGAACTTGTTGAAACAAACCTCCCTTAGGAAAGTGCTCAGCCATCGTGTATCCTCCCAATACACCAATGCACTTAGTTCCGAGAACTATTTCCACTAATAGCAAGACCTTAATCACCAGATGTTGTTTATCAACTATTTGTTGATTTTGAGAAAACGTAAGAAAAGGATCACACCCACTGGGATTATCAAGGGAAAGGGTTTTGAGCAAACTAAAGAATGTTATTTAACCAAGTCATGCCTTTCTTTAAACAATTAAAAGGTCAATTTGAGAGTCTTCAAAAGGAATTAACTCGGATATCAAAGAAATGGAAAAGGAATTTGATGCAATGATAGTTGAGGTAAATGATTATGAACGGAACTCAAATATAATGAAATTGAAAGGAAGAATTTGCATATCTTAAATGAGAACTTAGTATTAAGTTGTGTGGCTCAAGATGTGTTTTATATCGTTACTAAGCATTCTATTATCGCTTCTCAATTTCATGAATTAATCTGTTGCCTTGAAAGTTTCCCATGATCGTGTCATTGAGCTTGAAAACAAAAACTCATAACTAAATGAGAAAATTGATCGATGATCACGATAATTTGGTAAAACATTTTTCTAAGCTAGAAGTTGAACATTTTGATTTGCAACTAAAATATCAACATCTCAAAGAAAATGTCAAAACCTCAAACATCAAGACATCCTCAAATGTTCCGAGTTTGATGCACTTTTGAAATAAACAAACGTGATTTAATGATTCAAGCTCATTGTAACACGATCGAAAGTTGAAAGCCCAAATTTCACAATTAAAGGGTGAAAAGAACAATGCGACCGGCTCCCAAATGCCTCCTCCTTTAGATTCTCGTTTCTCGAACTTTTCATCTTCAAAACTTGGTTAATGTTTTACAAAAGGAAAATGAGAGTTTTCTAGAAGAAAATGAAAAGTTAAACGACACTTTAAAGAGTTATATGATTCAATGAAAGTCACTCGTGACAAGAACAACGAAAAATAACGCCTTTACAAAAGGAAATTGAGAATCAAGAGTCGTAAAAGGGAAAATGCCACTTGTCTTTAATGAGAATGTTGCATCAAAGTCATCTGCAGACTCTAAATATACTATGATCATAAATACATTCCTCCTCATCTTAGAAATAACGAACTTGTATTTCATAACTATTTTGCTCACCTTAAGGATAGTCTAGAATGTCTCCGTGAGATTGTAGAAGAGGATTTCATAAATAAGCCACTTGATAGTGAAATTAGGTTTGCTTGCATTCGTGCCAAACGATCTCGTGAGATGTTAGAATGTTTAATAGCAACATGTCCTAAATCCTTAGGTGCGAAAGATAAAGTCGTGATGCCTTGTTCCATGCCTAGTGCTAAGTATACAAACCATTCTATGCCCAAGATTAAGAAAGTGAACTTTAATGTGCCTTCAAGTAGTTCGATCCCCGCACTTCTAGTTCAGAATGCAAAGGTAGCCCAACCAACTAATGTTCCCATAATTCCCCTACAGAGTAATCATGACATTAAAGCAAGCGGTCAAAGCCTCCGTGCAATACAAAGCAAGATAGGACCTCGCAAGCTAAGAATGTGCATTGGAAGAGAGTAGAAGACCACCCTAGGAACACTAAGTTTGAGTTGAATAAAACGAATCGTGTTGATTCTAGTATTAGCTATAAGCGCATCGTAATTAATTCAATTCGCTACTTTTGGCAAAACATGTAATGATGATTGCTTGGTTTCACACTAATCATGAATGTGGTGTGAATGATTTGATTAATGTCGTTAAATGCCCCGTTAAGATTGTTAATGCCAAAAACATGTTAAGAAGGCTAGAAAGCAAAGGAGAAAGAAGGTTAGAAAACATTGGAAACCCACAGAAGGAAATTTAGTAACATAGGTTATCGTGGATACCCACCGCCGCAAGTTTAATCTTAATGAGTTGTGCCCTAAATTTTCTAAGTCAATGCCCATTAGAAAATGGATGCCTACCGGTAGAACTATTCCTTTAAGAAGTGAACATACTTTGAATAGGTCAAATACGGACACTAGCACCGCATCTATCCCCGATGATTCCATTGTTTCCACTTCCGATGCGGGTGTTCCAATCATCACATTAACCAAATGGAACCCATTCTTGCATGGGGATCCCAATTATCCAGCTTATCCATTCTTGTCTGTGTTCAACCGCAGATCGCTCAAATCGCTCGTGGTACCGGACTCAGTCGCTCCAAGCATATGACCGAGATCGCCATGCTCATGAACTTCGTGAGTAAATTCATCGGACCGTTAGATTCGGGAACCACCATTTTGGTGCAATTATGGGTTATGGAGACTATGTTGTTGGTGAAAGTGTAATCTCCGTGGTATATTATGTTGAAGGTCTTGGTCATAACTTGTTCTCTGTTGGTCAATTCGTGATTCCGATCTAGAAGTGGCTTTTAGAAAACATACTTGTTTCGTTAGAGAACTTGATGGTGTGGAACTGCTAAGAGGAACTCGTGGTTCAAATCTTTACACCATCTCTATCGAAGACATGATGAAGTCTTCTCCAATCTGCTTGTTGTCAAAGGCTTCAAAACAAAATCATGGTTATGGCATCGCTGCCTCAATCACTTGAACTTCGCACCATTAATAACCTTTCCGTAAAGGATCTTGTAAGAGGCTTACCCAGATTAAAGTATGAAAAGATCATCTTTGTTCAAGATGCCAATTGGGAAAAAGCAAGAAATATGCCCACAAACCCAAACCCACAAACTCAAGAATGGAAGTTCTTCATACCCTTCATATGGATTTGTGCGGACCAATGAGAGTGCAAACGATAAATGGGAAGAAATATATTTTAGTCGTTGTTGATGACTACTCGATTTACTTGGGTAAAGTTTTGAGGACAAAGGATGAAACCCGTATGTCATCATCAAACTTATCAAGCAACTTCAGTTCGACTTAACAATACGGTTAGAATTGTTCGAATGCACAATGGCACGTAGTTCGTTAACAAAGACTTAAGTCAATTTTATGAAAGTGTTGGAATCAGTCATCAAAGAAGTGTTCCACGAACTCCTCAATGTAACGGTGTAGTTGAAAGACTAAATCGAACTCTTGTGGAAGCCGCAAGAACAATGCTAATTTATTCAAAGGTTCCAATGTTTCTCCGGGTCAAGCCATTGCCACCGCTTGCTACACCCAAAATCGCTCCTTATACACACCTCTCATGGAAAACTCCATACGAACTTGTCCATAAACGAAAACCCGATCTCTCCTACCTTCGTGTTTTGGTGCTTTGTGCTATCCAACAAATGACGGTCAAGATTTAGGTAAATTAAGAGCTAAAGGCGGACATTGAGTTTTGTAGGTTATGCATCAAACAAGAAGGGTTACCGAATCTACAACAAAAGAACTCGAGATATCATGGAAACTATTCACGCCACGCTCGATGAGTCGTCCGGCAAATGGCTCCAGACAATCAAGTTCGACCCGCATCACAACCTTCATTAAGTAGTCCCATTAGTTCTTCTCTTGTACAAAATCTCTCACCAAAGAACTCCTTATGTACCTCCTTCGTAAGATGATTTGAAGAAATTGTTTGATCCAATGTTTGATGAACACTATGAGCCAATTGCTAATGATCCGTCAATTCCATCAACAGAGGTCGCTCCTATCCCTCGCCAATGAAGTTAACCCTTCGCCTTATGTCATTAAGTCAAGAAGCGCCGCCGATCACTGTCTCATCAACAAATCATCAATCATCGAGTGTACATCATGGAATTGTGTCCGCACCTATGATGGAGATAATCCTTTGCTACTCCCAAGATGCCCCTTTGAGAACATATTTGCTCCCGAACCATCATCGTAACCATCTTCATCGAGAAAACGACTCGCTACTTCAGCCTCAACAACAACCACATGAACACCTTAGAAAATGGACACATGATCATCCATTGGACAACATCATTGGAAACCTTTCGCCCAAGATCCACTCAGAACAACTTGCAACCGATGCCTTATGGTGCTTCTTTAATTCGCACTATCTAAGGTCGAACCAAAAGACGTTAAACCGCCATGAATGAAGACAATGGTTCAATGCCATGCAAGAAGAAATTCATGAGTTCGATCGACTAGATGTATGGGAATTAGTACCGCCCCGACCGTAAGCATGATCATTGCTCTAAAGTGGATCTTCAAAGTAAAACTTGATGAGCATGGTGATGTGTTAAAGAACAAGGCTCGATTAGTTGCAAAAGGATATCGCCAAGAGGAGGGTATTGACTTTGAAGAATCATTTGCTCCAGCTTGCACGATCGAGGCAATCGTAATCTTCCGGCTAATGCCGCAAGTAAGAACATGGTTGTTCATCGATGGATGTAAAGACGGCTTTTCTTAATGGAGATCTTAAAGAAGTCGATACGCCACCAACCGGAAGGTTTTGTGAATCCGAGCATCCTACTCATGTCTATCGCTTGAAGAAGGCCCTTTACGGTTTGAAGCAAGCTCCAAGGGCATGGTATGATACGCTATCAAAGTTTCTTCTATCTACCGGATTCAAAGAAAGGAGCAGCTGATCCAACATTGTTCACCGTAATGTCGTGCAAACATTTAATTCACGTTCAAATTTATGTTGATGATATTATTTTTGCCTCGACTGACCCCAATGAATGTGACCGTTTTTCTAATGAGATGGGTTCCAAATTTCAAATGTCTATGATGGGACAAATGTCATTTTTCTTGGGATTACAAATTTCACAAAGTCCCGGAGGCATTTTTATAAATCAATCTAAATATGCAAATGAAATTTTAAAGAAATTTGGATTTGATACTTGTGACACCGTTGACACTCCCATGGTAGAACGTACCAAACTGGATGAGGACCACTCAGGGATCATGGTAGATCAAACGAAATATCGTAGTATGATTGGATCCCTGATGTACCTCACGCCAAGAGACTGATATTCTGTCACTGTATGCATGTGTGCTAGATACCGTGCTAAGCCTACCAAAAGCACCTTGAAGCGGTTAAACGGGTCTTTCGGTATCTCCAAGGAACCATCAATATGGGACTTTGCACCAAGGACACCGGTATGTCACTAATGACCTATGCAGATGCCGATCATGCAGATGTCAAGATACACGTCAAGCACGCCCGAGGTGCTCGCTTTGGGTGATAAGCTTGTGAGTCGGTCTTCAAAGAAACAAATGAGTACTTCTATATCCTCTACAGAGGTTGAATACATAGCCATGTCATCTTGTTGTGCTCAAATCCTATGGATGAGATCCCAATTATCCGACTATGGCTTTGAATTCAACAAAATCCTCTCAGACAGATAACAAAAGTGCCATTGCTCTCTCATGCAACAACGCTCAACATTCAAGAGCAAAGCATATCGACATTCGACATCATTTCATCGTGAGCAAGTGGAAAACGGTGTGGTGGAACTTTATTTTGTGAGGACCGAATACCGCTAGCGTACATCTTCACCAAAGCTCTTCCTAGAGAACGTTTTGAGTTTATCCTCCCACGACTTGGTCTAAAGAGTCTACAACCGAAACACTTAAACGCCTTCAAGAGGAAGAAGAGGAGTAAAAGTTTTTCTTCATCCATCTCTTGTAAATATTTTTTCAAAAGCAAAATACAAAATTTCAAAACCAACAAAAGCAAATAGAAAATATAAAACTTTCAAAAATCCATAAAAATTTGAAAAACTCGAAAAATTTCTAAAAATATTGTCATTTTGTCTTGTTTTTCTTGATTCGATAATATCTACGGTCTTTGTGCTGTCATTCAAAGAGTGACACGGGTCTTTAGATGTTGTTCGAATGTACATAAAAAAAAATTGAGAGAAAGAAAGACCAAGGCTTATAGTCATTTCAGTCTATAACCCGTTTTTAAAGAAAGAACAGAGCCATGCTTTATCTTATCTTTCAAATCTCATGCTCTGATTCTAAAAACAAATATTTGTTATCTTATTGAAAACTAATTAAAATAACTCGATCTCAATTTTTGAAAATCATCCGACTTGACATTGGTCAAAATCTCTATCTCTCAATCAACAACTTATGTCATTGATTGAGGGGAGAATGATTTCATTTAAATCAAAAGGTTATTTGTCATACAATTGGTTCGCACTAAGGTTTATGTCATGTTTTCAAAAGATATTTAAGCATGTTTAATCTTTGGAGTTTAAAGTCTCAGATTTGATCCTTATCGGTTAAATGTTTTCATAAGCAAGTCACAATTCTCCTCAAAAGCTTTCAAAATCAATTTAAATCTACAGAGATCACAAATCTCAAATGATTTGAAAATTGTGATCGGGGGAGAATTTGTGATTTAAATTGGATTTAAACTGATAATTCGATAAATGGTTTTATAGTGATCTACAAGCTCTCCTCCCCACATGTGCCAAACGATTTCAAATTTTCCATGCACATGTTGAGGGGGAGCATCTATTTCAAACCAAAAGGATTGAAACGTGATTGATTTGTTTCAATGTGCAAGTTTTCCTAATATGTGCAAAACACTTTCAAATCTCTATGCACATATTGAGGGGAGCAACTTTTGAAAACCACATCCTTTCCAAAATTATCCTTAACAAAGTATGAAAATACTAATTTTGATCGTGAAAGTGATGTTGATATCTTTAGAAAATGGTAATCAAA
The DNA here is from genome assembly GCA_022545495.1 of Chrysanthemum lavandulifolium. NCBI lineage: Eukaryota > Viridiplantae > Streptophyta > Magnoliopsida > Asterales > Asteraceae > Chrysanthemum > Chrysanthemum lavandulifolium. The sequence goes on along the minus strand of CM040241.1, from coordinate 249,271,163 downwards.
GAAGTGAATCCTTCCTCTTGCCTCCGTGTGCCAAAACGATTTCAAATACATGATGCACATGTTGAGGGGAGCTCTTTTCTAAAAATATCAAAACAATTCAGTACAAAATGCTTTGATAATATATCACAAGTATCCGGATTGATTTTCAAATGGTTTTCAATTGGTTCCAATGGCGTATGAACAATACCAAATAGACCGACCAAATTTACTTTATGTATGGTGATATAAGGATGGTTAGGTTAGGTATTCGTTCCCACGATCCCGCCAGAGTCGGAGGGATCTACCCAGGACAATCCACTAGATAGTGTAGAGTCCTTAGGTATGATGAAAAAGGAGAAAAGTGAGATATGGGAAGAGTGCGGATCGAGATAGAGCTAGAACCGAATAAACCCAACAAGGTTCTAGTTATGAAGTCTCGTAAGCAATCAAGGGGTTGAAGAATGAAAAGAATTGAATGAGAAAAGGGTGAAAATAAATAGCCTCCAATAATTCAACCTTAGGGCGTAAACCGGTTCAATTCATATGCTACCGGTGGTTACTAAGGTAACACCGGTATTGAAGACAAGACGTCATGGACCCAAAGGACGCACCGCACTACAACTTCCCAAGCTACTCAAGTTCCTCTTAAAAGGACTTGTTTCATTCTCACGGGAACCTACATAATCTATCGACTTTCTCTTAGAGATTGTTGATATTGAAGAAGGAGACCCTCTCCTAGTCTCCGCATAGGAACCAAATGTGCACAATTGAGTCTAGAGCCACGAGATCATCAAATAAATCTCTTTAGGACACTATCAATGAAGACTCTCTGCTTCACACAATGTGGAAAGAGAGATTATATTTTAAGAGTCCTACGATTATCCTTGTGGTATTGCTGTAACATCCGAGTGATATGTAAACATATTCACAATGACGATGGAAAACCTTCTAGAGCCAACATCAAACAAGCTCTTGGTAGGTGGCATGTGAGATCTATCCAATAGATCAACCATGTGACAACCGAATGTAAACAATGGGCGATTCAAAATTATGAATCAATCTCGGTTCAGTTATGGATTGACGGATACCTTTGAAAACCGGTCGGTGTGCTTAAAATTCTTTTCTAGCACATCAACCGTATTAATATTTCAAATATAAAAGGTGTTTATGATTGATAATTGATTTTCCTTAAAACCTTCGTTGTATTGCAAAACAATTTATTAAGCAATACTCGATTGTTTTTCAAATCTCTTTTCATCAATCGCTGAATCTCAAATTCACCGGTTCACTCACTCGTGTTGTCTTCTTTGAGACGTTCCGGTTTGAGAACAACTTGAACAACCGCGAAACCCCGTCAAGGAGATTCTTCGAATTATACCGATCACAGCAAGATTGTATCGATCAACGGGAACCGCGGGTCGTGTACCTCAATTCAACGAAAGTGATCAAAGACACTTTCGCGCGCTTTATTGCTAATCGTTGTATGCAGTACGCCCGACGCTTGCAAATGATCGTAATGGAGAGGTCAATCCATAGCCGCATGCTCACACAACACATTCATTTCTAAAGAAATCATGATAAGTGCATCAACGACTCGATATTTTCACTCCATGCTTCGCTACGCCGCAAAATATCATGAATCAACTAAAGCTTCCGCTACTCGATGAGAAGATTTCATGATCCGTAATGTGAGCATGTCGGTCCAAATGTCACAACATCACATAATGTCAACACCACAAAGGAAGAGTCGAGATTTATGGTAGTGATGATCTCAAAGTCGGCTCAAAACTCATTATCACGTGGATCGCTTAAAGACCTCCACTTGGATTAACCAAACATGCAAAATGAAGAATCAAAGACTACGAGCTACAAAGCAAAGAACATTAACAAGAATCCAAGAACAATCTTAATGTAATATCTGCTTGTATTCAATGTAATTTGAGGTGACCTCCTTAGGGGAGATTGTTAGGATTTAGTAAATCCAGTTATTAAAGTGTCGGTCACCTCAAGTATATGTAATCGTTAGAAAGCTCGTAGTCGTAGTTATTTAATGTTAGATAGTATTTAGTTAAGTAACACCGTGGAGGACTGGACGGGTCTTTACCCACCGTATGCCCGATCCACACCCGTAGGTGGCGCTTATGTAAGAAATATAAATACCCTCTACCTCCCAAGGTAGAGGGTTGGAGCTCATAATAATACTTTCACTTTCTCTCACTAAGTTCCCAAACCTCTAACTCTTTCTCTCTCGAAAACCTATAGTATACGCCTACTTTGATCATGGTTTGATGTGTTTGTGAAATCCAATATGTTACATCATGGTTGTCCCGGATCTCCAAACCTTCCCACGAACCAATGAATTCGGGGTCGAGTCAAGCTAGCGACCCTTGCTTAACAAAAAAAGAGCATTTCATGGGTGTCCACCCATGTTTCTAACTTTCTATTTTCTAACAACTAAGTGTGGGGAAACCTCCACGGTGTTTTCTTCTTGTGTGTTTGCTCATGTTTTCGAGAATCCTTTGATCGTGATGATTGATGCGCCTATTTTCAATCCACCGCCAATATCCGATAATTTTGCTAACGCTTATCCGGGATATGTTTTCAAAATCCTTTTGTGTAAAATAATGATTTCGTCCACACACTTTTTAGTGGTATTACCTTTTTCCGCTCGATAGTATCGGCTTCGCCGGACTTTGAATATTGAGGGCAACATTCAGTTCTAAGTGTGGGGGGAATTGCATGAATTTTGTCACATTTGTATCCTTTAGTCCCTAGTATTTTAAAAACTTTGCATAAAAAGAAGTGCTTTTGCACAAAAGTAAAGTGTTAATGCTTCGGTGTTAATGGTAGTTTAGTCTTGATTAGGTTAGAACAAAGGTAATCCCGACTGCTAGAGTGTTGATCTAGCTGCTCTCTTAACAATTAGGCTAAGTTTTTACGAGTTGTGCAAATGAAAATGCTAAGCGTGGAGTAGTTGGTTCTCTTTAGAGCTTATATAAGTAATCTATGGCTTTTTCTCCCGTAAGATCACTAATTGGACCTAAAATACGTGCTCGTTGTCAAACTTTGAACATTCTAATCGCCTTGTTACAACAAAAGCTTTTAAGCAAAATTGATATAGAGCTCAAGTTCAACTTTTATTTAAATTTTGGAAAAGCAAACTTTCTTAAAATCGGAAAAATGTTGCAAAATGAAAGTATCGTAAAAGTGCTTGAATGATGCAAAATAAATTGCAAGTTAAAAGTCAAAAGTGAAAAAAAAAAAAAAAAAAAAAAAAAAAAAAAAAAGTGGAAAAAGTTAGAAAATCAAAAAATTGAAAAATGAAAATGTGAAAATATGAGTCCTCAAATAAAAGTACTATGTTGCTTATGAATAAATGTGCTAAACTTGCTTTTTCTTGAACTTAAATCGAAGTTGAACTAGGATTCGTCAAGGTTGTCTAAAAGCTTGACGGTGATTTAGAAATTCTTGAAGTCAAAGACCCCGAAGCTCGATACTATTCTCGAGGGTGAAAACCTAGCCTCCTTAAATGGACAAGTCGAGAAGAAAGTCGCTACATGGAGTGATCTCACCTTTGAATCTTGAATTTCTAAATTATCGCCGGTTGTTGTCCATTTAAGTTTAGTTTTAACTTGAAGGTAGCCTCAGAAATCTTTGGAATCGAATTCCCGCTAATTCCGGTACTATTCTCCGTGAGGTGTCAAAAGCCCGGTCACCTATAGCCAACTGGTTTGGGATGTGCCGAGAAGAAAGCCGCTACATGGAAGAGGCCCTTTCGATCCTTAGACTTTCGTAGTTTCTGGGAAGTTAAGATTTTAGTTAAGTGCATAACAACCATAACAAGGTCGGTTTCAATGGTCAAACTTTTGAAAATGATCACACGAACTTAAATTGTATAAACTGCGGGAGTAAAAAGTTAAGCCTCGGCTTACATAGATTATTGGTATAAGTAGTGTTAGCATTTTGCCAAAACGTTTGCACAATAAGTTTAGACTTAGTTTGAAAGTATAAAAAAGAGGATGACGATTACAATTCCCTGGAGACACCCATTTTGTGTGAATCCCGTTCCATGATACCACTTTTTGTTAATCAAGCATGTTGTTTACTTTCAAGTCTAGTTTAAATTTCTCGCATCGAATCAAAAAGGTCAAAATGGGGTATGCTCGTGAGTTTCATTTATTACTTCACATGATTGATTGCTAGGGACTAGCAATTGCCTAGTATGGGGGATTTGATGAGTGCTTATTCACTCATCGTTTTTACCCACCTAAGACCTAAAAAACGACTAAAAACACCCAAATACGATCAAAAAATGTCAAAATATCCTCGAAATGTGTTTTATGTCTTGCGGTACAAAAGGATTGAAAACAGAGCGAAAACAAGCAAAATCGAGCAAAATCGAAAAAGTCTTGAGAAGCCTTGCGGGATGCGATTTTCACGATCGTTGATCAATTGAAGACCCGACACATTTTTGGAGTGGATTTGGGAAAATCGTCTTAAAACCTTCCCGAAACACAAAATTACCAATCCCAAACCCAAAATGACCAATCTACCCTTTTAACCAAAAATCCAAAACATTTCCATTTTAACCCAAAACCCATTTTCATAATTTTGACCCTCCATCCCACAAAAAGTAAAATAAAACGACCTTGACCCCTTCTTTTCCCTCCAAACCATCTTCTTCTTTTTCCTACTTTTCCCATAACCCAGATTCTCATCCACCATCATCCTTTTACCCAAATTCTCTTCACCCAAAACCCAGATTCTCATCCACCATCATTCTCTTCACCCAAAACACTCAATCCCTCAACCTTCTCTTTACCCAGTTAACCCCAACTCCCAAACCCACTCACTCTCCTACTCCCCTTTCCATGGTTGCCACCATGGCAATCCATGGGCATAAAGCATCCACTAACGGCTCAGATTTGTTCTCACTTATACCTAACTAATTGATGGTTTGGATGATCACAGAAGAAGCACAAGATTGAGTCATTGCTTGTTTTCTCACACAACAAGCACATATCAAAAAGAGTGAAGACCATGAAGCCCAAAAATTGTAGTATAAAAGCTCCTTTGTAGCCATTTATATGAGGCACCCTTTTTACTTAGTTTTAAAATCGGTTTTCATGTTTTTATGTTCTATCGTAATGTTTTTATTTTTATCAATAAGAAGCATCCTTTTCTTTAATCACCGTAGTTTTACTTAAAAGTACTTATTGCTTATTAGTCCTTACTTTGCCTTCTAAACAGTTCTAATTGAGCTTTATTTCAACTTCCATCAAAAAAATTCCTAAAATCTAAGTTTCACACCTGTTTCAGAAGTGAAACAGTACCTTAAGGACTGTTTGGGTCAAGGGAAAAGGTGATCTAAAACTTGTTTTTACCCATTTTGACCACTAAAGTCAAACGTATTTTAAGTACCAAAGTCACTTGTTTTGAGTTAGAAAAGAGATTTACAAGGATTAACTAGTTTTGAGTCTTATCTGGTTTCAAAGAAAAAAAATGAGTTTTTTTAGGTTTTCCATAGCAGTTTAAGCCAAGATTTAGAGGAGATAAAAATTTATAATAATTAAAAATCTTGAGTTCAGTAGCTTATCTAACTTGGGTCAAAAGAGAAAAAATCAAAAAATGTTTTAGTGGGTCTGCTAATGGTTTAAAGTGGGTCATTTGGAATATATGATGTTCTGTGCACATGTACTCAACCCAGACTCATTTTTTATGCAGCTTATTAATAAGCTGTGAACATCTTATTCAGCCCATCTATTGAGGGCAAAAGTAAGTTGGGTTGGTGGACTCATTAGGTTCGTAAGCTCAAGCCATCTCCCATCTAGCTTAACCAAAATAAGCTCCAAACAGTCCCCCCTGTGCTTGTTTTGTCACAAATCCCACATCGCCTAAGTCTCTTTTGTTTTAGTGCTTATTAGGATTGTTAGTTAGCTTATTCTAGGATTCTTGTTGCCACTCGTAATAGTTAGTATAGGATTAGCTTATTTCGCTTATTAGAGCCTATTCCAAATTTTCCATTGCTTATTTACTCCCTTTAGTAGCTTAAGGATCCCCTAGATTAGTCACAATTTCCAACTGCTTATTATCCTAATGTCTTTACCTTTTCTGTTGTCCTTTTAGCTTATTGTGGTTGTTAGGTTTGAATGCTAGCTTATTTCTATCTTCAAATTGCTATTTGAGCTTAATTTTTTGTGCTTAGTAACTGATTAAGGGTGTTTGTTTCTGTTGCTGTCCAAATCAGACACAAATAAGCTGTATTAACAGCTTATTACAAAGGTTTTACAAATAAAGTTTTCACAAAATTTGTTTAGTTTCATTGAATCTTCCTATCTCAAAAGCAAATCATCAAAAAAAATAGCAAAAACTGAGATGGGCGGGACTTGAACCCACGCCACTAGCTCACAACCCACACTCTTACCAGGCACCCTTGGGACTTGTCTCAAACATATTTTGCATTTTTTTTTGTTAAGGGTGCTTTGCAGTTTAGGTTCTTAAGCTTTCCTAGCTTATTTAGTGCTTATTTCCAAAAGCAACAACCACCTTTTAAATTTTCTTAGGATCAAAACCTTTTAAAGTAGTTTTGTGATTTTTCGATTTTTCTAAAATTTTAGTATTTTAATTATTTAATTAGATTAATTTAGTTTTAATTCATATAAAATAATTTAAAAGTAAAAAAAAATACCCGGTCTTTTCTAAAATTATTTTTAGTCAATTAAAATGTAGGAAAATTAGTTTTACACCCGTAGGCCTTAAATTGCATCTTTTTCACTTTCGAGGCTCGAGATTAGCTCGGGTTTTCGCGCTTTTTTGTTTTAGCACCCTAGACCCTAGTTTAGCTTCGTTTAATGTTTGTTATGTTAATTAGTTGTTAAATAAGTTTTTTCCTTGATTTACGTGCTTAAATTTTCATTCACGTGCTTTAAATTGTAGAATACCTAATCAAATCCAAATTCATTAAAACCAATTCAAGTTATAAATCACAAAACTCAAAGAATCCTTCCATTCACACCTCGTTAGACACGACCCGGAAATCACTTTCCGGTATCACTTTATCACATTCGTGAGGTTTGTCACGTTAACCCTTTTCCTAAAAGGTTGATTTGTCGAATTTCACGATTAATTTGATATATTGATATGGTGTTTATTTCACCACACTCACAAACAACGAATCAGTGGACCAAACCAACACGACTATTACACAACAACTATGTGAAATATAAAATACAAGATCTTTGCTACAGAAATCTTGTGGAGGAACAAATCAATCAAGGAACCTTTGCTTGGATGACTTGTAGAATACTCGTGATCTCGCCTTAGAGAAAGACCTATATGAGAATCACTAAAGAAAGAAGAACAACTCTCTAGATCAAGTGATCTTTTGTTAGAAGAGAATGAGAGTATATGAGAGAATTAGTAAGAAGAGGGTGAGTTAGAATGAAGAAATGGCTTTCTATTTATAGGCAAAACTTGCCACTTGTTCCCGGATCCCACGGATCCTCCCTTAAGGGATCCGTCTAGTGTAAAGCTAGGGATCCGTGGATGCCCTCTTTGCCCATGGGTTTTTGGTTATGGGTCATGGGTCATGGGTTATGGGTTGATCGATGGGTATTTCATTAGATACAATGTATCTAATAGATGCAATGCATCTAGTCAAATGGGTATGGGTTAATACCATCGGTTGTGGATATGATCCATGGGTTGTGATTTTTACCCATCCTAATAAACTATTACAACAATTTGTATCAAGTGACTATATGTAAATGCTTTACAAAAATAACAAGTATCCTTATAATTGTACTTAAGATAACATTATATTTGTTATCAACAAAACACAAAGAGATCGCAAATTATTAATAAACGTTTTTACGGTTTATTTGTATTAACAATCTCCCCCTTTTTGTTGATGACAAAACATTATGTTATGATGAGTAAAACTTAAGATTAGATGTATGTTTTGAAAGCCCTAAGTTTTACTTCTTCTCCCCCTTTTTGTCGAAACAAAAAGTTTACCCCATCGAAGAAATAAAATGTGGAAAAATAGTCTACGTATCGCTTACTCCCCATTGACGGTAGCTCCCCTTGTTTGGGGCGTCAAGTGAAGAAAAAATAAAAAAATCCTACAAAGAAAAGGTTAGTAGTAACATGCATAAGTAATCTTGTGATTGACGAGAATCAAGATTGGGAGCCAAGGTATGTAAACAAGGCCTTGTAATAAAACAACAAAATGTAGTGGTATTTATGCCACATACAAGCATGTAAAAGTAAGAACAAGACTTTGTTCTTATAAAATGACTCAAAAGAAAAAGAATACTAAAAATAGAAAATAGTAATAATGATTCCTTCCATGCTTGCATAAGGTTATGGATGGAGGTTTTGATGAGTATTGATATTGATGCGGTCAAGAATGAGGTTGAGTATGAATCGCATTTCTTCCCTAACTTCTATTGCAATATCCCTAGTGGATTGGCAATGTTTACAATGTAAGTGATGTGGGTAATGAGTGCGGAAGTTTTCCGGGTTATTTGAATTTGTGAACTGCGGAAGATGTGGTGGAAAAATAGGAAAATACGGATCAAAGTCCGGAATGTTTGGAAGTGGTGATGGAAAAGAACCTAGATGTTCTTGTAGCTCAATTGGAGCTAAGGTTTGTGAGGTTTCAAGGTCTTTGAAAATTGTGTTTGGAGAAGTGGGAGGTGTCAAAAAGGCTATTTCTTTTTGTTTTGGTTGTTGAGATCTTGTTGGAGTTTTAAGGAGTTCCAAAAGAGTGACTTTAGGTGGTGAGTTGATGGGTGATGAAGTTGTTGTACTTGTTGGTGATGAAGGAGGTGATATAATGGAAGCATTTTGTGGTGAGTTATTTGTTGGTGATGAGCCATTCGATAATGGTTTTGCTAAGCAACAAGGCCGGATGCTAATCCGTGCGGATATCCTAGATTTTGATTGTGGTATTTTAGAAGGCGGGAGGACAAAAGTTTGGATTTCTTGAAATAGATTGTTTACATTAGGTGATTCATCTAAGTTGGAAGATCTTTTGGAAGACATGGTGGTGTTTGTTTGTGAGGAAGAGATGAATAGCAAGCAATGTTGGGAATCCTACTTATAAAAAAAATTATGCATTTCAATGAATGCTTGACCCAAAATATGGATTAAAATCTAATGATTAGATATGAATTTAAGGCATGTGATCATGAGAAAACAAGCATTAAATCGGATACTCCAAAATAAAGTGAGAAAATAGAAGTTAAAAATAGCTTGCTTTCACGGATCCCACGGATCCTTCCTTGAGGATCCGTCCCAAGATTAAGGCCGGGATCCGTGGTAACGGTGATCTGTGCAAACTTAAATTTTCCTTTTGGAAACATTTTTGCCTAGTGTGTGCCTATATGCAAACTATTTGAGTTGCGGTTATCTCGACTCCTAAAAAGAAAAGAAAAATAAACTAGAAGTGAAAAAGCATACTATTATGTGAGATAACCCGAGTGCTCCTAATTCATTGTTGCTTAAATGAATGTACCCGAAAAAACATATTAGTTATGTGTCCTCTTTAGCATTCAAAAGACATGAGATGCAATAAAAACGGGTTTTTACTTTGTATTGATAATGAAAAAGTGGTTTGTCATAGACGTGAGAAATTGCTTTTGTGAATTTGATACGAGAAGAGGTATCATTTTTAGAAAACGTTTTGAAAAGAGGTTTCTATGTGTGAATAAAAACGTTTTATCCTTTGAAAAGAAGATGTGTATGTAATTATGTGTTTGCAACTTGTACTTATTTTGAAGGAAATAAGAAAAACTATAAGTTATAAGTGAAAAACTTATCTTGGGTTTTGAAAATTCCCGTATTGCTTGTGAGTTGTGCGTAAAATAGAGATCCTAGACTCAGAAAGAAGAAGGCTAGTGTTTACATACCTTGTAGAGTTAAAAAAGTAAATTGCGACGGTTGTTCCATGAGACCAAGACCAAGACGAAGTAGGTTGAATTGTTCCCGCTTCAACGGTTTGGTGAGGACGTCGGCTATGTTGTCTTTGGACGCTACCTTCTCAATAGAAATGTTACCCTTTTGAACATTGTATCTTAAGAAGTGACGACGAATCTCTATATGCTTTGTGCGAGAATGTAATACCGGATTTTTGCATAAATCGATGGCACCTTTGTTGTCACATAGAATGGCTATGTCACTTAGATGAATGTCGTAGTCAACTAACGCTTGTTTCATCCATAGTGCTTGTTGGCATGCTTTGCCGGCGGAGACATATTCGATTCGGTTGTTGATATTGTTAATGCCGTTTGTTTCTTAGAAAACCAAGATGTTAAACAACATCCCATAAAAGTACATACCCCACTTGTACTTTTTCACTCAACATAATCACATGCATGGTCGAATCGTGCATATACAATTTTTTTCTACTCCCGCACCTTTATGATACCATAATCCTAATTGTGTCGCACCCTTAATGTATCTAAATATCCTTTTGACGGCTTCTAGATGTGATGTTTTAGGTCTTCTTGAAACCTAGCACATAGACAAACACTAAACATGATATTCGCCTACTAGCCGTGAGGTAGAAGACTACCAATCATGCCATGATATTTTGTGTTATCAACGGATTCGCTGTAATCATATTTTGTGAGTTTAGTATCGGATGACATTGGTGTCCTAATTGGTTTTGACTCTTCTAAACCGAATTTCTTTAACATCTCTTTTATGTATTTAGATTGATTAAAGAAGATACCATCTTCTACTTGTTTGATTTGTAGACCAAGAAAGAAACTAAGTTCCCCATCATACTCATCTCAAACTCGTCATGCATGATTTTAGAGAAATCATCACACATGTCTTGACAAGTGGATCCGAATATAATATCATCTATATATATTGAACAATGATTATGTGTGACTCTTTTTCTTAGTAAAAGTATGTTATCAACTAACCCCATGGTGTAGTTGTGTTTGATTAAGAATGACTGAGTCTATCATACCAAGCTTTTGGAGCTTGTTTAAGACCGTAAAGGACTTTCTTTAACTTATACACATGTTTAGGTTTTTCAAAATCGATGAAGCCCGGAGGTTGAGCTACATATACTTCTTCATTAATAAAACCATTTAGAAAATCACTTTTGACATCCATTTGATAAAGCTTAAGATCATTAGCACAAGCATAAGCAAGAAGTATTCTTATAGACTCTAATCTAGCCACGGGGGCATAGGTCTCATCAAAGTCTATTCCTTCTTGTTGGTTATACCCTTGGGCAACGAGTCTAGCCTTGTTTCTAGACACTACTCCGTTTGCATCTAACTTGTTTTTTAAAACCCATTTGGTTCCTATTATGGTTTGATTACTAGGTGGAGGAACAAGTGTCCAAACATCATTAGAAACAAATTGATTTAATTCTTCTTGCATAGCCATTACCCAACCTTCATCTTTTATGCCTCTTTGAGTCAATATACACCGATTGTATGTTTATTCATGTGTTGGACATTTGACACAAGTTGATTACTTGAGTTAATCATTTATCACTTATTTGAGATTGAAGTTGACTTTCACAAAGGCGTGTTCTTATTTGATAACTTGCTCGGGCTTAATAATTTGAGTTGAAGACTTGGTTTATCTAGTTACCAGCTTTCGTGGTAGATGGTTGAAGACCTGGTTAACAATCACTTTTAGGAGTTATGTTGTTTTACTCAGTGTCAGACGCTATGATGGTGTGGATAATCGCAAGAGGTGTTCTCATACTTTGTTTGAGTAGTGAGTACTTAGAGATTTGCTTGAAGCATAAATTCTCAACACCGTTCTTCCATCATTAAGTGCAAGCTTAAGATACAAATGTGGTGAATTCAATTCAGTTTCAAGTTTGATATATCTGGTTTTCTTCAACGATGGTCACTTCAAATTATCTACATATGGGTTGATAAAGATAGTCGAGAGAGTTTCACATGTGATTGATTCTCACATGATTCATTTGAGCTAATTTTGTTCTTCTCTATTTCAAGAATATTTGGTATGTACAATGTTTCTCGATTACGAGACATCAAAACCAACAAGGGGAAGGAGACATACATCTAAACACACAGCAGTACACGTGATGAACTTAATACTTCTTCTCTATTGAAGTAATCCCGGAAAGACAAATGTCATAACCGAGAGAAACTCGATGTTTAACTCGTAGCCTTTGGTGTGCTATTCCAACTATTTAGGGAAGGATGTATTATTCCAACTATTTGGGGAAGGATATATTATTCTAACTATTTGGGGGAAGGATGTATTATTCCAACCATTTGGGGAAGTGGTCTCTGGATACTTTTGGTATGTGTTAAATCGACCTTGATGGGAAGAAATATGAGAAGAATAGTTGGAACATGAGATGATATTACTTATCGACATCTTCTATATGATTTATGGTAGTGCTTCGGTTATTGCTTCATGTACACAATGTAATGATGATTTCGATGAGGTCGCAACCATCAGGGGAGAGATATGTGTACATCAGGGACACACAAAATGTTCACTTGATCGGGCTTAATTAGTTATTCCGGAGTAGACATCCACGCAGAGATGATCAGTGACTCAACATGTTACTTGGATGTCATCGTCTCAACTCTTGCTGGGTACATGTGTACATTATGGGCTGATTGGTTATATGTTAGATAACTGGAATGCACTTGGTAAAATGAAGATGTTGATATATTGTTCCCCAGAATTAACTTCTTGCTAAATCTTGAAGAGTACTGTGTACTTCAGGGACGCACAACAGGTTCATGTGATTGGGCTCAATCGTTTATTCCGGGTATGATAACCGCAGAAATGATCCATGTTAACTTGTTACTTCGTTGTTATCGTCTTCTTCGGGTTCTTGAGCTTTATACAATTAGATTGCTTGCTTCACTTCTTCTTCTTGGGGGAAATGGTCTTTTTATGAGGATTGTCGGTTTGGGGGAAGCTACCAAAGATTCACTTTCAGAAGGCTCATGTTCAGACGATTTTCTTAGAAGCCTCGAATGCTTTGGGGGCGAAAGTTTAAGAGATGTTGATTTCTTTCTTCTATAACGTCTTTGAACGATATCCTTATCTCGGTACTCATCATCATCCTCTTAAACTATATCATCTACTTTATCTGTAAATATTTATCAAAACCAAACAGAAAAATATAAAACCAACAAAAACCCATAAAAATCAGAAAATTTGAAAATACCAAAAATATTGTTTTTAAAGACATGTCTTCTGGTATCGATAACATCTACGGTCTTATAAATGTCATTCAATAATGGCACGGGACCATAGATGAAGTTCGAGCAGATGGTGTAAATATTTCTTTTCAAAACATGTCAAAAACTATGGCTTGCAGTTACTTCAGATTGTAACCCGTGCTTAAACTATGGTTTGCTATTATTTCGAGATAGCAACCCGCTCTTCAAAGAAGGAAAGTGTTGCGCTAAACCAATTTTCAAAATTTGGTGCACTTATCCTAAACAAAATGAGAAAGCATGTCGTCAAAAGATCACTGTTCCTACACAAATATTTTCCTTCTCAAAATTCTTGAGAAAAATATTTGTTGTTTTCTATAATGGTGGTAAATGAGTTGCTTGTAAATCAATCGATTCGAGTTTTCGTAAAATTGAAAACTCAATCGGTGACTTCAGTAACTTTTAAACTTTTCGAGAAAAATAAGTCATTGATTGAGGGGGAGAATGTTTTCAAATCTATATCATCTAACGAGCTTATCTTATTATCCTATATACTTAAATGAAAAACATGTTAACCTATGTTGAAGGACTAGGTGCCTAGGATATGATTGTTAGGATTAGATGATTAGAGTTTGATAAACACATTATTCCCATGCTTTATATGATCTGATTGACATGTTGGATTGACTTTTATTAGTCGATTGATGTTTGGGTGATGTCGACCACCATATATATGTATGTGTGTTCACTAACGTATGCAGGTATATTGGTATATAAGAATGTTCCTTATCCGGATCCCACATAAGAAGATGATTGGATGCCGAAAGGAAAGGGTAACTATATCTTGGGTCGACAAAAGAAGAAACGGAGCTTAATCGATCTCTCCATGGATAGTTGGCATGATAGATGCAACTTGGAGGTCTCACCGCATCGCAGACGTTTTCTTCCAACCTTCAAAGAACAACAACAAAAGCGACTCAACCACCTAACGTGTCTTTGTGCGGGATAATAGTGATGATACCATTTTTAAACAATTTTAAATAATATTGTTTTGAAAAATGGAAAATATTGGTTTTGAAAATAAATTGGACTTAATTTTGAAAATCTCCGGACTTCATTTTTAAAACTTAAGTCACTCAATCATCGACTACGGTCATCGATTGAGGAGAGTGATTTAAAATAAAATATTTTCAAATGATATTTCTTCATAATAAGTCCCATGCAATACAAAATAAGTGGTGATCAAAAGATTTAATGTTATGTCATGGTATGATTCTCTTTAAAACTCAAAGATCTTTCAAAATGAAATTTTTTCTGTTCTTGTTTGATTGTGAAATTGTTTTATTTTACTTAAAGATCTCTTAAAAACTATCATACCTGACACTAACAATCTTTAATGTCTACATTTGGTCCTCAACAGTCAATTTCAAAAAATTAAATCAAGCCACGTCTTTCCCCAAAATTTTCCAAATGATTTAAATCAATCGGGGTCCAAAATATCAATTGGTTTGAAAATTTTGATCGGGGGAGAGATCGTGATTTAAATCTCAAAACGGTTTTAAAAGGGTAATTGTTTCTAAAGCACTCCTTCCTTCATGTGCCAAACGATTTTGAAATACATAATGCACATGATTGTGGAGGAGCATTTAACCATAAACCAGAAGAGTATTTAAACAAGGCCACATATTCTCCCATGTTTTCCAAACCTTATTAAATCACTTGGGATCCAAAATCTCAAAGGGTTTGATATTTTTGATCGGGGGAAAATTTGTGATTTAATATGAAATTTGATAAAAGATGATCGTTTTGATTCAATGTGCAAGTTCTCTCTAATATGTGCTAAACTCTTTCGTATTGATGCACATATTGAGGGGGAGCGAATGGTTTCTATTGGAAATCGTGAAAAGTACTTCAAAAACCTCTTGCCTCTATGTGGAAAATGATTTTTCAAATATCCATCGCACATATTGAGGGGGAGAATTTACCAAAAAAATCAAATGGCTTTTTCTATAGAAATTGTGATCAAGAAATTATTTCAAAGAACTCTTGCCTCCATGTGCTAAACAATTTCAAAATCATATGCACATGTTGAGGGGGAGCATTTCTAAATGATCAAAACAATTAAGGTACAAAATGCTTTGATATTATATCACAAGTACCTTGATTGATCTTCAAATGATTTTTCAATTGGTTTCAAGAAGGAAAGAACAATACCAAAAGACCGGCCAATTTAATTTATGCATGGTGTTATAAGGATGGTTAGGTTAGGTATTCATTCCCACGATCCACCAGAGCCGAGGATCTACCGAGGACAATCCACTAGATAGTGTAGAAGTCCTTAGGTATGATGAAAAAGGAGAAAATGAGATTATGGGAAGAGTGCGGATGAGATAGAGCTAGAACTGAATAAACCCAACAAGGTTCTAGTAATGAAGTCTCGTAAGCATCAAGGGTTGAAGAATGAAAAGAATTAAATGTGAAAGGGTGAAAAGAAATAGCCTCCAATAATTCAACCTTAGGGCATAAACCGGGTTCAATACATATACTCTTGGTGGTTACTAAGGTAACAGCGGTATTGAAGACAAGGCGTTATGGACCCGATGGCGACTACACTAAACTTCCCAAGCTACTCAAGTTCCTCTTAAAAGTACTTGTTTCATTCTCACGGGAACCTACATAACCTATCGACTTTCTCTTAAAGATTGTTGATATTGAAGAAGGAGACCCTATCCTAGTCTCCCAGATAGGAAACCAAAGTGCACAATTGAGTCTAGAGCCAAGAGATCATCCAAAAATCTCATTAGGACACAAAATTAATGAAGACTTGTTGTTAGGAATTAGAAAATTCCATAGTGAAGAGTCGGTCACCCCAAATGTTATCTAGCTTAATTTAGCTCGTAGACTTGTCTTTATTTACGTTATTTAGTCGTTTATTAGTTAGTTATTAGTTTAGTTTAGTATAGTGCAACACCGTGGAGGAAGGACGGGTCTTTACCCATGTATCCCGATCCACGGCCGATAGGAGGTCGTATTATCTATAACTATAAATACCCCTTCCATCCATGGAAGGGTGGTGCTTCAATCTAATATTCCATACTTTGAGTAAACCTCTACCAAGAAAACACCTCTCTCTCTACTTTCTCTCTAAAAATGGTAAACATGTATTTTGATCATCCAAGACCACCGAATCATCAACACAATAAAAATAACGATCCTACAATTGGTATCGAGCCAAGGTTATTGTGTTGTGTCGATTTATGGTGGTTATTGATTCATGGTTTAAGTTTGTTTTGGTATTTTGTCTTGGCGAAATATTATTTTCGATACGTGTGGGTAACGAGGTTGTTTAACATGCTTTTTGTCTATTATGGTCTGAAAAGTTATTTTTTTCCAAGCTTGTTACATCAGTTTGCTTTTAAACTTTGTCCACATGGTCAAACAATAATATTTCTGTGATGTCTATGTTGTCAAAAATGGTCATATTCGTGAGGTCATTAAAATGGGTCAATAGCAGTTCTTGAAATATACTTTTCTGGGTTTAGTATGAATATGGTCGGAAAAGTGGTCGGAAAACTCATCGGAAATCTTCTAAAATCATGCTAGCGACTTGTTCATAACCAGTCCAGATTCAATGTATTTTCTTAGCGACTTGTCTTTACAAGTCGTGGCGAGTCAAGTTAGCGAGTTGACCTAGCGAGTTGGGTTAGCGAGTTGACCTAGCGAGTTGGGTTAGCGAGTTGACCTAGCGAGTTGGGTTAGCGAGTTGACCTAGCGTTGTTAGCGAGTTGTTTTGTAAACCAAGTAGCGAGTTATGATACTAGCGACTAGTCTTTACTAGTTAGCGACTTGGTTTGAAATATTGGGTGGCGACTTGGTTTATAAAATTAAGTAGCAACTTGGTTTGAAATAATGGTTAGCGACTTGTGACCTTAACCATCGGGATAGAAAGGTAAAGGAGATTAATGACCAAGACCTAACAACACCAGTTACCAACAACTCTTTGACCTCGACTTCATTGACCAAGGTTCAAACAAAAACAAATTAAGCTTTAGATCTCGATCTACTTTCCTTGTGGTAACATCATATATCGACTTCAAGAGTCCTTCACAAGAAAGAGTTAACATCATAGATCTTATATGCTACTCAAGTCATATATCTTGTTCGAATACAAGGTAAAGTCAGTAGTTAAATGATCTCGAAATTGTCTCATGTGTATTCGAAGCTTAACCAAGACCAACATGGGTCTTTGACACTAGACCACAACATACCAACATACCAAAAGCAGATTCATGAACCTCGGTTTCATCATAACATCATCATCCAACATTCTTTAACAAGAAAAGACCATATCAAAACATCATCTCTTTATTTTTCATATCAAAACATCATCTCAAAACCATTCAATGACTCAAACCAATTAAACAAAATATTACGAATTGATTCTAGATCTCGGTCTATATTTTCGTGGAACTCAAAGGTACATCAAGACCAAAGGTCTAAAGCACGAAAAGAAAACCATCATCGATCTAAGAGTTTGTGTGAAGTATTGCTTCAATCTTTATTCGAACACTCTAAGATAAGTATTTAACAAGGCTGTTAATACTTATCTTGATTCATTTAAAACTCTAAACATAATCAAGAATCTCATACACTAAGAGGAAATGGAAAAACCTACCTGTGCTTATTCGTTAGAACCACCCCTGTGGTATTCAAACGTGGTACTAATGTTGTCCTCGAAGCCATCCCTGTGGCTGAGGTTTGTTGAAACCGATTCATGTGAATGATTAAGGAGGCGGACAAGTTGTGACATTTAGGGTTTGGAAGGTGACTGGAAGAATGGTTAGGAAAGAGGCGTGTTTTTGTGAGAGATTTTAGGGTTGTGAAAAATGAAAAGTGAGTAAGATGCGTGTGTTAAATACCCAATTAATTAGGGCATCCATCTATGATTTAGAACCGATCAGTTATTTTGAGATGGGCTTCAAACGGATTTGATATTTTGAGATGGACTTTAACCCAGTAGTGTTTTTGTTGTTATGATGGGCGAGTTAGAAACAACTCAATTTCAATGATGTGTCATTTAAATCATTTAACACCGTGAAGCTAGTATGGTCAATCTTGGTGTTGTCTTTCTCAAGATATATACCATGAAGATTAATGATTTTGATGTTATCATGGGCATGTGTGGGCTGGATTAATCCGAATTTACTATGGGTGAGAATAAGATAGTTTCATTAGTAGATTATTGAGGTATCACATAATTTTCATGTCTCCATGTACATTTAACTCTCAAAACACATTTACATGGAAGCGGCATATTTTTGGATTGAAGATATTGCATCGGATTGATTTGATATGATATGTGTGCTTAACGGATTAGAAATGGTCACCGGTCTATTTAGGTGTATTAAGGTGCGAGATTCGTTATTTGGATATTGTTCAACCCGTTTGGATATTTGGTTAAGAGTAATATTTTGTGAAATGGGCCTCTTGTGTATATATTCTACTTGGACTTAAAATGAACTTATTTAAATCAAATATTAATCAAGTGGGATGGAGTTGGATTTCAATTGGATCGAAATTGGGAGTGTAAATTGGGTTGAAATGATTTGGATGATGGACTGACAAGCTTTTCATAATTGGGTCATTTATTTGAGAATTGTGATTATAAGATTTGATGATAAGATTTGGTATGATACTGTGATTTGTTGAGTTATGCGGGTTGGTACTTTGGAGTATATACATTATCACGGAGAATATTATGTCACGGCTTGAATTAATGATTGAACAAAGTTGACTCTGGGGATGGTGTCTTGTATTTCATATTTGGAGTTGAAGTGAATGTTTCCGGATACGTTTACTTATTTCGTCTTCTTTCTTTCTACCATTCCGCGAAGATGACTTGTTTGGGCTTCAGTTGAGTGTGATAAAGACTTGGTCATTTAGTTACGTTTGTGATTCTTTCGGCTTTACCCACAACGTAGCTATCACTTGGTGTCTCACTTGGTTGAGAATGACAAGAGGTTTTGTACATTGGGTACACCGTTTCTTTTCACGAGGATTAGTACAAGCTTGAGTAACATATCCGGGGAATTATTACTCTCGTGGTCACTACAATAGCCGGCGAATGCGTGTATGATGTGTTTACCAATGTGTGGATTGGATGGTTGATGTTATTGATGATGTTGGATAATAAGCAGTTGATGAACCGTTGCATGTTCCCTAAAACCGATATTCGCGAAACCCAAATTGTCATAACTTGTTCAAGATGATATTGTTTACGGTTTTGTCTTGATTTTGTAAAATCCATGCGAAGAACCTATTTCTCGGTTTAAATCATAGACTTGTAAAATCCGTGACTATGGGAACATCCCAAAATAGTAAAGTGCATTTCGGAACTATCATACTTTTTATTCTTGGTTTTGTAAAATCCGCGAAAGAAACTATTTCTCGGTTTAAACTATAGAATAGTAAAATCCCGTGATGATGGAACCATCTTGGAGAAAGGAAAGCGTATTTCGGGTCTTCGATGTCGATGTTACGGGTTACTTTCAAGAAGGATGAAAGGTGTACTTCATGAATTGGGTGTGTGTTTGGGTTGTCTTCATGGCGCTTTGGTTATTACATGGTTTTTCGGGGTTATGTGGTGTTGACCATGGATGGGATGAAACCATTATCTAAGTTCATTTAAATGTCTAAGAAGGCTAGATTTGAGCGATTCGGAAGATGTGACAACGGCGTTAATTCAAGATTATTTATTTGAGGTTGAAGTGAAATATCACGGCAAGTGTACTTAGTATCCGAAGGTATCGGGGATGGATGGATGAAGATTCTTCATGATCCTTGTTCGAACTTATTATCAAAAACGAAGACTTGGAAATCTAGTTATTATTGGGTGTCTTTACCTTTTCTTTTACCACTGGGGAATTGGGCTCTTATCACCTCAAAATAACTATCACTTAAAGGAGTTACGTTGTAGTGCTCAGTGTCACATTCAATTGTGGATTTTCAAGAGGTGATGTACGTCTTATACTTGATGGTTGGTTGGATGAAGAGTATAGAGTACTTAGAGATTCAATGGAGCATGAAGTCTCGGCACCGCTCTTTGTTACATATGTGCAAGTTTAAGTCACGAGTTCGGGTTAGTTTACTTGGGATCAAATTCATCATATTGGGTTATCTCCATCACCGTCACGACAAAGAGCCTACCGAATGATAATGGGGTTGATTATATGTTTGCCAAGAGATGATGAAAAGAGAGATTATGACGTCTGCTCACATCGATTCAGGCCTCGTACTCCAAAGAAAAGAAATGTGTACGTTTCAATGCGCATTATCTTCGAAGAAGAGAAATCTTCTTATGACGTATGAACACTTCATTCATGCCTCGTTCTTAAAGAAAAGAAAAGTGTACGTGTCGATCGCTTTATCTTCGAAGAAGAAATCTTCTCATTAATGACCACTCATCAACATGCTTCATACTTTTCCATGCTTTCATTTATTAAGTGAACCGGACTACCGTTGATTGTTTTCTATTCCACTTTCTCAACTATAATGATGATGGCGACATCCCGTGTTTAATTTTATGGGGAGAAGTGTGAATAGACTACATTTGGATAATGTTCACTTATTTAGTCAAGAATGGCATCTCCGTATGCAATTCTTGAGGGAGAAAAAGTGTGAATTTTTGCATTGTTGATTGACATTTGAGAATATAAATGGTCATACGGCTCTAAACTCATGTAAGAACCGAGCTTCTTCTTATCGGGTCATCTTCACATGGTTTTTCTCTTCTAAGAGTCGTTGGTTGACATCTTCACTCGGATTGATGAGTTTATCGACAAAGTGCTTCCGGTTAATGCTTCACGATACATCAACATGATGATTCCGAACAATCTATCTGTTCTTGTTTGATGTGATTGGTAGTTTGGTGTTACCATCTTGTGTGTTCGTTATGGCCCGATTGTTGATTTCCTTGATGAACATCTTTCGTTCTTGTTTGATTGGGAGGATTTTAGTTAAGGGATTTGCAAGATGTAAGTTAATTGGGATGCTTTTGGTGGAATGCTTTTTGGTGTGAGTTGAAGATGTTAACTATCTATTCCCCAAACAATCTTGAAGAAGGTCGAGTCTACATGCATTCTACATTTTCGCTACATGTTAGAAGACTAAAGACGAGTTGAATTTAACGATCTAAAGACTTCTTCTTAATCGAGGCATTTATCAAATGCAGTTGTAGGTTTAGGGAGAGCACTAATTGGGAGAAAGTTATAAGTCGATTCTATTCCCAATTAGACTTGCTCATATTCTTTAGCGATGACTACTCGAGACGTTGATATTGACTATTGTTGGACATTTGACACAAGGTGATTACTTGAGTTAATCATTTATCACTTATTTGAGATTGAAGTTGACTTTCACAAAGGCGTGTTCTTATTTGATAACTTGCTCGGGCTTAAGAATTTGAGTTGAAGACTTGGCTTATCTAGTTACCAGCAATGAGGTGGATGGTTGAAGACCGGTTAACTATCACTATTAGGAGTTACTTTGTTTTACTCGATGTCACACGCATATGACGGTGTGGATAAGCGCAAGAGGTGTTAATGTCTCATACTTTGTTTGGGTAGTGAGTACTTAGAGATTTGCTTGAAGCATAAATTCTCTACACCGTTCTTCCATCATTAGGTGCAAGCTTAAGATACAAATGTGGGAAGTTGACTTCGTTTCAAGTATGGTATAGCGGGTTTTATTCTTGATGGTCACTTCAAATTGTCTGAAGGGTTGATATAAATAGTCGAGAGAGTCTTGACAAGTTGATTCTTACAAAGAATTCAAGTGTTCTTCTAAACAAATTTCTAGTATACGGGCTTTCAATGAGTTGTCGATTACAAGCATCAAAACCAGCAAGGGAAAGGAGACACGCATCTAAACGCGAGTAATCTTGATGAGCTTAATTCTTCTAAGTGATTGAAGATATCCCGGAAGACAAATGTTATTACCAGCAGAGAAACTCAAGGTTTGACTCATGGCGAGTAAACTTGATGAACTTAACTCTTCTAAGTGATTGAAGATATTCCGGAAAACAAATGTCATGACCGCAGAGAAACTCAAGGTTTTACTCATCAAAGCGTTTAGTGTTCTTATTCCAACTATGTAGGGAAGAGATGTAAGAGAAAGTTTCAAGATAAAAGAGGTACACAAGTATGACATATTCATCGGGGAGATAAATGTATAACATGAGGAGGTGTTCGAATCACTTATTCTTTCGGATGGGAATGTGTGTACTGTTATCGGTTCTTGAGCTTCATACACGATCATCGTGGACGAAAGATGTGAACATTGGGGAGGTGTTTTCATTACCCTCATGATGTGTATTTGGGAGAGTTCTTGGATAGTGGTGTACTTTGGGTTCTTGAGCTTCATACACGATCATCGTGACGAAAGATGTGAACATTGGGAGGTGTTCTTCATTACCCTCATGATGTGTATTCGGAGAGTTCTTGAGCATTATACAAAGAGATTGAATGCATCAATTCAACTACTTGGGGAATTGTTCTCTTGACACCTTTTGGAATGGATTGCTTGACCTCGGTGGAAAAGAAATTTGAGAAGATTATTTATGTGTGGGATGATACGTTGTTCGTTCTTGTTGATGATATAACCTCGAACGAAGAATCACGGTGATTATTCTTGAAAGGAGCAGTGGATTTATTATAATGGTGTGCTTCTCTGTGCACTGGCTAAAACAAGCTTGAAATAGAGCTTGAATCGCTCACTAAAGGATTTTCGGTTTGGGGAAGTCGCCAAAGTCTCACTTTCGATGGTTCAATTTCTTTCTTCGATTCAAGAGCCTCGAAGCTTTGGTGGTGAATGTTTAAGAGTTGATGACTTCTATCTTCTACGACGTCTTTTCTTGATATCCTTATCTCGGTACTGTATCATCATCTTCTTTAACTATATCATCTTCTCTATCTTTGTATATATTTTTCGAAAAGCAAAATACAAAAATATAAAACCAAGAAACCAAATACATAAATAGAAAACCTCAAAAGAAAATAGAAAAATATAAAACCTTCTAAAACCCATAAAATCAAAAATTTCAAAATACCAAAATTATGTTTTCCTAGACATGTCTTCGTATCGATAACATCTACGATCTAAGAAATGTCATTCAATAATGGCACGGGACCATAGATGAAGTTCGAGCAGGAGGTGTAAATATTTCTTTCCAAAACATGTCACAAAATATGGTTTACGATTATTTCGATCAGAACCCGTGCTTAAACTATGGCTTGCGCTTATTTGATCGCAACCCGTGCTAAAACCATGGCTTGCTATTATTTCGATAGCAACCCGTTCTTCATAGAAGGAAAGTGCCACGCTAAAGCCTATTTTCAAATATTTCGTGCACTTATCCTAAAACAAAACAAGGAAAGTATGTCGAAGGATCTTGCTCCTACACAAATGTTTTTCCGTCTAAAATTCTTCGAAAAATATTTGGTGTTTTCAAAAAATGGTGGTAAATGAGTTGCCTTAACAACAATCAGGTTCGAGTTTTTATTAAATCGCAAACTCAATCAATGACTTCAAGACTTTTAAACTTTTCACAAATTGAGTCATTGATTGAGGGATAATATTTTCAAATCTATATCTTCTAACGGGCTTTCTTAATTATCCTAATATGCTTAATTAAAATGATGTTAACCTATGTTGAATGACTAGGTGCCTAGGATATGATTGCTAGATTTAGATGATTAGAGTTTGAGAAACACATTATTCCTATACCTTACATGATCCGATTGATATGTTGGATTGACTTTAATTAGTCGATTGCTATTTGGGTGTTGTCGACCACCATATAGTTGTATGTGTGTTCACTAACATATGCGGTATATTGGTATATAAGAATATTCCCGATCCGGATCCCACAAATGAACATGATTGGATGCCGCAAGGAAAGGGTAACGATATCTTGGGTTGACAAATGAAGAAACGGAGCTTAATTGGACCTCGAGGTCTTATTGCATGGCATTCAAAATGCAACCTCGATTGGCATTCAAAATGAAGAAGTCTCACCGCATATGCGAGACGGTTTTCTTCAAAGCCCTCACAACAACAACGAAGCTTCTCAACCACCTAACGTATCTTTGTGCGGGATAATCGTTTTGATACCATTTTCTAAAACTTTGAAAATATTGTTTTGAAAATGGAAAATATTGTTTTGAAAATATATTGGACTAAATTTTGAAAATCACCGGACTTCTTTTTATCAAAATCTAAGTCACTCAATTATCGACTTCGGTCATCGATTGAGGGGGAGAGTGATTTAAAATAAATTATTTTCAAACAATATTGCTTCATAAAAGTCCGGATTGTACAATATAAGTGGTGATCTAAAGATTTAATGTTATGTCATGGTATGATTTTTTTCTTTAGAATCAAGGTCTTTCAAAATGAAATTTTTTCTGTTCTTGTTTGATTGTGAAATTATTTTGTTTTACTTAAAGATCTCTTAAAACTATCATACGATACTAACAATCTTTAATGTCTTAAAATGGTTCTTATCATCATCTTTCAAAGTTAAATCTTGCCACATCTTTCACCAAAATTTTCTAAATTATTTAAATCTTTTGGGATCACTAATCTCAAATGGTTTGAAATCTTTGATCGGGTGAGAGATCGTGATTTAAATCTCAAATCTGTTTTAATGGAATTGGTTTTAGTCCTTCAAAGGCACTCCCGCCTCCATGTGCCAAACGATTTCAAATATACAATGCACATGTTGAGGAGGAGGATTTATCCAAAACCGGATGAGTATTTAAACAAAGCCACATTTTCTCCCATGTTTTCTAAACCTAATTAAATCACTTGGGATCCAAAATCTCAAAGGGTTTGATATTTTGATCGGGGAGAATTTGTGATTTAATAATGAAATTTGATAAAAGGTGATCGTTTTGATTCAAATGTGCAGTCGCTTCTCTCATATGTGCTAAATGTTTTGAATCTCGAAGCATATATTGAGGGGAGCATTTTAAAGAAAATAAACTATTGAGGTACAAAAGCTTGTATGTTTTAACATAAAGTACCTTGATTGAGTTTTAAATTGGTTTTCTTAATGGATTTTGTGTTCGTGGATGTGCTTCAAAAGAACTCTTGCCTCTATGTGTTAAAATGATTTCTCTTATCCTATGCATATTGAGGGGAGAATTTTACCATGAAAATCAAATGGCTTTTTCGTATGAAAATTGTGATCAAAGAAAATATTTCAAAGTCCTCTTGCCTCCTTGTGCTAAACAATTTATAAATCATACGCACATGTTGAGGGGGAGGTTTTCTAAATGATCAAAACTATTAAGGTACAAAATGCTTTGATCTCGTATCACAAGTACCTTGATTGGTTTTCCAAATGATTTTTCTATTGGTTTCATGAAGGAAAGAACAATACCAAAAGACCGACCAATTTACTTTATGCATGGTGTTATAAGGATGGTTAGGTTAGGTATTTGTTCCCACGATCCGCCGAATCGGAGGATCTACCGAGGACAATCCACTAGATAGTGTAGAGTCCTTAGGTATATTGAAAAAAAGAGAAAAATGAGAATATGGGAAGAGTGCGGATTGAGACAGAGCTAGTCTTGGAATAAACCCAACAAGGTTCTAGTAATGAAGTCTCGGTAAGCATTGAAGGGGTTGAAGAATGAAAAAGAACCGAATGTGAAAAAGGGTGAAAAGAAATAGCCCTCCATCAATTCAACCTTAGGGCGTAACGGGTTCAATACATATGCTCTTGGTTGTTACTAAGGTAACACCGGTATTGAAGACAAGACGTCATGGACCCAATGGACTTGCGCACTAAACTTCCCAAGCCACTCAAGTTCCTCTTAAAAGGCTTGTTTCATTCTCACGGGAACCGACATTATCTATCGACTTTCTCTTAGAGATTGTTGATATTGAAGAAGGAGACCCTCTCCCTAGTCTCCGACACGAGAACCAAAATGCACTATTGAGTCTAGAGCCAAGAGATCATCCACAATATCTCATTAGGACACTAAATTATTGAAGACTTGCTTTCTCACACAATGTGGAAAGTAAGTACATATTAAGAGTCCCACGATTATCCTTGTGGTATTGCCGGAACATCCGAGTGATATGAAAATATTCACGATGAAGATGGAAATCCTTCTAGAGCCAACATCAAACAAGCTCTTGGTGGGTGACATGTGAGATCTTCTCGTAAGATCAAACTTGTGACAACCGGATAGAAACAATGGGGCGATTCGGTCTTGAATCAACCTTGGTCCAGAATGGAATTGACGAATACTTTTGGAAAAACCGTTCGATGTGCAAATCTTCTTTTCTCTAGCACGTCGAATGTGTACTTATGTTTTCAAAATTCAAAAGTATCTCGATTGAAAAATAGTTTTAGAAAACCGGTCGATGTGCGAATCTCTTCTTTTCACTAGTACGTCGATTGTGTACTATTTTCGAAATACAAAAGTGTTTTGATTGAAAATTGATCTTTCTCATAAAACCTTCGTCGTATTGCAAAACTCTTTATTCTAAGCAATACGCGATTGTTTTTCAAATCAATTTTCATCAATCGGTGAATCTCAATTATTTGGTTCACTCACTCCGTGTTGTCTTCCTTGAGGCGTTCGGTTTGAGAACGACTAGAACAATTGCGAAACCTGTCAAGGAGATTCTTAGGAATCCTACCGATCACAGTAAGACTTGTCTTGATCAGCGGGGAACCGTGGGCGTGTACCTCAATTCAACGAAGTGATCAAAGACACATTCGTGTGTTTTATTGCTAACTGTTGTTTGCGGTACATTTGAGCGATTGCGGTGATCGAAATTGAGAAGTCAATCCAAAGCCGCATGCTCACAAAGATCCACACTTAATTTGAAGAAATCATGACTTGTGCATATCTACATAACACGGCTCGATATTTCATACTATGCTTCGCTTGCTTCTGCAAATATCATGAACCAAAGAAGGCTTCCGCTACTACGATGGAAAGATGTCATGATTCAAAAGTGTGAGCATGTCGGTCCAAAAGTCACAACATCACATGAAGGCAACACAACTATGGATGATCCAGAGATTTCTTGTGGTGATGATCTCAATGAAAGCTCAAGATCATCAAAGATGTGGATCGATTAAAGGCCTCCACTAAAAGTACAAATCAATGCGGACTTTGAAGAATCGCTACTAAAGCACAAAGATTGTTGAAATGAAGAATTGAAGTCTGAGCTCAAGAACAAAGATAAAATAGAATTCTAGGATTCAAAATGTAAAACATGGGGTGACCTCCCTTAGGGAGATTGTTAGGAATTAGAAAATTCCATAGTGAAGAGTCGGTCACCCCAAATGTTATCTAGCTTAAGTTAGCTCGTAGACTTGTCTTTATTTATGTTATTTATCGGTTTATTAGTTAGTTATTAGTTTAGTTTAGCGTAGTGCAACACCGTGGAGGAAGGACGGGTCTTTACCCACCGTATCACGATCCACAGCCGATAGGAGGTCGTGTATTCAGAACTATAAATACCCTTCCATCCATGGAAGGGGTGGTGCTTCATAATCTAATATTCCATACTTTGAGTAAACCTCTAGCAAGAACACCCTCTCTCTCTCTCTCTACTTTCTCTCTCTAAAATGGTAAACATGTATTTTGATCATCCAAGACCACCCGAATCATCAACACAATAAAAATAACGATCCTACACTTGTTGTTTCATACAATATGGAAAGTAAGTATATATTGAGGTTCCTACGCATTATCCATGTGCTATTGCCAGAACATCCGAGTGATATGTAAAAATATTCACGATGAAGATGGAAATCCTTCTAGAGCAAACATCAAACAAGCTCTTGGTGGGTGACATGTGAGATCTTGCAAAAGATCAAGCTTGTGACAACTGGATAGAAACAATGGGGCGATTCATTGTTGAATCAACCTTGGTCCAGGAAATGAATTGACGAATACTTTTGGAAAAACCGTTCGATGTGCAAATATTCTTTTCTCTAACACATCGAATGTGTATTCATGTTTTCAAACACAAAAAGTATCTCTGATTGAAAAATACTTTTGGAAAAACCATTCGATATGCAAATCTCTTCTTTTCTCTAGCACATCGAATGTGTATTCTCTTTCAAATACAAAAGTATTTTAAATTGAAAATTGATCTTTCTCATAAAACCTTCGCCGTGTTGCAAAACTCTTTCTTCTAAGCAATACGCGATTGTTTTTCAAATCAATTTTCATCAATCGATGAATCTCAATTCATTGGTTCACTCACTCCGTGTTGTCTTCTTTGAGACGTTCGGTTTGAGAACAAATAGAACAAATGCGAAACCACATCAAGGAGATTCTTAGGAATCCTACGATCACGCAGCAAGACTTGTCTCGATCAACGGGAACCGTGGGCACAGTACCTCAATTCAACGAAAGTGATCAAAGACACTTTCGTGTGTTTTATTGCTAGCTGTTGTTTGCGGTACATTTGGACTGTTCGGTGATTAGAATTGAGAAGTCAATCCAAAACCGCATGCTCACAAAGATCCACACTTAATTTAAAGAAATCATGACAAGTGCCTATCTTCATAACCCGGCATCGATATTTTTATACTATGCTTATGCTATCTTCGCAAATATCATGAACCAGTAAAGCTTCCACTAGTCTGATAGAAAGATGTCATGATCCAGAAAGTGTGAGCATGTCGGTCCAAAAGTCACAACAACACATGATGGCAACACAATAAAGGGTGATCCAGAGATCTACTGTGGCTGATGATCTCAAAGAAAGCTCGAAGATCATCAAGATGTGGATCAGTTAAAGGCCTCCACTAAAAGTACAAAGCAGTCGGACTTTGAAGAATCACTGCTCAAGCAAAAAGAATGAGGAAATTGAAGAATTGAAGTCTATGAGCTCAGAACTAAAGATAAAGATAGAATGCTAGGATAAAAAATGTATTTCATGGGGTGACCTCCCTTAGGGGGAGATTGTTAGGAATTAGAAATTACATGTTGAAGTATCGGTCACCCCAACTCTAGTCTAGCATATGTTAGCTCGTAGACATTAAGTTATTTATTAGATAGTTAGTTAGTTAGAGCAACACCGTGGAGGAAGGACGGGTCTTTACCTACCGTATGCCTCGATCCACACCCGAAGAGGCGTATTATGTAAACTATAAATACCCTCTACCTTCCAAGGTAGAGGTTGGACCTTCACTCTATCTAACCTTCTTTCTTTTGTTTACTTTCTCTCTCTAGAAGGCTCCCATCTTCTACTTTCTCTCTAAACTCTTGTATAATTCGACTATATATGTTATTGATAGTGTGTTTATGAAATTCAATAACTAACGAGACTCCACCCTCGCCATTGAAGCCATTCGAAACTTGCCGATCACTCTCAAAAATGGCACGATGGAGGAAGCAACCAAAGCACGGAAAGAAGTCCCATAAGCATTGCCACCATTACAAGCAAATTGAAAAACCTTGGAAGAGATATGAAGAAGCTCCGGAAAATGTGCATGCTATTGAGTAGGATGCTATAAAATTGAAGGAGGGCTCAACCAGAGATTATCCTATGAAAAATATATGCCCCCGAATCGAAAAGGTTATGTATGGAGAAGGAAAACCCTTCCATCAAGGTTATAATCAGGATTCTTTCAAAACAAGTAGTTCTTCGCTCGAGGAATCAATAAATAAGTACCTGGAAGAAGATAATAAGCGGCATGCCACACAGGAACGCATTGTTCAAAAAATTCCAGGAAACTAGAACCACTTTCCTTACTCGGCATGAGGATATGGAAGAAAACGAAAAAGAAACGAGGATGAAGGAAAATGAAACTAATCAAGACAATTCATTTGATGATAATTTATGTAAAGCAATATTTTCCAGCAACGGAAAACCTCTCTATACCCCTTTCAGGTACGATGAAGAGGAGCTCTCCGGATTTTAAAAACAAGCTAAAATCATATGTGACAAGAGGAGCTTTCCAAAGGAAGAACAACATACGGGAATAGAAGCTGTTACGAAGAATGAAGTAAAGTTAAATGCCAGATGCTCTACAGTCATCCTGAATCAGATCCCTCTTAATGAAAAAGACCCAGGAAGTTTCATTCTCCCTTGGTCTATTATTAATTTACATAATATCAATGCCTTAGCTAACCTAGGGGCTAGTATTAGTATCATGCCATTTTCGATGTGTAAAAGATTAAACCTTGGACCCATCAAACCTCTTTGCATGACTATTGAAATGGCTGATAGAACAGTTAGCATACCCGAGGATAGTTGAGAACGTGTCACACCCCAAATTACATTTTTGCAATGAATGGAATTCACGGGATTGATGTCATAGCATCACAATCACAAGTTATATTGAGCGACCTAAAGTGTCGTTTGTAAAATACATCGTTTGATTTAATAAAATAATCGAGTTACAACATAGGTCCCAAAAGTTTACAAAGTTTGCGGAAATATAAATGTATTACAAGTCCAAACGATGGTTTTGAAAGAAAGTGCTATAATGTACAATGATGTAAGTCGGCCATGCGACTCAAAAGGTGGTTCCTTAACCATGCCATGATGAGTATGCCTTAGATACCTGAGATAAAAACATGCTAAAAGTGTCAACACAAAGGTTGAGTGAGTTCATAGAGTTTGGGTTGAAATGTAAAGACTTTCAAAAAAAAAATCGTTTATGCAGCAAAGGCAATGTAAATCCACTCAGTTCCAAGTTCCGCCCATACAAAACTCGCAACCTGTGTATTCACAACCCATTGCCAAAATGTGATATAGTTAATGCTCAAACGCATGATATCAAATGAATTCACATAATAGTGCATAACCTAATGTATCCACAGTTACTTAGTATAACACATAATTCGTATGGTTTCACATTTTTCCATGACCATTAGTTCGAGATTGTACCAAGACCATTAGTTCAATGATTCTACCAAGACCATTAGTTCACCGATTATACCAAGACCATTAGCTCAATGAATATACCAAGACCATTAGCTCAATGAATATACCAAGACCATTAGCTCAATGATAATACTAAGACAATTCTAAGCATGGCAAAACTGCTACTTTGTATGACTAAACATTTAGTTCAGATAAACATATAGTTTGCAAATATTCATGAATGTCATGAAAATAGTTGAGCATGTATCTCCCCCAAAGAGTTTCATAAATAATTAAAACGAGAAAAAGTGGGGCTATGACTCACAGTAATATATAAATAGTTAAGCATGTATCTCCCCCAAAAGTAGTACAAAACAATTGAAAATAGGGGCCATGAACTCACTTGGACAATAATGCGATGGCAAAAGTGGATACACTGAAATGTAGCGTGAATCTCGAAAATGACCTATTATGAATGATATGATACGTAATGAGTTATGATGTAATGTTATGCATGCCTTTCGTATGTATTTATACCATTTGTGAGTTTTGAAAATAATACTTATCGTCGAAAAATACTCTTTTGACGTCTTGACCATTCTTAAATCACTTTGCAAGTATTTACGTCAAAATGTCATCCTACAATGGTTTCGTAATGATTTATGGTGAAATTATCACTTTTAAATCGTAAAACAATGTCGTCGGAAATTTCATAAAAGTGATAAAATGGCTTTGAAAACTAGTCGTAAAAAATGGTGTCGTCGATCGTTAGGAAACGAACTCGACGGTTTTGGAAAGTTTGTATCAAAATCTAAAAGTTTCAGTTCAGGAGTTTTCGACATAAAGGTCTCGAACATAAAGATAATAAGGGTTAAAGATGGTGATTTTGTCTAATTGTTATGTAAAAAGTGAGTTTCGGCCAAGTTTAAGCATCCGTAAATAATTTATTAAAAATCCGCTATACAAACGGTTGGTCGTTTTGGAAAATATGCTTGGTGATCTTGATTTTATTAGAAGACATTTCGTTTCAAAAAGTTCCACATCATTGATAAAAACAGCCGCTAACATGATCGTTTTAGTTACCGTAATACTTATCTCGTAAAATAATATAGTTTTCGAAAAATAATAGTTACGGCAATTTTATGAAAACGTGCATATCTTCGTAGTTTCAAATCCGTTTTCTCGTATAATACGTCCTTAACTTCGTGTCGAAGTATACTAATAGATTTTGACAAGTCGAAATAATTTGTGAAGCTTAAGGCTCGTTTTAACTCGAATTAACCAAAACATGTTGCTGAAATTTCGAAAAAATATATTTCGTCGCCAAACTTTAAAATTCATAACTTCTTCGTTATAACTCCGTTTTATCCGTTCAAGCGGCCACGGATTCGTTTTAAAGTATATTTTCTAAATATCAAGGCCAAAAAGTCGTGCCTACTGTCGGATTTTCCAGAAAATTAAAACAAGGACAGAACACATTTTATACTTATCGAAAATAGTTTTTCTCGTACAAATCTATTCTAATCCTTCAAATCAACTCCAAAGCTAATCTAATCCTACCATACACCTTCTTAGGGTGTCATGGGTTCCTAGACATCATCAAGACCAAAGTATACCAAGGGATAATTATAGGATGACCATATATATATATAACTCTAAAATCATGAAAAATGGTATAAACAACACAAGTCTTGCATGCTTGTTCCAAAAATGAATAGATGAATATGAGATGAAAAGGAAACATGAAAATGAAAGAAACATGCTTACTAGTTAATATGATGAGGTGCAAAGAACAAGGTTAAACCTAAACACTCTTGGTTTTATTTCAAAACCTTATAAAGAGTATTATCTAGATTGTTTTAACACTTGAGAAAATTTTGGATGATCCTTTGTAAAACCTCTTGAAGGCCGGTTTTGAGAAGCAAGAAACAAGGAGAGAACTTTGGCTAACACTTGAATGAGTATGTGAGAATGAATGAAATAATTGAGTAAGACTTTAAATATTGTGTAACAATCTATATAATCAAAGAAGCCATACTCAAATTAATGACACCCTCCCCCTTGGTCGGCCAAGGGGGGAGGAATGTGTCTAATATCTTTTTTTTTTATAAAATGTTTATACTTTGTGTAAAATTTGTGTAATTTGTAAGAAAATGTAAGTAAAGTGTAGGAAAATGTAACTTGTAAGGTAAATGATAGATTTTTGGTAAAAGGAATTTTTAGTAGATCAAAATAGAATGTAATGAGATATTAAAATTGTAAAATACATTCCTTGTGAAATTTGAGTGATAAAATAATTACCGAGAAATTTTTAAAAAAGCGTCGTAATAATTTAACTTTAACGATTTATGTACCAAATAAATTTAAAACACTAGGTAAACTCAAAATATAGTTTTATAAACTAAATGTAAATATAAAAATATATCGGGATCATTTTGAAAGTGACGGATTAAATATTCAAAATAATAACTCACGCGATAACGTTTATTCAATATAAAAATTACGCGTTAAATGTGAAATGAAATGCCATGAATGAACTAATATGATGCAAATGATGTCAATGAAATGTAGACTAATCTTAGTCCATATGAAATGTTCGTGATGTTATGATCATGAATTACCGCTAAACCATAAAGGTTACGCGAATTTGAAACAAGTAAACCAAGTTTACGATAAATGTTGAAATAGTGAGGCATAAATTGTTTGAAAATGACCGAAAGTACGGGTTGTCACATTCGCCCATCAAAAAGGAATTCAGTCCACGAATTCGGTTTGTGTTGGTCTATCAATTTTGAGTTTGTGATGAATAACGAGGAGAAAAGACATGGAGAAGTTTCGTTCGGTTGTCGATGATTGAGGCGTATAAAACATCATAGTACGTAAAATATCGGATAAATCTCTTATAAGTAACACTTTGAATTGGAACATGTGAAAATTTTGCTTGCACTAAGATTTATAAATAACCGCTCCCAACATAACGTGATCCTCCGAATTAGACATAGTTAGCTAGGCTATGCATAATTAAGGAGCGATGGCGTGACGTTCGGTTTAGTTGTTATAACTCTCAATGTTTACAAGGATTTAAAGCGTGTCGTCAAAATGGTAGATGAAGTAAAAAAGTAAAGTTCTCGTAAGTAATAACAAATCGGAAAGAAAATAAGTACGATAGATGAGAATATTTTACAACGAGTGGTTTAGCAAAAGTAGTACATCTTAAGTTATAAAGATTCGGATACGATGGAAAACATAAACTTTGTACAACATAGTACATAAGGAAAAATTAAGACATTAGTTTCAAACTTCTTGATCTTCCGCGTTGTTGTGACCATGACGAGCTTCTCCTCCTCCTAACATGTATGCATTCCATGAGCACCTTCAACTTGTCGACCTTGGTTTTGAGGACATTGATTCCGATAGTGTCCTTGCTCCCGCATCGTAACATGTAACCATGGCCTTGCCTCTACAATTCCGGCAAGGTGTCCCAGTTGTTGACACTTGTAGCACTTAGCGGGACAAAGACCCGTGTGATGATACTTACATCGATTACATAGTGGGTAGGTTCCGGCATAACCTTTGCCTTCTATTGGTGCGTGACATAAACCATTGCGGTTTCTTGCCCTCACATTACATTGTTGATGATGGTTAGTGTTACGGTTTTGGTTGTTGTTGTTATAACCTCCTCGGTCGTTTTCCCATTTCCTTTTATTGTGGTTAGTTTGGTTGTTGGTGTTGTTGTTGATGGTGTGATTATTGTTATTGTTGTCGTGGTTATTGTTGTAGTTGATGCGGTTGTTGGTATTGTTGTTACGGTTGGTGTTGGTGGTGTTGCCCTCTTTACTACTTGTGCCATAAGCTTTTGAGACAATCGAATAGATTCCTCAATTGTTTGCGGATCAAAGGAAGTCACATCGCCTTGAATAATCTCGAGAAGTCCTTCAATGAAAGCCTCCGGTAGCTTCTCATTATCCGAAACCATAGATGGGCATAACACGGCCAATTCTTGAAACCTTCAATGTAAGTATCAATGTCATACCCAATAGTTACCAACTCATAGAATTCGGTCTCCAACTTCTTCACCTCCGTCTGCGGACAAAACTTCTTTGTTACCAAACCCTTGAATTGCTCCCAAGTAAGCTTGAAAGCATTCTCCATTCCCATCGGTTGAGCATATGAGTTCCACCACGACAATGCTCCATCGAGTAGTGTACTTGTAGCAAACTTGACCTTACTATCATCCGGGCAATTACACAAAAAAAACACGGACTCAATTTCTCGAACCATCGCACCATGGCGGTGGCTCCTTCATCCCTTTAAACTTGGTGGGATCTCCACTTTTGAAATCCTTGTAAGAACGACTCTTAACTCCGGATCCTCCTGCATTTCAGATGCTTGAGTAAGCCTTGCGGCTTCAAAGCAGCAGCTGACTTTCCCTTTCAATCCTTAATGCCTCGCTACACTATCCCTTACCAACTTTTGAATAGCCGCTTGGGTCATTTCAAATTGTGGCTTTCTTGATTGCCATATCTTCTTCAAAACAAGAGGAAATGTGAGACGTAGCAAAATCCGATGTTAATAATAAACGCTCAAAGAAATGTGATAAGAAATGATAAGTTTGAGGTTATTTTTCAAAATGATCGACGGTTTCCTAAGAAATGAGTTATGAGGTGTTGTAAGTGCTTCAAATGTATGGTGGTTTAGTGACTTAATGTGTGAATAAAGTGTAACTCGACATGTTAGTGGTGAAACAAAAGGAGTGAGAGTGACTTCGCCCTATTTAAAGGTTTATCTCGGCATTCGACGTTATCGGTGATGAATCAGTTGATATAAAAATTGTGATAGGGAATGACAAGGAATTCTCCACATTGGAGTATGAAGAAAGAATAATGGAATGGGCATTTAAGGGCATCCATGTGACAATCGATTTGAAATGAAAGTAAATAATTCGAAAAATGTACGTATAAACCGCATGTAAAGTGAATGTGCACTTATGATGAGATGATGAGATGCTATGATAATGTAGTTATAGTCTAGGGTCAATGATGCAACCTAGTTCTCTATAATCAAGCTCGATGCCAATCATCACACCCCAAATTACATTTTTGCGTGAATGGAATTCACGGGATTGATTGTCATAGCATCACAATCACGAGTTATATTGAGCGACCTAAAGTGTCGTTTGTAAAATACATCGTTTGATTTAATAAAATAATCGAGTTACAACATAGGTCCCAAAAGTTTACAAAGTTTGCGGAAATATAAATGTATTACAAGTCCAAACGATGTTTTGAAAGAAAGTGCTATAATGTACAATGATGTAAGTCGACGCCACGACTCAAAAGGTGGTTCCTTAACCATGCCATGATGAGTATGCCTTAGATACCGAGATAAAACATGCTAAAAGTGTCAACACAAAGGTTGAGTGAGTTCATAGAGTTTGGGTTGAAATGTAAAGACTTTCAAAAAAATCGTTTATGCGGCAAAGGCAATGTAAATCCACTCGCCCAAGTTCCGCCCATACAAAACTCGCAACTGTGTATTCACAACCCATTGCCAAAATGTGATATAGTTAATGCTCAAGCGCATGATGTCAAATGAATTCACATAATAGTGCATAACCTAATGTATCCACGAGTTACTTAGTATAACACATAATTAGTATGGTTTCACATTTTCCATGACCATTAGTTGAGATTGTACCAAGACCATTAGTTCAATGATTCTACCAAGACCATTAGTTCACCGATTATACCAAGACCATTAGCTCAATGAATATACCAAGACCATTAGCTCAATGAATATACCAAGACCATTAGCTCAATGATAATACTAAGACAATTCTAAGCATGGCAAAGCTGCTACTTTGTATGACTAAACATTTAGTTCGGATAAACATATAGTTTGCAAATATTCATGAATGTCATGAAAATAGTTGAGCATGTATCTCCCCAAAGAGTTTCATAAATAATTAAAGCGAGAAAAAGTGGGGCTATGACTCACAAGAATATATAAATAGTTAAGCATGTATCTCCCCAAAGTAGTACAAAACAATTGAAAATAGGGGCCATGAACTCACTTGGACAATAATGCGATGGCAAAAGTGGATACAATCGAAATGTAGCGTGAATCTAGAAATGACCTATTATGAATGATATGATACGTAATGAGTTATGATGTAATGTTATGCATGCCTTTCGTATGTTATTTATACCATTTGTGAGTTTTGAAAATAATACTTATCGTCGAAAAATACTCTTTTGACGTCTTGACCATTCTTAAATCACTTTGCAAGTATTTACGTCAAAATGTCATCCTACAATGGTTTCGTAATGATTTATGGTGAAATTATCACTTTTCGTCGTAAAACAATGTCGTCGGAAATTTCATAAAAGTGATAAAAATGGCTTTGAAAAACTAGTCGTAAAATGGTGTACGTCGATCGTTAGGAAACGAACTCGACGGTTTTGGAAAGTTTGTATCAAAATCTAAAAGTTTCAGTTCAGGAGTTTTCGACATAAAGGTCTCGAACATAAAGATAATAAGGGTTAAAGATGGTGATTTTGTCTAATTGTTATGTAAAAGTGAGTTTCGCCAAGTTTAAGCATCCGTAAATAATTTATTAAAAATCCGCTATACAAGCGGTTGGTCGTTTTGGAAAATATGCTTGGTGATCTTGATTTTATTAGAAGACATTTCGTTTCAAAAGTTCCACATCATTGATAAAAACAGCCGCTAACATGATCGTTTTAGTTACCGTAATACTTATCTCGTAAAAATAATATAGTTTTTCGGAAAATAATAGTTCTGACAATTTTATGAAAACGTGCATATCTTCGTAGTTTCAAATCCGTTTTCTCGTTATAATACGTCCTTAGCTTCGTATCAAGTATACTAATAGATTTTGACAAGTCGAAATAATTTGTG
Organism: Chrysanthemum lavandulifolium; assembly: GCA_022545495.1. NCBI lineage: Eukaryota > Viridiplantae > Streptophyta > Magnoliopsida > Asterales > Asteraceae > Chrysanthemum > Chrysanthemum lavandulifolium. The sequence goes on along the minus strand of CM040241.1, from coordinate 249,233,166 downwards.
AAGCTTAAGGCTCGTTTTAACTCGAATTAACCAAAAACATGTTGCTGAAATTTCGAAAAAAATATATTTCGTCGCCAAACTTTAAAATTCATAACTTCTTCGTTATAACTCCGTTTTATCCGTTCAAGCGCCACGGATTCGTTTTAAAGTATATTTTCTAAATATCAAGGCCAAAAGTCGTGCCTACTGTCGGATTTTCCAGAAAATTAAAACAAGGACAGAACACATTTTTATACTTATCGAAAATAGTTTTCTCGTACTCAAATCTATTCTAATCCTTCAAATCAACTCCAAAGCTAATCTAATCCTACCATACACCTTCTTAGGGTGTCATGGGTTCCTAGACATCATCAAGACCAAAGTATACCAAGGGGATAATTATAGGATGACCATATATATATATAACTCTAAAAATCATGAAAATGGTATAAACAACACAAGTCTTGCATGCTTGTTCCAAAAATGAATAGATGAATATGAGATGAAAAGGAAACATGAAAATGAAAGAAACATGCTTACTAGTTAATATGATGAGGTGCAAAGAACAAGGTTAAACCTAAACACTCTTGGTTTTTATTTCAAAACCTTATAAAGAGTATTATCTAGATTGTTTTAACACTTGAGAAAATTTTGGATGATCCTTTGTAAAACCTCTTGAAGGCCGGTTTTGAGAAGCAAGAAACAAGGAGAGAACTTTGGCTAACACTTGAATGAGTATGTGAGAATGAATGAAATAATTGAGTAAGACTTTAAATATTGTGTAACAATCTATATAATCAAAGAAGCCATACTCAAATTAATGACACCCTCCCCTTGGTCGCCAAGGGGAGGAATGTGTCTAATATCTTTTTTTATAAAATGTTTATACTTTGTGTAAAATTTGTGTAATTTGTAAGAAAATGTAAGTAAAGTGTAGGAAAATGTAACTTGTAAGGTAAATGATAGATTTTTGGTAAAAGGAATTTTTAGTAGATCAAAATAGAATGTAATGAGATATTAAAAATTGTAAAAATACATTCCTTGTGAAATTTGAGTGATAAAATAATTACCGAGAAATTTTTAAGAAAAGCGTCGTAATAATTTAACTTTAACGATTTATGTACCAAATAAATTTAAAACACTAGGTAAACTCAAAATATAGTTTTTATAAACTAAATGTAAATATAAAAATATATCGGGATCATTTTTGAAAGTGACGGATTAAATATTCAAAATAATAACTCACGCGATAACGTTTATTTAATATAAAAATTACGCGTTAAATGTGAAATGAAATGCCATGAATGAACTAATATGATGCAAATGATGTCAATGAAATGTAGACTAATCTTAGTCCATATGAAATGTTCGTGATGTTATGATCATGAATTACCACTAAACCATAAAGGTTACGCGAATTTGAAACAAGTAAACCAAGTTTACGATAAATGTTGAAATAGTGAGGCATAAATTGTTTCGAAATGACACGAAAATGCGGGTTGTCTAACGTGCTCATCAAAATCAATAATTTTACGCTTCGTCGACTTTGTTATTTTAGACATGGAAGAAGATCTCGAAATCCCATTAATTCAGGCGCACCCTTCCGCAACTGCCGTGCTAAGATTAATGTTTTCGAAAAATAATCACAATGAAAATCAACGATAGAAAGCTTACCACGAATATGTGTTAATACAAATAAGCCATAAAACGTTTATTTATATTTTACGATCTTCTAATGTTTTATTGATAACAAATGTAAAATCATTTTAACGAAACAAATAAAATACCTAAATGGTTTGAACTAATAGTTTCTAACATATTCACATTTTCACATAAAACACTAAAACAAGTATAAGTGATTTTATGATTTAATATTACATATGTACAACAACTAGTGTTTACATATTTGGGTAAAATATACACATAACTAATATGTAGTATATTGGGTAATATAAATGGGTAGAAACTTATGTATCACAACCCATTGACCAAATACTTTGAATATAGTTGGGTACAACCCAAAAGCCCATGACCCATGGTGCTTGACCCATAACCCATTGCATGATATCATGCTTATATCATATATGAATAATATCCATAACCCATGGTATTGACCCATACCCATGTGACTAGGTGCATTGCACTCAAGAGATACATTGTATCTAGCTAAAGACCCATGGATCAACCCATGACCCATAACCAAAATACCCATGGGTAAATAGGAGCGTCCCACGGATCCCTAGTTTTATGCTAGACGGATCCCTTGTGGGATGGATCCGTGGGATCCGGGGAACAGTAGATTTTTTCCTCTATAAATAGTGAGCCATTTCTTCATTGTTTCTCACCCCTTTCCAACACACTTTCCCCTTGAGTCAAAAAATCTCTAACCTCATATCCAATAGATCTATGTTTGTAGTTTTGGTTTTTGTGTGATCTTCTAGGTTCCTCTTAAAGGCGAGATCAGCACCTTTGAAGTCGAGCAAGCTCAAGTCCAGACGAAGATATTTGTGATGATTGTTTTTCTTTTCCTAAGAAGTGTTAAAGACATTTGTGAAATGTGTCTCAAGTGTCAAGACAAAGATATTAGTGAAGGGTATCTATCGTCCATATCATAAGCACTTGTGGTGGGTGCTTAGAAGTCAAGACTAGAAGCATTAGTGAAAGGTGCTTGGAATTCAAGACACAAGACATTAGTGAAGAGTGTCTTGAAGATCTAGTTAAAGGCATTAGTGAAAGGTGCCTTAGATGTATATTCGATATGGTGTGTTTCGATGTACAAGATAGATTAGTACTAGATCCAAGGATATTGATATCCTTGATGATGTTGTAAAAAGGAGTTGATCTCCTTTGGGATTAGTCGTTGGTGTAGTGTTGGGTAGTAGTTCCTCCGTTGCAATGGAACTAGGTGCTTAGCCTAGTACCTAATAAAGGGTGGCGATGTTGTGTAGGTGTGGTTCACCTTGGTGTGAAAGAACTAGGTACTTAGCCTAGTACACGATAAAGGGTAGGCGACGTTGTGTAGGTGTGGTTCACCTTGGGTGAAAGAACCCGGTGGTTAGCCTAGCACGGAAAAAGGGTAGGCGACGTTGTGAAGGCTTCTCCGCCATAAGGAGTTGGTGTAGCGATTACGAACTCTCGAGTAGGTGACTCGAGGAGTGGAGTAGGGCAAGGAAGGTGTCCTTGTGGCAGAACCACTATAAATACTCGCGTTGTGGTTTTGAGCTTCTTACTCTTATCTTTTCATTACCTACTTTTATATGCTTGTTTATCAACATCCAACACACACATCTAAATAGATTGACATAAGTTGATCTAAATAGTTTAAAAGAAAGTTTTAATTGGCAAAACTATTCAACCCCCCCTTCTAGTTTTCCACAAGGCAAATTAAGTCCTTATCAAGATTAGTAGATCCTTCCTACTCACACATAGATCACACTCAAAGACGCTTATAGATCTATCATTTCACTTAAATCCATTACTCTTCCGCTCTCAAGAAAACTCATCATGTATCACATGATTCCTCACATCCAGCCTTATAAATCTTTCAATTATGGCAATATTTATCATAATCATCCTTACTTCAAAATTGGTCGAAATTGATCAAATTCTAGTTTTCCCATCTTAAGCCTTTAAGATCTTCTCCAAAACATTATCCTAAGTCACTATCTGATCTCTAGGATCATTTAGCTTCTCTTGACACTCTAAAAATCCTTAGTGTCATCTTTGTTCATTCATTGGTACTCATGAAAGTTCTAATTTCTTCCATAAAAGGCAATCATTAGCTACATCACTCATTACCTTCAAGTACTTAAGCACCCCTTCATTTAAGACACTTAGGTGGACTGAAACACTCAAGATAATATAGATCTTAGTCCTTTGAAAACATCATTTTTATCCTTTCATAACTGCTGAGAGCCGGATCCCTACGATTATCCTAGACGGATCCCTCAAATGAGGAATCGTGGGATCCGGTGATGATTATGTCAACTCTAGCTAAGACAAACATTTCAAGCTCATCTTCCTAACTTAAACACTCTATCTCATCTTAAATGAGTTCCTAGATCAAGTACAAACTACGAAGTTGACTCCACATGCATGTTAATCATCACATTCCAATGAATTCTAGTGGCTTAAGGCTTGAATGCACTTGCAAATCTCTTGCTTTATAAACCACATTGTTAGGACTTCCATAGTCATCACTTTCATCCTCATTTTCAGCACTTAAGAAACTCTTACAAACTTTTGAAATCATCTCATCATGAGGAAAACTCCAAGTAGTAACTTATCCACCAAAGAACCACCCAAGAAAATTGCTCGTGTTGTACATGAAATCTCTTCAACCGAATCATCTCCGGTCAAGCCAACAAATGCAAGGATCTCCTCTCAACCAATCAAACCAATTCCTAAAAGGATAGTACCCACAAAACTACCTTTGCCAAATACCACCATACCTCCTAGGCCAAACAATATCATCTCCACTAAACCATCACCATTGGTTCTTAGAGCTATCTCTTTTACGTCTCCACTATCATCACCACACCTCTACAATTTATAGTATTTGCCTCCTAGGCCGTCTCATCCTCCTCCGCCGACAACATTATCCTCATTAGGAGGAATAATGGTACAAAATCAAGGTGTTGAGTCAATATTAGCTCCGGCTTCCTTTTCGCCATTTCCATCATATAATCCCATTTGGATTATGAGAAATCATCAAAGTCAACCACCCGACCATACGGAAGTTGACACGACTCTACCACCACCATCATTCTTAGTCGAGCCATTCTCAAATGTGCCTCCACCAATCCCTCCGTCGTTTGAAGCTCCACAAGCCGCTTCACTTGATCCTTCGCATCAAGCCATTTCATTTCTTCCACCACCACTACCTAGCCATGACAAAGATTGTTATCATTGTCAACATGTTGAAAGTTTGATACATGAAGTGCGAGAAGACCAACGTTTCATGTTCTATCACCTCCTCGAGCGTTTCGACGAGATTAAACCTAAAAAACTTGAGCTAGAAGATTTTAGTGGTGTCCTAGTATCAAGCGTTAGTTGGTCTAGAAATTCCTAGTCATGTATCGTTTATTTTCTTAGTTTTAGAGTCATGTATATCATAACTCTAGTTTTATTAAATGAAATTACATGCTACTTGCTATATTTCGAGTATGTGATTATGTTATATAATACACATCTCACTTTGATGATAACATTATTTGTTATACCACCATTTCTTGAATTTATTCATCGGCCGGTGATCGATCCCTTTAATTAGCCTAGGCGGATCCCTACTAGGAGGGAACCGTGGGATCCGTGATCTGAAAACTATTTTTCTACTAACTTGGATCACATTTGCAGAAATTATGCATTATACTTGTTTCCTAACCTTTGTTTTGTAGTTATTCAATTTACACATAAAGACTTTGACACCCTAAAGCTAGGGAAGCTTTATGTCAAAGCAATACATTGCAAATTACTTGCAATATTAGGATTACACTTCATGACATCCCTTTGCAAAATTGTAATCATCAAGAGGGAGCACATTCGTCACATAGACGAAATCTTTTGCAAACTTAGTTACAAACAAACTAGCTTAGTATTACTTTCTTGGCGCCTTACATAGAGATGGACTCGTCAAGGAGGAGTTAAGACAATTCTTTCCGTTACTTGCTCTCTAATTCTTCTTTATTTTCTACCATTCACATGTTTCTCTTAAAAACAATATGTTAGTTGTCTTTCAAGCTCTTTTGTTTCGACAAAAAGGGAGAAGAAAGTAAAACTACAAATTCAAACTTCTACAATTTTAGCTATTCCTTAAAATAATTTTATGTTTTGTCATCAACAAAAGGGGAGATTGTTAATACAAATAAGCCATAAAACGTTTATTTATATTTCACGATCTTCTAATGTTTTGTCGATAACAAACGTAAAATCATTTTAACGAAACAAATAAAATACGTAAAGGTTTGAAATAATAGTTTCTAACATATTCACATTTTCACATAAAACACTAAAACAAGTATAAGTGATTTTATGATTTAATATTACATATGTACAACAACTAGTGTTTACATATTTGGGTAAAATATACACATAACTAGTCGTAGTATATTGGGTAATATAAATGGGTGAAACTTAAGTATCACAACCCATTGACCAAATACTTTGAATATAGTTGGGTACAACCCAAAAGCCCATGACCCATGGTGCTTGACCCATAACCCATTGCATGACATCATGCTTATATCATATATGGATAATATCCATAACCCATGGTATTGACCCATACCCATGTGACTAGGTGCATTGCACTCAAGAGATACATTGTATCTAGATAAAGACCCATGGATCAACCCATGACCCATGACCCATAACCAAAATACCCATGGGTAAAGAGGAGTGTCCCACGGATCCCTAGCTTTACGCTAGGCAGATCCCTTGTGGGAGGGATCCGTTGGATCCGGGGAACAGTAGATTTTTTCCTCTATAAATAGTGAGCCATTTCTTCATTGTTTCTCACCCCTTTCCAACACACTTTCCCCTTGAGTCAAAAACTCTCTAACCTCATATCCAAGAGATCTATGTTTGTAGTTTTGTTTTTTGTGTGATCTTCTAGGTTCCTCTTAAAGGCGAGATCACCACCTTTGAAGTCGAGCAAGCTCAAGTCCATGAGTTCCCATGCTTCCTCATCATCAAGACTACGGAAGTCTTCTTGTTGATGATAGTTTTTCTTTTCCTAAGAAGTGTTGAAGACATTTGTGAAAGGTGTCTCAAGTGTCAAGATGAAGATATTAGTGAAGGGTATCTATCGTCCATATCATAAGCACTTGTGGTGGGTGCTTAGAAGTCAAGACTAGAAGCATTAGTGAGAGGTGCTTGAAAGTCAAGACACAAGACATTAGTGAAGAGTGTCTTGAAGATCTAGTTAAAGGCATTAGTGAAAGGTGCCTTAGATGTGCATTCGATATGGTGTGTTTCGATGTACAAGATAGATTAGTACTAGATCCAAGGATATTGATATCCTTGATGATGTTGTAAAAAGGAGTTGATCTCTTTTGGGATTTGTCGTTGGTGTAGTGTTGGGTAGTAGTTCCTCCATTGCAATGGAACTAGGTGCTAGCCTAGTACCTAATAAAGGGTAGGTGACGTTGTGTAGGTGTGGTTCACCTTGGTGTGAAAGAACTAGGTACTTAGCCTAGTACACGATAAAGGGTAGGCGACGTTGTGTAGGTGTGGTTCACCTTGGGTGAAAGAACCCGGTGGTTAGCCTAGCAGGAAAAAGGGTAGGCTGACGTTGTGAAGGCTTCTCCTCCATAAGGAGTTGGTGTAGTGATTACGAACTCTCGAGTAGGTGACTCGGGGGTGGAGTAGGGCAAGGAAGGTGTCCTTGTGGCGAACCACTATAAATACTCGCGTTGTGATTTTGAGCTTCTTACTCTTATCTTTTCATTACATACTTTTATATGCTTGTTTATCAACATCCAACACACATCTAAATAGATTGACATAAGTTGATCTAAATAGTTTAAAGGAAGTTTTAATTGGCAAAACTATTCAACCCCCTTCTAGTTTTCCACAATATGGATGGCGTTGGAAAATGTCACCGTCAAAGCTGCTTGTGTTATCAAGAAATGAAAAACAAAACTATTCCTTCCACCATCGCACAAAGCACTTCGCTACTAATGATCGTAACATGCGGGGTAGGAAAGTCAAAAACTCGACGGAGGAGGAATACAGTGCGACAATACCTCGAGAACAAAGGAAAGCGAGTTTGAAGACATGTGGCACAAGTTCAGAAGGTGGATTACAATTACTTTCCCAAATTAAAATATCATTGGTGTACGGCTATCCCTATTGACAACGATAAAGGATATGATCTATGGGCTTCATGCAACCCTTATTTGGAGGTCTGTGACGGTGGACATGACAAGGAAAGAGTAAAAAACAACAAGTACTTATGGTCCTCAACCAATGACAAAGAGATAACATTCGAAGCTTGGGTACGAATTAGGTATGGGGAAGTTGGCAATGATGATAAAAGAAAATATGGACTAATCTTTGCCTCAGTGAACCCTCTGATAATCATGAAGCAACAAATTCAACCACGGATCAGGGGCTCATTGATCGAAAGCATTGGTGCGAAATAATAAAGACCATTGATGGGGATTCTTGGGCCTCGTGTGATCCTTACGATGACAACTGTAATGGAGGAAGTAATGCCGATAGAGTAGGAGTTGATGAATTTCTATGGAATTCAACAACCGACAATAAGCGAATCGAGTACAATGGTCGGAGTAGATTAAGATTTAACTATTGGATCAAAATCAAATATGGAAAAGTGGATCGTCCACTAAAAATAAAATTTGGAAGGACTGCATGAGCGAAGATAATCCCGATGAAGAGACTCCTCAAGATACGGGTAACTCAACAAATGATGATAAGGTGGACACAAATTGCAAGTATAGACATTTGGATAATTCGATTGAGACCAAATCCAATGATTACGACATAAATGGAATCATAGATCACGGGAGCCACGATATAAAGCAAGGATGGTGATCTAGAAGATGAGGAGTAAGAGCAAAGGAGGTGCAAGCTCCTTGGGATCCAATATAAAAACCACCAACAATTTTTCTTGAAGATTTGAATTCACTAGGTATCATTTGGGGCGAATGAAAAATTATGCAAGGTTCGGAAAATGAAGATCAAAGAATACCCCATACTTGCTACCAATGTCGCTTGGATCGGGAATAACTTGAGGAAAGGCGTGGAGGAAGTTGGCCAAGTCCAAAGGCCACCATAAAGCCCCAAGGCTCGATTCAAACTTGAAGACTCGTAAATAAAGAAAAGTGCTCTTTTGGGAGACAACCCGAATTATCCCTTTCTTTTATTTTATTTCCATTTCTTGGGTTTTGTGTTTTAACCATTTTTGCAGAAGCGAAGAGTGATTGTTCTTTGCGACATCGATCTAACTATAGTTCTGACGTAACTCATCTCGATGGTTCTGCCGTAACAAACCCTTTGCGCAGTTGAATTTCGATGCATTACCAGTCTGGCATAATTCCATCTCGGAGGTTACGTCGTAGCTACACTCTTGCGGCAGTATGCGGGTTTTGTCTAATTACGGCGTAACTCCTTCTAAGAGTTACGGGCGTAACTATCCTCTACATTACTTCTTTCATTTTAAACACAATAACCTTGTATTAGTCTTTTAAATGAACTTTATGGGTGTGTTCCATGTAAACCCTCACGAGACTTCACTCATCCACTTGGGACACCAAGTGGTTTAAAAACTTGTTGCATATGCTAAATGCAACCGTGATTCCTCTGAAAGTGAGTTAGGTTTGTTTTTCATTTTCATTTTTCTTTTTAGAATTATGCTTGTCGGTAGTGTGATTTCGAGGATTAAAGTTTGCTCATGGATGCTTATCTGAAGGCACGACTCTTTTCGTAGGCCTTCTTTCTTTTGGAGCAAATTTCGGGAAGTTCTCGCTCTAATTCTACTTTTCTCTTCACCTTTATTTAACGCTTAGTACAAAAGGGACTTGTTACAATTCAAATGGGGGACGGGAGTAGAATTATCTCTTGAACTTTATTTGGCCTTTTTTTCTAGTTTATTTTGAAAAATTATGCCATTTTAAAATTTTGACATGTTTTTCTTAACCTAACTAGATTAGACCTTAGCCGAGCACATACAACCCTTGATATTATATGGTGAGATTAGCCTTATCCGTTTCCAATATTTTACCCCAAATCCACCAAAATTATGAGTGTCTTGGGTAGCTTGTAAACTTTAGAACTTGGCCTTTGCATCATTTCGAGACCATAGATGAGGTATGTTGAGTTTTCTCGATGTATTTGGACTTTTCGGTTTAAGAAAGCGTTATTATAGGATTATCACCCAAATAGCCTACAATTGTGTGTCTATCGATTAGTCACCTCGACTTCTCGACCCCATGTGAAGCCCTTTTGTTGCACTCACCTTTAATGCAAGATGCCCTAGATACACCCATCTAAGCCATTCCTTTCATTTTGTTAACCCAATATATTGTTTCGTTACACCTATACACCTTAGCCTACCTTAGTCTTTATTTGTGATTGGGAAGTCATCATTTGCCTAAGTTCAAGGTTCAAGTGGAAAGGTTCGGAATCACGCTTTCGTCGATGACATATTCTTAAAGATCATTGAAGACCCCCCGAATTCCCATTGTTCATCTCAAGTGGGGGGATGTTATGTTTATTTATGTTGGGGGGAAAAAAAGGTGATTCGAAAAAAATTAAAAAAAAATAAATAAATAAAATCTATAGTTATGTTATTGTAAAGTGCGATGTTATAAGCACTATGTGATGAACTTTATATAGATTTAGTATCGAGGAGGCCACCTTGGTCACATTTGAAGATTGGAGTTGGTAATTGCATATGAGTTGAAGAAAAGGTAGTGTGCCCATCACGGCGTCCTCTAATGACACATCTACCTTGTATTTCATGATCCGGTTTCTTAACTTCAAAGCTTGAACTTTGGGCGGACGGTAAGTGGTGATGACTTGGTTATAGATTTAGACTATCTCTTGATTTTTATTTTACACCATTTATATATCCCATGTCTTATCCTACCCTTTAGTCATGAAGCGTGTCTAGGTGATCGTGAGCAATCTTTAGTGTCTTGGCCATGGA
>CM040241.1:248457622-248622415 GCA_022545495.1 Chrysanthemum lavandulifolium | reverse complement strand
GGTCCACGGATTGGTATGAGGTGTTTGACTCAAGAGGAATTGGATGACCTCTTAAAGCAGTCTTAAAACACATCAAACACCAAAATCTCTTTGTAAATATTTTTCAAAACAAAATACAAAAATATAAAATCCTATAAACAACAAAATATTCTTCTAATCCAATTTTCTTTCAACATGGCAAGTACATTTCTTCGTCAACACTTTAATCTTTCAAAATTCAATACTTTTCCGATCAAGTGTTGAGGGAGAAAAGTATCATAACTATTTCAAAACATCGTGTACTTGCATGTTATCATATCCGGTTGGTTATCTTATCAATGGTGGTAAATTTTACGGTTCATGACACTCCTCGGACTAAAATTAATAACCTTTCAATATTTCTTAAGTCGAGGGAGTGTCATCAAGTTTCTTTCTTAAAATCTTTGTTTGGTAACCAAAATGGAAGTTAAAAGGCTTTGTTTGAAAATGGAAGAGGTGGAGGGACCAAAACTGTCAAAATGTTAAAGTTATTTTAATAAAAACATCCTCTACCTAACATTATCCTCACATTTATTACTTCTAACCTAAAGATCCTCGCCTAATATTAGTTCAAGAAATCCGTACTCTAGATCATCATTTTGTAAGTGTTTTCATGATCTTAACGATAATACAAGCTAAGGTTTTGAATTTCAAGCAAATCCTACGGCTAAAGCGTTAGTTATGCGTGATTATGTGTTCTACGCATAGCGTATGAACACACAATCATTGTGAGTGTGTTTTGGTTGAAAAGAAAGTGTCAAACGTGTTTTAACAACAAGGATACTATTTTACCCTCTAAATCCACCAAGAAACACGAATTGATGGTTTTGAATATTAGGGTTTATGAGTAGATTTGGGTGTTTACAAATGTGAAGAGTTTTGGTCAAAAATATTGTTGTGTAATGTTTATATGATGATGAATTGATGATTTCAAGCTCTATAACCACCGAAACTCTAAATGATTAAAAATTTGGAATTAGGGTTTAAAGTTCATAAGTTTGGGCATTTTAATTCTCCACGATATAGATGTTATAACTTGGTTTATAGACTCTCACAACATCTTAGAACTACCAGAAATTGGTTGGTGCAAATCCCATGGCTAGAAATTATCACGCGTAATTCATAACCCTTAGGGTTTTGACCTCACAGCGTATGACTTTCTACGCATAAATGTTAAATGTGTTGTCATGCCATGATCTGTTGTAAAAATGAATATACATGTTAAGATTCTTGATTTGATGAATTTATTTCGGGCTTGCTAACGCAAAAATTCGAGAATCAAGGTCATTTGAATCTCGCATAAGGATCACCTACGCGTGAAAGTTATCTTGTAAGAGTAATTTTACGCGTGGCATACTGCGTGAGGTTCTACGGTGGGACTACGGCGTATCACAGTGAAGGATATGCGTAAGGCGATGACCTCTACGCATAAGGTCTACTCTTACGAGTAAGCCTTACGCGTAAGGTTTATATCGCCTGTACGTAAGCTCTATGCATAAGGTCCCCTTTTCCTACGCGTAACATTTCTTACGCATAAGTTAGGATCCTCGCATAAGCTTTCGTCTATCGTATGTCATTCTTGTTTGCAACAACTTTGCCAAAACTACGCAAGCCTAGATTGACCTTCATTATGAATTGTTACGTGTACAAACTTGTTAATAAACTAATCATATCATTCTGAAACCAATAATGTCACCAATAAACTTAAATGTTTGATATGTTGTGAACAATAAGTGATAACATAAACTTTAAAACTTAGAGTTAACTAACTCACGAAACATTTCAGCGTCATTGGACTATTGGACAAACAAGTGACTTACGACTCGTAACAATCAATGACCTGTACATTCATTAACTAGACAATAAGACCTTACATTGACTAACATTATGTCTTTCGATATGTTGGTTCTTTTGGCTAATGTTATTTGAGATCACGACATGGTCGCTCGAATGAATGTGGATGCACTGAGGTTCTCACTATTGTTGATATCTTCCCAAATGGCTATCAGAAAGATTGGAAAGTATAACCTTAGAGTTGACTTTGAAACCCTCACATGCTCGAATCTTCTTGTCTCATTCTTTGTGGATATTCTAAGGAATCATCCCTACCAGAACATGCTCTCACACTCACTCTTGTCAGAAAATCTACATTCGACAATTACGGAATTCTATGTAGAGGATCACGAGTCAAAGTCTTTGTGTGATGACTCTTAATCACAAACAAGTCACCATCACTCCAGCGGACTTACGGGTTGTTCTCATCATTCGGACATCGCTCCAACCGACTTCTTTGCTACACCTCTTGAGGAGGCGGTTCTTGATTCACGATAGATATTGGCTATGATGAAGCTTGAGAATTGCTTCTAAGCACTCTCATGTGGAGCTAAAGAACATTCCTCAACAAGTGGAGAACCCTCTACCTCATCATCACCAAATCGGTCTCTCGGTCGTGATGGTGGCTATGAGCATCCCAAGCTCATGGAACTACAAATCTTACGGTCATTAATCAACAAAAGGACATGAAATCGAAGCACTATTATGGGAAGACATGATGTCATTTCATAAGAAACTTAGCTCAAAGATTCCTATGTCGATACACAAAATTGTTGATCCATAGAGCACTTGTACTTAATCCGATATTCCACGAGGCTCAATGACCCGGACAATCACGACATGTTGTTGAACCTACACTATCGATCGAGAATCAAGGAATCGTCAACAAAGAAGCAGTCTTTGTATTACACGATCACCTATACATCTAAAGAACTCAAAAGCTTGAAACATACAAAAGGTATCTAGTAGCGGTAAAAGAAGGCAAAGTTGGTCATCTTGATGAAAAACTTGGGAACTCTACTCGGAGAACCGGAAGAGGAAGTCTTTGGAAGTGCGATAAGTTAAAAAGTTATAGGAAGCTTCCCAAAGGAATACTCCTCGTAAAAGTTGTTCCGTAAAGGAAGTTGAACCTATTCCCACACCGAACCGCATAAAAGCTTTTGGGCGAAAGCTACGAAGAGTGCTGACACGAGATGAAGAGATTACCTACTCGAAGCGCAAGGATGACAATCCTTGATGCAAAACCTCCAAGTCCTCAAGCGATAAAGGAAAGGAAGACTCGCACTTGTGCCCTATGATGAGAGCTACGAAGAAGAAGAGCTCTGGATCAATCCTACGGGAAGAAATTTAAAATCGTCGGACACGCTTCAAAAATTGAAGAATTTGCAAAAGACCAAATGGGTGGCCCGGAGGATCAAGTGGTCTTGCCCGCTCTTCACCGAGATCTGATGCGGTTAATCGACCCGATAAGGGATCACGGTGCCACCACTCTTGTGCAACAACAAAAGCTTGTGGAGGATACTATCGAATATGAGTTTGAGGAACACAGGCGGAAGTGCGAGAAAGATAAAGATCTTGATTATGATAAGTTGCTACGGAAAGTCCTACACGATCACGGAGGAAACTTCAGACACCAAGGACCCCGAGCTTCCTCGCGTCTCATCCTCATGATTCTTCTTCTCATTCATCACCACCACCATCGAAAAATCAGCAAATCAACATCCAAATCGTGAAGAAACCACCTCGATCTTGGTTTCTCGGACACATGAAAGAATTGTGAAAATTGTCGAACAAGTCGGAATCAAAGACATGTTATCTGAGGTGAACTTTCTCAATCAACAAATACAATATCTAAATGGCGAGAATGACAAGATGCAAGAAGAAGGAAGTTTATCCGAGAATTCATGAGAAGTCATCGTCAAGAGGAACTGAGCGAAATGATCGAAGGTTACACTAACAAGTACCTTGAGTTTCGTTCCTAAAGTCACAAAGGAGATATTTACAGAAAACTATATCCGAATCTTATGCGAGATAGCCAAGCAAACTATAAGATCCACACCTTTAGCAATCACAATCAATCCATCGATCTGTAGTTTTCTCGGATAATGAATTGGTGGCCAAGCTTGTCACACAAATGTCTACGATGCGGGACATTTACTTACGAGGAAGGAAAATTGTTTCAAGCATTCTTTGGACTACCAACTCAAAGAAGCATGTAGATTGAGCGAGAAAAGTCTAAACGTCCTAGAGGCGATGAAGACAAGGATCGGGATAAGCATGATAAAGCTAAGCGTCGGAAGAAGTCTAGTGAATCATCTTCTATGTTACCTCCTCTCCAATGGACTTCTACTCAACAAAGATCTCCTCCCGTTCTTCTACTGATAAACCTCGGGCGATTCCGAGTTACCACCTCGACTCGAAAACCGGTGATCACTTTGAGTATCTGGTGGTGACGATGAAGAGGTCATGAGCCCTACAACAACCCACCTCTCCCAAACAAGTTCGAAACTAGAATCATCATCTAGGCCTTGAAAAATAAGAAGAAGAAGGCGCCTCGGTGGCGTCGTATCTTGGCTAGATATGATAAAACTAATGAATTTGAATGGTTCTCTACTCTTGTTAACAAGACTCCCTACCTAATGAAGGTCGAATTTGGTGAGCGGTAATACATTGGAGCATGCAAAACTTTTGCAAGAAAAGTTCCAGTGAAGAAGATGGCGAAATCCGAGTTGAGGCGAATCAAGAATGAAGCTTTTCAGCTGTGGAAAGATAGCTCGAAAGTGCCATCGAGGCGAATATCACCTTGAGAACATTGCTCGAGCTATGTCTAACAACATGGATTGGCTCAACCCGAAGCAAACATCGACTTCACCAAAGCGGGACAACCCTCCATACTACACCGACGGTGAAAACCTCTACCAACAATTGGCCAACGGATGAACCTAGGATCCCATTCGGATATTTCTTCAACAAAGACACGGAATTTCTTCTACATGGTGGCGATGGTTCAAGGAAATCGCTACATCGTTGACACTTCCATTCCCAAAGACTATATACTCGAGCGCATAGCCATCGAGGAGCGTGCCAATCACTTGTTCTTTGACAAAGTGGAAGCATACGACCGAGATGCAATGTCTGAGATTCATCATTGGCGGAGCAGCGAAGAATCTACTACGAGTGTCGGGTTCGAGTCTCAACATGCGGTGTTCGATACTAAGGATATCGTTGCCATCAAACACGTTGTTCATCATCTAAGTGGGACTACACCTTCTAAAGAATATCATGGTCAAGCGACAAGATGAAAGGATTATGCATTCTCTGAAGTGACTTTGAGAATTTGTCTATCAACAACATCGAAGACATGTACCTTGCCAAAGTACAAGGTCGCATGAGACAATTTTCAACCGAAGTACAACATGAATTCATCAAGTCATTGCTCATCTTCATCGGACGCATAGTCATCAAGGAGCGTGTAGAAGATCTTGGTTGGCGGTTGAATCTTATCGGACCGTGTCAACTTTACTCCACCCGGCTAGATCTTCCCAACCTCAACGGATCTCACAATATACACTCATCAACAAACCTTTGGCGTCATTTACCGTAGTGAACTTCAAAGAAATTGCTTAATGGCGTAGTGAACTTCACAAGTTTGGAATCACACTTTGAAGATGGTTAGGGACGGATTGGCTTATAGGTTGAAGGATATCGACAAAGATTGGGTCTCTAAGTGATGGAATTCTCGGGATCGAAGGGATGTGAGGAGAATCATCAAGATGATTGATGAAAGGTTGTTTGAAGGGATCGGTTTAGAGCGTTGGAAAGCTTTGTTGGTGGTGGGCCAAGATCAACATCACCGGCTATCAGCATACTGTTCGCACTCTGGCGACATCACCGCACTTCACGGTACCCTTGAATTGTTTCCTTCATTATAAATTTGGATGTGTAATTATATATGTGTAAACGTGCACATATAACGATGTACAACCGTAATTGTCAAGAAAGGACAACGTGAGTGCGCTTGATTGCCACAATCCTTATAAAAGGAGTGAAAGCTTCTTACTTTTGAGTAAAACCTATCAACCCTTTCATTTTCAGGTTTTGCTCAAAGGACAAGTACTTCCATATAATTTTCAAAACCTCAACCGTTTATATCACTTGTTGAGGTGGAGTATTTGAATTAAACTTTGTTCACAAATTGTTCATAGTGGTCATCTTCCCATGACACTCGAAATGGTCATATTTATTCTCAACTTTTCAAAAATAACATTTTATATGCCATTTTGAGGGGAAAAATATGTGATAAGAAATATGTTGTGTAAATGCAAATGAATCCTTGTGTAATAGACTTAACCAGCGAATTGACGGTACTAAACTGTTAGTAACTCGAAAAGACTTGTCACGGACGGGTAATAATTTCAAACTAGTTCGCTAGTAATGTAGCGTGTCTCTCAAAGGACTTGTCCAAGTAGAAAGTACCATTCGAGATACTCTTGGTAGACATGAACCACAGCGGGTATGACAACCTTTCGAGGATTGTCTACACCTTCAAGGTAGTTATTAGAGCTAGTTGTCACCTAAAAGCATCAATGTAACTCTTTAACTATGCAACGTAACCGTGTCTCGCGGAGATTGTCTATCTTGAGTTGATCAATTCAAAGTCGCTCTCTTCCCACAGTGCGATTTCCGTCAAAACTCTAAAGCACATGGAGGGGAGTATTTATGCAAAATCCTATCTCTCATAGTGGTTCAAACATGATTTTCAATAACAAACCCTTTGAGAGATTCTTCACAACAGTGGTTTTAATGGCAAAATAGGTTCGTCATGGAGTTATAAGGTGACTAAGGTTAGGAATAACCGTCCTATGATCCACCAGAGCCAAAGGGATCTACCCAAGGACATCACAAATAGTTAGTACTTAGAAGTCCTTAGATACGATTATAAAAAGGAGAAAATGAGAATCGGAGAAAGAAGGAGTTGAAGAATTAAAAGAAATGCAAAGAAAAGGGTGAAAAGAAATATCCTCAAATTACTCAACTTAGGGCGGACAGGGTTCAATTCATATACTCTTGGTTATCACTTAGTGAGCCGGTATTGAAGATTAAAAGTCGTCATGGACCCGATGGCGCATGCACTAAACCTTCTTAGCCACTCAAGTTTCTCTCAGCGAAGCTTGTTTCATTCTCACAGGGAACCCTATGTAAACTATTGGCGTTCTCTTAGAGATCGTTGGTATTGAAGGAGACCCTCTCCTAGTCTCCGCTCGGAAAACCAAAATGCATAATTGAGTCTAGAGCCACGAGATTCATCAAAAGATCTCATAGGTACCTTGACATCTCATCACTTGTTGATCAACAAATAAGATCATCGATGGTTCATATCGAGTCCTTCACGGATCTTAGCAATCTGTCGAGAACATTTATGAGAGGTTCTGCTGTAATCCTCGGTGATTGAATGGAAACTCCTGCCGAGTCAACATCAAACAGCCCTAACGGTCACTCGGTAACTCCCGTGGATTACGCTTAGTGTGTCTCAAGCGGTCTCTGATCGTGAGGTGATGCTTGATGTACCTCGTGACTCATCAGAATCGTAGATGTACTTTGGTACATCGCGTTATCTCACTTGTGGGACTCCAGTTCGAGAGCGGCCTTTGTAAGAATTAGAGTTGTGTTTTCACACTATCTTTATTAACACTCTCGAGTTCAAACTTGTAAGTGCAGAATCCGCTTATTACTAACCGTTTGAAATGTTTTCTTCTTATGGAAGCTCGGGAGCGGGATGATCGTCTTGATTCTTCTCATGCTCACGCCAACATCGTTACTAATGGAAGTTCTATCCAAAGTAACACAACGGTCGAATGATTCTTCGTCAAATCAAAGAATCTACAAAGTTAAAGACTTAAAGAACTTCATCGATCTTTGAATTCCAACGTCAAAGGCGTGTGAGCATGTTGAAGAATGACGTGGAACCTTTGTAGTAGCGAAGAAGACACGAGGCGAAATTGTCTGAACAACAACATACTATCACTTTCACCACAAAGAACAATAATCAAAGAACAAAGTTAATGATGACGTCAAGCATAGCGCTCAAGGAAAACTATCTCTACAATGGGAGATTGTTCGAATCGAGGCAATTCTTCTCATAAGAAAGAAGAATGTCAAGGCGTCGAGCTACCATTACATCAACGCCTTCACCGTTCATCACCAACACTTGAGGGAGATTGTTGGAATCACTCCTAGACCATAATCAAGTGTTAGTAATTAATATGTAATAGTTAGCTTTATTATGGCCTTTATGTTTGTAATTAGCCTTAGGCTTGTGTAGAAGGCCCATGAGCCTAGGCCTTAGTCCATTAAGGAAAGGATGGAAACTAGGGTGTTGCCCTAGCTTTCCTCCTATAAATACTATATGTAAACCTTCATTTGAAGGTTGGTTGTTCAAGTTATTCTCTCATTCACATCCTACGCCTAAACCGTATTTATTATCATGTGTGTGTGTGTTAGATCTTGTTCAATCGCCTTATCTCTTTCTATATTACTTGTGTTTGTAAAACTAGTGACATAACAAGTTGCATTTAACAATCTAAAGACTTCTTCTTAATCTGGGCATTTATCAAACAGATTGTCGGTTTAGGAGAGAGCACTAATTGGAGGAGAGTGAAATGTCAGATTTAATCCCCAATTAGACTTGCTCACATTATTCAGCATGTTGATTCTCACAAAGACTTCAAGCGATCTTCTCAATGATTTCAAGTATTTGGGCTTATAATGTTTCTTTGATTACGAAGTATCAAAACCGACAGGGGAAGGAGACACGCATCTAAGCGAGTAAACTTGATGAGCTTAATACTTCTAAGTGATTGAAGAAATCACGGGAAGACATATGTCATTACCGTAGAAACTCAAGGTTTGACTCATGGCGTTTAGTGTTTATTCAACTCGTGGGGAAGTGATGTTAGAAAGTTTACGAAGATAAAGAGGTACACAAGTATGACATATTCGGGGAGATAAATGTGTAACATGAGGAGGTGTTATCGATTATTCTCTCATTGGGAATGTGTGTGCCAGTTCTTGAGCTTCATACACATTCATCGGGGATGAAAGATGTGAACATAGGGAGGTGTTCTTCATTACCCTCATGATGTGTATTAGGAGAGTTCTTGGATATTGGTGTACTTGGTTCTTGAGCTTCATACACATTCATCGGGGACGAAAGATGTGAACATTGGGAGGTGTTCTTCATTACCCTCATGATGTGTATTCGGGAGAGTTCTTGAGCATTATACAAAGGACCGACGCATCAATTCAACTACTTGGGGAATTGTTCTCTTGACACCTTTTGGAATGGATCGCTTGAGACATCGAGTTGAAAAGAAATATGAGAAGATTATTTAAGTGTGGGATGAAGCGTTCTTTGTTCTTCTTGATGATATAACCCGAATGGAGAATCTCGATTATCGTTCTTAAAAAAGCGGTGGGATTTATGATAATGTTGTGCTTCTCTGCACACGGCTAAAACAAGCTTGAAATAGAGCTTGAATACGCTCATCTAATGGATTTTCGGTTTGGGGCGCCAAAGTCTCACTTTCAGACGGTTCAATTTCTCTCAAGTCAGGAGCCTCGAAAGCTTTGGTGGTGAATGTTTAAGAGATGATGACTTCTATCTTTTACAACGGGGCTGCTCGATATCCTTATCTCGGTACTCGTATCATCATCTTCTTATACTATATCATCTACTCTATCTTTGTAAATATTTTTCAAAAAGCAAAATACAAAATTATAAAACCAGCAAATCAAAATAGAAAAATATAAAACCTTCAAAACCCATAAAAATCAGAAAATTTGAAAAAAAAATTACCAAAAATATGTTTTCCAAGACATGTCTTCTGGTATCGATAACATCTGCGGTCTTAGAAATGTCATTCAACAATGCCACAGGACCATAGATGAAGTTCGAGCAGAAGGTGTAAATATTTCTTTTCAAAAACATGTCACAAATCAAATGGCTTACAGTTATTTCAGACTATAACCCGTGCTTAAACTATGGATTGCAGTTATTTCATACTGTAACCCGTGCTTAAAACTATGGCTTGCTATTATTTCAGATAGCAACCCACCCTTCAAGAAAGGAAAGTGCTACGCTAAACCAATTTTCAAATATTTCGTGCATTTATCCTAAAACTAATTAAGGAAAGTATGTCGAAGGACTGTTGTTCCTACACAAATGTTTTTCCGTCTAAAATTCTTCAGAAAAATATTTGTTGTTTTCAAAAGTGGTGGTAAATGAGTTGCTTTAAAAACAATCAGATTCAGAGTTTTTATAAAATTTGCAAACTCAATCAATCACTTGAGCGCTTTTAAATTTTCAGAAAATGAATCATTGATTGAGGGGGAGAATGTTTTCAAGTTTATATCATCTAACGGACTTTCTTAATCATTCTACGTGCTTATCTGAAATATATAATTGCCTATGTTGAAGGACTAGGTTTCTAGGATGTGATTAGATGATTATAGATTGATGAACACATTATTCCCATGCTTTACATGATCGATTGATATGTTGAATTGACTTTTATTAGTCGATTGCTATTTGGGTGATGTCGACCACCATATATCATATGTGTGTTCACTAGCGTATGCGGTATATTGGTATATAAGAATGTTCGATCCGGATCCCACAATTGAAGATGATTGGATGCCGAAGGAAAGGGTAACTATATCTTGGGTTGACAAATGAAGAAGCGGACTTAATTGGACTTCTATGGAGTGTTGGCATGAAAAATGAAACGTAAGAGGTCTCCTTTGCATCGACATATGGTTTTCTTCTAAGTGATTGAAGAAACGGAGCTTAATTTGACCTCAGTTGGCATTAAAATGCAATGTAAGAAGTCTCACTGCATCTGCAGACGGTTTTCTTCCTGCGCTACAGCATCAACAGAAGCTTCTCAACCACCTAACGTATCTTTGTGCAGGATACCATTTTTAAACAATTTTGAAAAAAATTTGATTAAAATTGTTTTCAAAATGGAAAAATATTGTTTTTGAAAATAAATTGGACTAAATTTGAAAATCACCGGACTTCATTTTATCAAAAATATAAGTCACTCAATCATCGACTACGGTCATCGATTGAGGGGGAGAGATTTAAAATAAATTATTTCAAACAATATTTCTTCATAAAAGTCCGTTTGTACGTTAAAATGTGGTGATCTAAAGATTTAATGTTATGTCATGGTATGATTTTCTTTAAAACTCAAAGATCTGTCAAAATGAAATTTTTTCAGTTCTTATTTGATTGTGAAATTGTTTTATTTTACTAAAGATCTCTTAAAACAATCATACGACACTAACAATTTTAATGTCTTAAAATGGTCCTTATCATCATTTTCAAAATCAAATCTTGCCACGTCTTTCCCCAAAATTTTCTAAATGATTTAAATCAATCGGGATCCAAAATCTCAATTGGTTTGAAATTTTGATCGAGGAGAGATCGTGATTTAAATCTCAAATCGGGTTTTAAAGGGTAATTGTTTCAAAACACTCCTGCCTCCATGTGCCAAACGATTTCAAATATACAATGCACATGTTGAGGAGGAGCATTTAACCAAAAACCACAAGAGTATTTAAACCAGGCGCATTTTCTCCCGTGTTTTCTAAACCTTATTAAATCACTTGGGATCCAAAATCTCAAAGGGTTTGATATTTTTGATCGGGGGAGAATTTGTGATTTAATAATGAAATTTGATAAATGGTGATCGTTTTGATTCAAAGTGCAAGTTCTCTCTAATATGTGCTAAACTCTTTTGTTTATCGATGCACATATTGAGGGGGAGAAAATGGTTTCTTAATGGCTTTTGTGATCACGAATGTACTTCAAAAACCTCTTGCCTCTATGTGCAAAATGATTTTCAAATATCCAACGCACATATTGAGGGGGAGAATTTACCAAAGAAAATCAAAAGGCTTTTTCTAAGGAAATTGTGATCAAAGAAATTATTTCTAAAGAACTCTTGCCTCCATGTGCTAAACAATTTCATAATCTTATGCACATGTTGAGGGGAGCATTTCTAAATGATCAAAACAATTAAGGTACAAAATGCTTTGATATTATATCACAAGTACCTTGATTGATTTTCAAATGATTTTCAATTGGTTTCACGGAAGAATGAACTGTACCAAAAGACTGACCATTTACTTTATGCATGGAGTTATAAGGATGGTTAGGTTAGGTATTCGTTCCCACGATCCCTTGGTCTTGGGAGGGATCTACCTAGGGACAATCCACTAGATAGTGTAGAAGTCCTTAGGTATGATGAAAAAAAGGAGAAAAGTGAGATATGGGAAGAGTGCGGTGGGATAGAGCTAGAATTGGAATAAACCCAACAAGGTTCTAGTTATGAAGTCTCGGTAAGCACTTGAAGGGGTTGAAGAATGAAAAAAAATGAATGTGAAAAGGGTGAAAAGAAATAGCCCTCCAATAATTCAACCTTAGGCGTAAACCGGGTTCAATACATATGCTACCGGTGGTTACTAAGGTAACACTTGGTATTGAAGACAAGGCGTCATGGACCCGGTGACACACGCACCTAACTTCCCAAGCTACTCAAGTTCCTCTTAAAGGGCTTGTTTCATTCTCACGGGAACCGACATTATCTATCTACTTTCTCTTAGAGATTGTTGATATTGAAGAAGCAGACCCTCTCCCTAGTCTCCGGCATAGGAACCAAATGTGCACAATCGAGTCTAGAGCCAAGAGATCATCCACAATATCTCATTAGGACACTAAAATTAATGAACACTTGCTGTTTCACATAATGTGGAAAGTAGGATTATATATTAAGAGTCCTACGCATTATCCTTGTGGTATTGCCAGAACATCCGAGTGATATATTAAATATTCACGATGAAGATGGAGAGCCTTCTAGAGCCAACATCAAACAAGCTCTTGGTGGGTGACATGTGAGATCTTTCCAAAAGATCAAGCTTGTGACAACTGGATAGAAACGATGGGGCGATTCATTCGTGAATCAACCTTGGTCCAGGAAATGAATTGACGAATGCTTTTGGAAAAACCGTTCGATGTGCAAATATTCTTTTCTCTAGCACATCGAATGTGTATTCATTTTCAAACACAAAAGTATCTCGATTGAAAAATACTTTTGGAAAAACCGTTCGATGTGTAAATCTCTTCTTTTCTCTAGCACATCGAATGTCTACTATTTTCATATACAAAAGTATTTATGATTGAAAATTGATCTTTCTCATAAAACCTTCGTCGTATTGCAAAACTCTTTCTTCTAAGCAATACGCGATTGTTTTCAAATCATTTTCATCGATCGCTGAATCTCAATTTCTTTGGTTCACTCACTCCGTGTTGTCTTCTTTGAGGCGTTTCGGTTTGAGAACGGCTAGAACATTGCGAAACCTGTCGAGGAGATTCCTCGAATCATACACGATCACAGGCGTTACTTGTCTTGATCAACGGGAACCGTGGGCGTGTACCTCAATTCAACGAAGTGCTCAAAGACACTTTCGTGTGTTTCTATGCTAATCGTTGTTTGCGGTACATTTGGACGGTTGCGGTGATCGAATTGAGATTCAATCCAAAGCCGCATGCTCACAGCATCCACGCTTAATTGAAGAAATCATGACGGTGCATATCTACATAACCTCGTTCGATATTTTTATACTATGCTTATGCTACGCTGCTGCAAATATCATGAACTAGTAAAGCTTCCACTACTCTGATAGAAAGATGTCATGATTCAAAAGTGTGAGCATGTCGGTCCAAAAGTCACAACATCACATGATGGCAACACAACTATGGATGATCCAGAGAGATTTGTTGTGGCTGATGATCTCAAAGAAATCTCGAAGATCATCAAAGATGTGGATCAGTTAAAGACCTCCACTGAAAGTACTAATCATTCGGACTATGAAGAGTCACTGCTAAAGCACAAAGATTGCGGAATTAAAGAATTGAAGTCTACGAGCTCAAGAACAAAGTCAAGAATAGTATGCTAGGATGCAAAATGTATTTCATGGGGTGACCTCCCTTAGGGGGAGATTGTTAGGAATTGGAAATTCCATATTAAAGTGTCGGTCACCCCAATTATGGTCTAGCATATGTTAGCTCGTAGACTAGTAGTTATTTACGTTGTTTAGTAGTTTATTAGTTAGTTTGTAGCGTAGAATAGTTTAGTGTATCACCGTGGAGGAAGGACGGGTCTTTACCCACTCTATGCCTGATCCACAGTCCGATAGGAGGACTTATAAGTTGTAAGTATAAATACCCCTTCCATCCAGGGAAGGGGTGGAGCTTTCAATCTAACCTTTCATAATTTGTGCTACAAGTCTCTACCAAGAAACACCCATCTCTCTCTCTCTCTCTCTCTCTAAACTATGGCAAACATGTATTTCCATCATCCAAGACCACCCAAATCATCAACACAATAAATATTATGATCCTACAAGTAATAAAGCCTAAGCAAATACATTTTTAATCATCATACGAGCACACAACAATAGACATAGACTACATTCACCCTATCTTAGAGAATTAGATAAATAGAGTAATCGGTAGAAATACCAACCCCCAAATCCAATACCCCGAGATTCGTAATTTCCATTTTTCTAAAAAAGATAAAAAAATAATCTTCCTCAACCCCAACCTTAGCGTAGTAACTTCTCACTAGCATTCCTATTCCCCTAGCGAACGATATCAATTCCGTGGCTTACCCTAATACTACACTACAACGATTAGGTTCATCGCCTAGGGTGTTGAAAAACTTGCTCGACGAAAGGAAGTTCCTTTGACCCCGAGCAGCTGTAAGCGTATCAAGTTTTAGGCGCCACTGCCGGGGAATAGAATAGCTAGTTAGGAGTCCACCTCGTTTAGGTTTCCTTGCTTGATTCCTATCAAGTGAACTTTTTTCCCATTTTTAGCTTCCTCGTAGTCTATCCCCCTTCTTCGTGACATTTGTTCGTAATCCCATCACTTTTTATCATGGAAGGTGATAACCAACCACCACTCATCAACCCACCACCAAATGACCCGCCAAGAGGCCGTACTCTTGGTGAATACTCGAGACCAAGCCACTTAGGCTATAGGAACACCGTTTAGCTTCCCGACCAAGCCCAAACTACGGCCCTACGATCCGACACCATCCGGTTGGTGCAAAACGGATGTGCATTCCATGGACTTCGTTTTGAAGATCCTAATCAGCATCTTAAGAATTTCCTTAAAATTGTCGATTCCATCGACCTCGATGCTACTACTAGGGAGACCACGCCTCTGCGTCTCTTCCAATTCTCTCTACGGGACCAAGCTAGTAATTGGCTTGAGCGACTTCCCGCCGGCTCCATCTCAAGCTGGGATGATCTCACCACTCGTTTCCTCGCCCAATTTTTCCCACCGGAGAGAACTACCAAACTTAGAAATGACATCTTGATGTTCCAACAACGTCAAGGCGAAACTCTGTACAAGGCGTGGACTTGATTTAAGGACTTGCTCCACAAATTCCCTCATCACGGTATCAATCTTTGGCTTCAAGTCCAAATCTTTTACGATCGTATCGACTTCTCAAGTAAGAAATCCATCGACCAAGCGGCCGGTGTTAAACTTAGTAAACTCACCGTGGAAGAATCGTGGGGTACAATAGAGGACCTTGCCCTCTATGAAAACGAAAACTGGAATGAATCCCCTGAAACCCCCGTTAAGGTGGTTAATGCCATATCAATGCCTCTTGAGTCTTCCAATGTCACTGAAGAGAAAATGAGTGCTCTTGAGCAAAGGATTGATTATCTGATTGAAAGGCATAAGAGAGCCCCCGAACGAATCCCTCGGGAAATGGTTAATTCTTGCCAATTCCACCGACCACTCAACACCTTTCTTGAATCCCAAGCCATGAGCATAATCTTAATTCGAACGGCGCTTGTTCTACTTCCCAATACCACTCTCACCAAGCTTTAAGGAACAAATGAGGAGTACATGGCGGCTCATACGGAGAGATTAGCAAAATTTGAAGAAGGGTTTATAGGCAAAGGAGGAGATGCGGGCAAAAATGATGGAGATGTTGAATTTGGTAAAGAGTATACCAAGACAAAACTCCGAAAAGGTACTAGTAAGAATCAATGATTACCCTCCCACTTCGTTTGTTAACGCCATTTCCATTATGCCCGATGAAGATGAAAAGGTTAAGGAGAAGGAAACTGAGAAAAGCAAGAGGGAGGAGGCTGAAACTAATGATGAGCTCGAAACCATTGAGTACTACCTTAAGCACGACATTAATAAAAAAACCATTGTCAACCAAGTGAACAACTTTAGGTACAATTAGGTTCTTAGGAAAGCCCTTGAAGGAAAAATAATAGAAAAAGAGTATGACACCATGCCTATGGGACCTCTGTATGAGCTGGTTCTAAAAAAACCAGTAACTAAAAAGCGAGAAACCACGGGGAACTTCGTGATACCATGTAGCATAGGTGACATTGATAATATAAATGCCTTAGCTGATCAGGGGTCTGATGTAAACATAATGCCATTATCAATCTATAATAAGTTTACTAGGGAGAAGCCAACCAAGACCGATCTTAGACTTTCCTTAGTAAATCACACATATGTAAACATTGTCTATCCGGTGGACTTCGTGATTATAGACATTGAGGAAGATAGAAACATGCCACTCATTCTTGGAACACCTTTTCTGGCCACTGCCAAAGCTACCATCAAATGCGGTGAGGGCATCATGATACTTAAAAGCGGCAAAGGGTACGCTAGGATACCTATTGTTCCAAGGTATCCTCTTAAGATCATGGAAAAGATTACAGATGAGAATCCACAAGTCCCTAACAATGAGGTTAGAAAGAAAATGAACGATTGGGAGAAAGGGCTTAGAGATTTCATGGTTCAAGGACTACATGCAACATTGTGGGCGCGATAAAAGTTAGAAATAATCCTACCTCAATACCATAAACACAAAGGAACCTAAGGAATTTTTAAAAGGAGAAAGTACTCTTGTACAAATCACGAATAAGAGCATTAAGAGGTAGAAACAAGCCAATATGGTTTGGACCATATCTGATGAAGGAAACTAATCTAAAGGATAAAACCATTACCATAATAGGCGGCGTTGGGAAGGAATCCACAGTAAGCATACAACGTCTCACGCCTTTGATGAAGGACTAGCAAAAGTAGAAGGTGACGGTAATGAAGTCACGTAGGGGCACGACTTCGAGTCTAGCTACAAGACTCATAAATAAAGCAAAGCGCTTCGTGGGATGCAACCCATGCTTAATTGTTTGCTTGTTAGTGTGTCGTGTATTTTTTATTTATTGTTCATTCTCATGTTTAAATTTGTAAAAATGCTTTATGTTGTCTTTAACCTCCTCTTAATTACATATAAAGGTATTTTACATAAGGGATAAGTGTAGGGAGGATTACATACGTTTTCAAAAGAAACGTAAACATGATAAATACAATTAATTAAAAGATACACATGTGTGTTTGTTCGAGTTAAATGCTTGTATCGAGTCATAATGGATGTTTTGCAGAAAAATTTTCCAGATTCTAAAGATGTAAATTTTCGAAATTATTTCTAGAAAATCGCACCGGTTTACATCGGGATAACTGACGGCGTCGAGGAGCAAAAAGCGACTTATGATTTTTTTCTCGCTTTCTAAGCTACTTACAAATTTTGGAATTTTCCGGTCTTAATTTTCGGAAAATATATAAACATCCATTCCACAAGCATTATATCCTAGTTTAGTAGAGTCTTATATATATTGTTACCGCCGATTTCTGCGAAGGTTTGGTTGGTTTTCTTCAAGTGTGCAGTTTAATTTACCAAGAAGAAGATACATAAGATGAGAAGGAGCTTTTAACATAACGTTCTTCTTGAAGAAAGATGTAACCACCACTTTACGGATCCTACCGAGCTAATCGGGAGTATTAGTTTCTTTAGTCTTTTATTACCTTCCATTATCATAACTTTGATACTTTCGGGGAACATTGGGGACAATGTTCAGTTTAAGTGTAGGTAGGGAAAATAAAAAGGGAACTTTGAAACTATGCTTATCCTTGACTATTTTCTTTGTCCAATTTCATTTGTGTAATAAACCATGAGAAATATCGGTTAGGGTAATTTTGGCACCAAATTTAAAATTTTTCATGACATGTAAGAGTGGGCCATTAGTCTTAATAAAGCGTCTCATGGATAGGAAGTTATATGACTAGCACAAAACCCTTTACCACTAAATTTCCACCCCAAAAATGTGAAGATCACCCTTAGATTAGTAGGAATTAAAGCATTCATCTTTGATGCTTAGAGTGTGAACCGGTAGTATAATAGATTCTAGAACTTGTTTTGTGATACATTCCGAGATCGCTAGTAAGACTACACTTCTGTAGTTAGGAATAATTAAATGATAAGAGGCATTAGGATAACCCTTGTTTGATACCTGTAATATAATTACTTCTTCCACATCGGTTGAGCGATTCCCCCACACCTTTGCGTTGTACTCATCTTTAGTACATGATACCCCTAGTTACACCCAAATCGCCTTAGCCTACCTTGTATGCACTCACTTTTAGTGCATTATTGTTATCACACTAAACCCTTAGTTCAATTATCTTGTTGCTTGCATAAGTTGCTAAGTCGAGTCATATCCTTTGTACACGTTTTGGGACGATTGGGACTCATGGGAAAAGTTAAATTTTTGAAATGACGGGAAGGAGCGTTAAATTCAAATTCCCTTTATTTGCGTAATAATGTACTCCAAGTGTTTTGATCTTTTCAATTGGGTCAAATTAGTGTTAGAGTAATAAAACTCAAGTGTAGGGATGTGCCTATAAATCCCTATCATTTTGATGTTATCGTAGAGGATGGTAGAGTAAAAGTATATAAAAAATAGAAAAAAGAAAAAAAAAAAATAGAGTGTTGAAAAAAAATACGAATATCATCCTACATCTATCTTATAACGCCATTCTTACATGTTTGTTTATTTCGGTTATGTAGAGTTTAGAGTGTCGAGTCTTGGCTTAGCAACGCCATTCTTAGCATGCTTGTAACATAAAGATTTTGACTTGCCACCACTAAATCGCCTATCCCACCAAACCCTTTGTTTCCCTACCGTAAGCTTATCATTACAACCCTTTAAAAGACCTCTTGGATAGTCTTTCCTAGGTGCTTCACGTAAGCGATGGAGTTTTGATCTAGTCTCAAGCCTATGGTAATCTATGTACTAGGACACATTAATGAGTGTTTATCTTCCATTTCCACTTGTTATATTTCATATACACCGAGATGTGAGTATCAAACACCCCATGTGAGGTGCTAGTATGTAATTCCGTGCTTGTTATGACTTTTGCGGGGCTTATATGTATTGTGGATCAACCGAAACTAATGCTTCATGACACCTAACTTATAAATCAATTGGCTAAAAGCACATTTGCTTGAGGACAAGCAAATACCAAGTGTAGGGATATTTGATAAGGTTTTAAAATGTACCTTTTTGAGGGGTCGTTTAAGCACTTATTTGATCACTTTTGTATCCGTTATTACTTAATATCGTTCCTTTTCACTTTTAGGTCTCTTGAAGGCGATTCTTTGGAATGACACTTATTCGGACGAAAAGCGAATATCTGAAGAAAATGGCCAAAGTCAAGAATTGAGACACTCAAGTCGTTGAATTGAAAGGGGACGGTCGAGTTATACTTGTGGCCGTCGGAACAAGTCTTGTGACGATCTGATGCTAAATTGCTTATTTTCAAGTGACGGCATCGGGTTTTAAAGAGTAGGCGTCGCGGCTCGGGCGGCCTAGATTTGATCGAGCAGCGTTAGAGACTCAAGGCGACGGCGTCACGGACATAAGGTGGCCTTCACAATGATAACATGGCCAAGACTAAACCCTAATGACGGCGACCCGACGGCGTCACAAATCAAAGGGGGACGCCGTCGCGATTGTAACATTATATATAGAATCCGAATTTTTTAGTTTTCAGTGTGTAGTTTTGTGGAGTAAAAACCTAAACCGAACCAAGGATGTCTTGTATAGTATTTTAGGGTTCCATACCATATCTTACATCAAGATAAGTGTTTTACTTCATTAATTTAATTATGTCTTCAATTGATTGTGTGTATGCTTGCATGTTCCCCATGTCCGGCTAATTTACTCGTGTGTTTGCTTAGGTAATATGAAACTTAGTTATTGAATATTGATTGGTTGTCTCTTATCTTAGTTGTGATTGACCTAGTATTGCGATAGGTCATTCGTTGTGCTGTTAATGCTTGATTAATCTTTGTTGAACCTTAGTTTATAATCACCTAGAATAATTGTAGGCTATACATCCAAAGAATACCTTAGTGTTAAGTTTATAAATCCTAGAGATTTTGTAGTCATTAACCTTTGGTAGCTTCAAAGAGTTAGGGATAAACACATACCCTACGACCTTAGAGACACAACGCAATTAAGAATAAGGACGTGACAATTCAACCATCAATAGGAGATAACTAAGGAGTAATAAAGCCTAAGCAAATACATTTTTAATCATCATACGAGAACACAACAATAGACATAGACTACATTCACCCTAGCTTAGATAATTAGATAAATAGAGTAATCGGTAAAAATACCAACCCCCAATCCAATACCCCGAGATTCGTAATTTCCATTTTTCTAAAAAACATAAAAAAAGATAAAAAAAAAAATCTTCCTCAACCCCAACCTTAGCGTAGTAACTTCTCACTAGCATTCCTATTCCCTAGAGAACGATATCAATTCCGTGGCTTACCTTAGTACTACACTACAACGATTAGGTTCTTTGCCTAGGGTGTTGAAAAACTTGCTTTCGACGAAAAGGAAGTTCCTTTGACCCCGAGCAGCGTGTAAGCGTATCAAAACGTTTTAATCATTTTTCAAAATTAGGATTTATGCGTGATAATTGGGTATTTTCTATTGTGAATGTTTCTGGATAATCGGTTGCTTATATGTTGATTGTTACATGTTTAATTAACTAAAACATACCTTGAATCATACCCAGAAACTTTAATTGTTCTAGATTAAGCTTTAGGGTTTAAGTCTCGATTGAAATTGGGTATCTTTGATTCTTGAGGTGCTAGATGTTAAAACTTTTTGGAAATATCTCACATAGCTTCTATGTTGTCCCAGAATTAGTTTGGTTGGATTCCTATGGTTGAATCGTTTACGCGTATAATTTGAATCCCTAGGGTTTAAGTTTACGCATAAGCAAACTTTACGCGTAACCATCATAAATTGTGATAACTTGTGATCTTGATAGAGGTTGAATAAAATGTTAATGGAAATGTTATGATGAATTTATTTCAGGTTTTACGCGTGCAAAATCAGAATCAAGGTTAAATTGGAATTCTACGCATAAGGATTACCTTACGCGTAGAAGGTTACACGTAAGAGAAATCTTACGCGATAACTCTTCGCGTAAGGTTCTACATGGGGACTACGGCGTATCACCGTGAAGGATATGCGTAAACTTGAGTCTTACGCATAAGGTTCACTCTTACGAGTAAACATTACGCATAAGCTCCCACATACGCTTACGCGTAAACCTTATGCCAAGAGGCTTTTCCTACGCGTAAGATTTCTTACGCATAAGAGGGCCTCCTACGCATAAGCTTAGGCCTACGCGTATGGTTACACAATGTTTACGCATAAGTTTACATTCTTACGCATAATCCACAATTTTAACTTTACCAATGAAATGTTACGCGTACTTACTTGTAAATAAGTTACTCATAACTTCACAAGACCAAAATGTCACTAATAAGCTATAATGGTTAAAATGTTGTGTGAATGAGTGAAAATTTGGACTTTAAAATTCAAAATTAATATACTCACGTAACTTATCACGACTACTTTGGACTATTGGACAACAAGTGACATTGGACTCGTAACATTCATTAACATTACATATTCAATAATTGGACAATAAAATCAACTTTTGACTAACGTAATGTCCTTCGATATGTTGGTTCTTTTGGCTAAATATCTTTCAGATCACGATATGGACATCACAATGGAAAACTTTAACGCACCAAACGAGCTCACAATAGAAGACATTTTCCCTACTGGTTATAAAATGAAGATTAGAAAGAACAACCTCAGGGTGTACTTTGATAACTTCACTTGCTCCGAGTCTTCATGTCGTATTGCTGTGGATATTCTGAAGACTCATCCTTACAACAACATGCTCACCAACACAAAGAATCGTATTAATATATATATATATATATATATATATATATATATATATATATATATATATATATATATATATATATATATATATATATATATATATATATATATATATATATATATATTCATCGATTACGGCATACAATGTGTAAAATTGATGGTCAAGAGGCTGTTACAGTGACACTCAACAATAAACAAGTCACCGTCACTATTGCGGATTTAAGAGCAATTCTCCTGCTCCCTGCCATCCAGCCTGCTGAATATGTTGCCACTCCAACTGAAGAGGCTACTCTACAATTCATGGTCGATATTGGCTATGATGAAGCTGCGGGAATCATCACCAAACACTCTTCAGTCGATTTAAAGAACATCCCTCAGCCGTGGAGAACTCTATACATCATGATCGCCAAGTCAGTTTCTGTCAGAGACAGCGGTTATGAGCATCCAAAGCTAATGGAACTACAAGTCTTATGGGGCATGGTCAACAAGATGCATATTGACTTCGCAAGTCTGATTTGGGAAGACATGGTGACATACCTCAAAAATCCTGGCACCAAGATCCCCTACATCAGATACACTAAGTTGTTGATCCAAAGGATACTCGGGAATAATCAAGACATTCCCTTGAGACTTGATGACCAACCATCATTCTGCGTTGTTTGAACCCACTCTAAATGTTGTCAGATTCAAAGACTCAACAACAAAGAAACAAGGTGTAGTTCTGACTGACAGCCTTATCACTAAGGACATCAAAACTCTTCAATCGTATTCACGATATCAAGAAGCAGTGGTCCTAGGCAAAGTCGGCTTCATGGATGAAAAGTCTTCAGCCATCCCTGTTAGGAAGACCAGGAGAGGTAGTACTGGAAGTGTTGCAATCACTGGAAGTGTTGCAAGCACTGGAAGTGCCCTAAAGTATCCAAAGAGGAATCCTTCCCGAAAAAGAAAAGTTCCAACAAAGGGTGCCACCCCTAATCTTCAATCGGCACCTAAACTACAGGACGAAAGACTCTGAGGATACTGAGACGGACGAGGAGGTTCACTATTCGGAGTCTGTTACAGATGATACGACAACAGTTGAAAAACCATCTAGTCCCAAAACTGACAAGGGTAAAACTCCAGTGGAAGAGCAGGAAGAAGAAGAGAGTTCATATGAAGAACCAATGGATGAGGACAAAGAATACCACAAAACACTTAAGCATCTCAGGCAACAACATGTTGCTAAGGAATTTAATCTTCAACAAACTCGTGGCCCTGGAGGTTCCAGTGGTGGTGCACTTACCATACCAATTCGTGATGCGGTTAATCAACCCGATAAGCGAATTGATGCCACCGCTAAGAAATCCACCGAGCAACAGCAGCAATCTTATGAGGTTCCGTTTACCTTTGAGGAAGAAGAAGTACAGGAACAGGATAAGAGGATCACAGACAAAGATATTAAGGAAGCTGCTAAAGAAAAAGCTAAAGAGGAAGCTCTAGCTAAAGCGAAAGAGGCCGGTAAAAGGCTGCGAGCAGTGCTAAAGTCGAAAAGAAGTCGATGATTATCTTCTAGATAATCCTAAACATAACCCAGAACAAACTTCTGAGCCACCAAATGACCCAGAGCCTTCCTATGACTCATCTTCGTCTGACTCATTATCTCATTCATCACCACCACCATCCAAAGATGCTACCACCAGATCCATATCCAAATCAGTCAAGAAACCGACCAACACTTGGGCATCATGGGGCAAAGAGCAAAATTGTCAAGGCCGTCGGGGCAAATGCGAAGCGAAAACGTGGTTAACAAGAATTTAATCAATCGGCCGATGACTTAATTTACTTCAAGGCGTGATGAGCGAGTTTTGGATGAAAGGGCAGATTCAACAGTTTATTAATAGAGATATCCAAGGGAAATGGACAAGGCGATCGAGAGAATACACTCACAAGTTTCTTCTCGACACCATCCTGAGTGACAAGAGAGATGTTCGCCAGACAACTCTATCCTAATCTCATGCGATTGATCAAGCATACATTGTCAACTACTCCTGTAGCTATGCAAATCAATCCAGTCACGCCGCCGGTTGTCTCCGATGATAAATTAATATCGAAGCTGGTATTGCAAATGTCTCAATGATCCGGCACTTTCACTTTTGATGAAGCTAAACTATTTGAGGCATTGCTGGAATATCAACTCAAAACATCGTGCAAAGAGTCAGCTGAAAGGGCGAAACGACCAAGAGATGATGACGATGCTGACAAGGATTCCGAGCGTAAACGTCCAAAGAAAACTGGCGAATCCTCTTCTATGCCTCCACCACCCCAAAGGACCACCACCACAAGAATATCTCCACAACGTCCTCCTGCTAAAGACAAACCTCAGGACTATGAGTCTCCACCACCAACGGAAAAATTGGCGATCATTTTGAATACACTGGTGGTGACGACGAAGAGATTCCTGAGCCCCAACAACAACCTCCTTCTTCTACATCAACAAAGCAACCAACATCATCCTCGAAGCCAAAGAAGAAAAAGTCAACCTCAGTTGTATCATGGCTAGATGAAGATGAAACTGAAGAATACGAATGTTTCTCCAAGCTTGTTGATGCAACCCCTCAATTACCAGAAGGCCAAGAACGGGGAGATGGTCGAACTATGGAGCATGTCAAGATCATCCAAGAACAGTTTAAAGTGAAGAAGATGACGAAATCAGAGTTGAATCGAATCAAGAACGAGGCTTTTCAACTACTTAAGGACAACTCTGACAGTGCCATTGAAGTCAAATATTATCTCGACAACATAGCACAAGCCATGTCCAACAATATTGATTGGCTCAACCACAATCAACATAGACTTCGCGGACGACAAGGCTCCTTACTACACCGACCGACCAAGCCACTACCCAACATTGGTGACTGATCAACCAAGATTCCCTCGATATTTCTTCAACAATGACCGAATTTTCTTGACCGCGGTAGCGAAGTTAGCATGAAATACACTACCTCACTCACCTTCCCTATCTCGGTGGCAATCTTCTCCAACAATGTGGCCATCAAGGAAGAAGCTACATATATGTTTGTTGATAATGTGGTAAAGTATGACCTCGATCGTCAGTATGGGATTCATCATTGGCACGAGCGAAGAAGAATCTACTACGTGTCGTTAGGTACTCAAATCGAAAAAGGAAGTGTCTGATGACCAGCGGATAGTTGCTATAATGCATGTCGACTGTCACAGTGGGACTACTCATTCTCAAGAAAATCGTAGTCAAACGCCAAGACGAATAGGAATATGACTTTTAAAGCGGATTTTCGAGATTGTCACTCAATGACAATGAAGACATGTATCTTGCTAAGGTACAAGGTCGAATGCGACATTTCTCCACCAACATCTAGCTCCAGTACATCAAGTCATTGATGATATTCATCAGAAGCATCATCATCCAGGAACGTATTGAAGACCTTCAACTTGCCGTGGAATCATACCAACAACGTGTTAATCTCACCAAACCACAGCTAGACCTTCCCGATATCAACCACCTGGCTCAGTACAACATTCTCACGAAACCAAAGTTTGGCGTAGTCTACCGCAGTGAACTTCACCGTAACTATTTCATGGCATGTAATGAGCTTCACAAGTTTTGTGATCATACTTTGAAGAAGGTTCGGGATGGGATGGCATATAGGTTGAAGGAGATTCATGAAGGCATAGGGTCGAAGATGAGGTGGAATTCGAGGCAAAAGAGGGATGCGACGAAAATCATCACAAGGATTGATGAAAGGTTGTTTCGTCGTGATCAGATAAGGACTTTGGAGAGCTTCGTGGGTGGACGTCCGAGCATATCTCTAACAGGCTATCAACGTCTAGAAAGAACTCCTGGCGTTATTGACGGACTGCCTGGTACTCCTTGGTTACTTTCTTTCATTAATATTTGGATGTTTTGATCTATGTTTGACAATGGCTTGTGCACACATAACAGTGTACAACCCGTACTTGTAATGAAAGGACCACGTGGTACGCTTCAGTGCCACAATCCTATAAAAGGAGCGAAAGCTTCTTACTTTTGAGTAAAACTTATCAAAACTTTCATTTTTCAAAGTTTTGCTCAAAAGAACAAGTACTTCCCCTTATGATTTCAAAACCTCAAAAGTTAATATTACTTATTGAGGGGGAGTACTTGCTTAAAACCTTTGTTCACAAATGATTCTTCGTGGAAATCTTCCCACAAAACTCGAAATGGACATATTCGATATCAAAATTGCATCAAAAACAACATTTATATGCCATTTTTGAGGGGGAGAAAAATTGTGTGATACAAATATGTTGGGAAAATTATGATTGAATCTTCGTGCTAAAAGACTTAACCAATGAATTTACGAGCTCTTAAATGTTAGTAACTCAAAAAGACTTGTCCGGACGCTGCGTATAATTTCAAACTAGTTAAGCTAGCGATGTAAACGTGTCTCATGAAAGGACTTGTCTTAGTAGAACGTACCATTCGAGAAACTTTTGGTAGACATGAACTTTGTGGGTCAAACCTCCTTACCGAGGAGTGTTTACAACTACAAGTGACCTAGTCGGTGATGTAATCGTGTCTCATGGGAATTGTGTAACACCCCAAATCTCGATGCAGTGAAGACTTAATCAAGTTTTCGGCGTTACTATTGGATTGGTATCGCACACAAGTATAGTAAAGATAATCATTTAACCATTCAAAACCAATCCCAAATTTAAATATTCAAAACATTTAATCCAAAGTATAAATATTAGGCCCAAAACATAGTTTAATAAAATAGGTCCCCAAAGTTTATCAGTCGAAATGATCCTTGAACCCGCCTTCTTGCCAAGCTTCCATCGATCACGTATCCCAAACATCTCTCAATACCGAAATCATGATAAAAGGTGGAAACTACATTTGGTGAGTTCATAGGTTTAAGTTCAACAAAATCATAGTGGACTGTAAAGTTGATTTGCTATGCAAGACCTAGATAGATAAATACCGTTTACACACCGATCCTACCGGATCTCCAATCATATCCGCATCCGGGGATTACTCGGGCCCGCGACTCTAGTCCAAAGACCTTTGTTGTGGCAAAATCTAGAACAATTGCCAACCCGGACTAGGTCGAGATAGAAGTCTATTCTTAGCTAGGCACGGTTAAACCTAGACTAAGGCAACAACTACCGCACATCTAGCTAAGCAGTCAAGCATATAAGCAAATTCAAATAGTTTCAACGGTCCAATAACGGTAGTATGATTCTCACCCCAATATAGTTAAAAGCGTAGATAAAAGTGGGGCTATGAAACTACTCAAGCAATCAACGTATTTAATAAACACTAGCGAAGATAATGAAATCACAAGACAAAGAACTATCGACTCGGCACAACCTATTAATGTAGACCAACTTTAATATATATATTCCTCAAAATTAACGTTATCTACCCCAATATGTTTCATTTCTTTATTTCCAAAAACGTCTCGTTTCACCATTTAATCCTAGTGTTTGGTATCCTCATGTGGGTGTATCGACTCAATATGATGCTATGAATGCACTCAAACAACCCATATGTAACTCAATGCAACACAATGAGACCTCTAAACGATAAGCTCCATATTTCAATAAGTTTCGGAATAAATAGTAGACCTTATCGAATTCGTCAACTCGATAAGCTCATTTATTTACTCGTGTCGCTTATTATCCCATAAATCAATCGTATCCTAAAGAGTCATAAGGATAATTCACCCATTAATAAGGTTACCCAACGTACCTAGCGGGCTCTTATTAGATTCGTCAACCTAATAAGTCCACTACCCACGTGGATCAACACTATTAATGTTAGGTTATCCGTAACCCATGCACACAACGTAAGTAAATAAAATACTTAACTAATATTAAATGTCCACAATTGACATTTATCGATAAACGTGTACTCGAAACATTAATTACTTATTCATTACAAAACATTTCCAATTTAGTCGTTAGTTTTCGTTTAAAAATAGTAAATAACAAGATAAGTCTTGTTATCGATATTTTTGGTACAAAAGCCCATTTATTATTTACATTTCATAGTTCTATTAGCATTTTCATGTATAAATATATATTTTGTCAAATTCCATTATTAGTTTCATAACCTTATCCGTTTCGAGTCCACGAGCACGAGTCATGACTTCTCAGCTTTTAATCAATCAATAGTCCAAATTATACTAAAGTCCATCTTACGGCTTTGTCAGAGTCAACTATTGACTAAAAAGTCAAAGTAATGCCGACGTAGCTCAAAGTCAACAATATATATATCAAGTCCAATTTAAATGTCATAATATCGCAATTCAATCCCAAACCAACTCAAAACAATCTCGCCAACCAATCAATCAACCAAAAATACCCGAAACCAATGTTGTAGGGCCTTATAAATATCAACCTTATCACTTTATCAAGCAAACCCAACACACATAACCCAAGTTACGCGTATAAAACGTGAAACACAAACACAAACGAAGCGTAGAAATAAGATGAGAAAGATGGTGACTTGATGTTAAAATCGTGTATGTGAAAGGATAAAGATAAACAATAAGTTGTATATTCCATAGGAAGAAAACACACACACACACACACACACACACTTTCAAGCACACCCCTCAAATGACCATTTGAGGGGTATTTATAGTACAAGATAGAAATACCCTAAAAGGCTTTCTATGGGCTCGGTTTGGACATGGATTGGGCTTGGGATTCTTAAGCTTATAAACGGCTAACATACCCTAAAGATTAACCAATTAGCTTAACCCAATCCACGAGCCCTTTGACTATTCTATCACGATATCTAACACACTTTACAAAGTTCCTAATCGTGAATGACCATCACTTCTAATATAAATTATTAAGGCTAACAATCTCCCCCTAAGGGGTGGTCATTCAAACGATGCTCCACTTGATAAGATCTTTACTTTCCTTGAGCTTGAACTTTGCGTGTAGATATAGAATAGTCTTGATTCATTGTTCCTTCATGCTTTGTGATCAGATAATGTGGTTGTCTGCCGTTGTCAACTTTGTTGGTTAGGTATCTCCACGTCTTTCTCTACCATGCTCACACTTCTATTTGACTTTGAGTTTCCAATGATGAAGTTCTCGAGTCTTTACACTTTGTAGATTCTTTGACATTGACGAAGAATCATCTTTAACTTTGAGTTGCCTTTGATTTTGATGAGAACTTTCATGTGTTGTTGGTATGAGCATGTGGCGAGTCTGCACGATCCATCCGCTCTGGAGCTTCCATAAGAAGAAAACATAAAACTTGTTAGTAATAAGCGGATTCCAGGCACTTACAAGTTTGAATTTGAGGTGTTAACACATAGTGTGAAAACACATCTCTAATTCTTACAAAGGCCGTTCTGAGGCTGGAGTCCCACAAGTGAGATAACGCGATATACCGAAGTACATCTAGATTCGGATGAGTCATTGAGGTACACCAAGCATCACCCCACGATCAGACCGTTTGAGACACACTAAGCGTAATGCGGGAGTTACAGTGACTTCTTTGTCAGGACGCTTGATGTTGACCACTGCGGAGTTTCCATTCAATCATCAAGATCACGGATGTGAAACTTCTCATAAATGTTACGGCAGGGTTGCTAAGATCTCGTGGACTCTAGAATATATCACTTGTGTCCTTATTGATGAACAACAAGCGATGTCATGTCATGTGTTCCTATGATATCTTTTGATGAATCTCGTGGCTCTAGACTCAATTAGTGCATTTTGGTTTTCTGAGCGGAGACTAGGGAGAGGTCTCCTTCTTCAATACCAACGATCTCTAAGAGAAAGTCAATAGATTATGTAGGGTTCCCAAAGGATAATAAACAAATCCTTTTGAGAGGAATTAAGTGGCTAGAAGGT
Source organism: Chrysanthemum lavandulifolium (assembly GCA_022545495.1). Classification (NCBI taxonomy): domain Eukaryota; kingdom Viridiplantae; phylum Streptophyta; class Magnoliopsida; order Asterales; family Asteraceae; genus Chrysanthemum; species Chrysanthemum lavandulifolium. The sequence goes on along the minus strand of CM040241.1, from coordinate 248,592,463 downwards.
TTAGTGCGGTCGCCACCGGGTCCATGACGTCTTGTCTTCAATACCAAGTGTCATCTAGTGACAACCATGAGAGATGAATTGAACCCGGTTTACGCCTAAGGTTGATTATGGAGGGCTATTTCTTTTCACCCTTTTCATTACTTTTCTTTTAATTCTTCAACCCTTCTTTCTCCTTTCTCACATTACTCCTTTTTTCAATCATTCCTAGGACTTCTAATACTAACTATTTGTGATGTCCTTGGGTAGATCCCAAACTCTGGCGGATCATAGGACTAATTTCCTATTCTTAGTCACCTTATAACTCCATGACCGTCCTATTGTTGCCATAAAACCATTTTCTTGAAAATCTCTCAAAGTGTTTATGATAGAAAACATGTTTGGAACACGCGAGATTTTATATTTTCGAAACACTCCCCTTCACATGTGCTTATAAGTTTTGACAGATATCGCACGGTGAGAGTAGAGTTCGCACTTTTGAATTGATCGACTTTAAATGAACTAGACCGATTCGAGACACGTTTACATCACTAGAGAACTAGCTTGAAATTATTACCCGTCCTGGTCAAGTCCATAGAAAGTTTCTCGAAATGGTACATTTACTGACTTTGATTCATCGTCAATTCATTGGTTTCAACTGAGTCGAGCTCTTTTGAGAATCAAACCACGATCATTAAACTTTTTGATCACATTTTAATCACGTCTCCTCCCCCTCAAAAATAGCATATTCTTGATATTTTTTATATCAACGAATTAAACAACATTTTAGAATATTTTGGGGAGACAAACGGATTTGATTTAAGCATGAATGTGGAACATTTTATTTTTTTTTATACTCCCCCTTTAATAAAGCATAATCAATTAAAGGGTTTTAGAGGGAGTTATCTTGAGCACAAAGTATTTTGAAAGATTTTGAAAATCTTTTTGAACAAACTTGAAAAGGTGCTCAAGATGATGATGATTTCTCACCATTTTTAAATGTAGTGCACTGAAGCATACACTAGTGATTTTTTCTATAAAAGCATGAGTTTTGATTTGAAAAATAATCAAAAGTCATCATTTTGGTCCGGGTTTCGTACTGAAGTATACGAAAGCCATTATTGAAGAAATTTTGAGAAACGACATGTTTTAGAAAACATATTAAAGAACTCTCGTTCAAGCATCCATACATGCCCGTATCATTGTTGAATGACATTTCTAAAGCGTCTGAATATCGATTATCTGAGAGACATGTCGTGAGAAGAATATTTTTGGATTTTTGATTTTATATTGTTTTGTATTTTTGAAAGTTTTATATTTTTATATTTTGCTTTTGTTGGTTTTCAAATTTTGTATTTTGTTTTTCAAAATATTTCTGATGACTTTTGGAAAATCATTTTCAAGAAGATTCGAGAAGACGTTCTAACTCCTCGGGGTTAGGCTTCGCATTCAATTCGTTGAACTAAATAGTCAAACCTTTCTTTTGGAAGGGCTTTCATTAATAGATCGGCGAGTTGGTAATCGATCTTCACGAAGAATAATTCAACGATGCCATTTCAACGTACTCTTTGATGAAGTGATAGCGGACTCGATATGCTTAGTCTTTGAGTGATGAAAAGGATTGCACGATATGGCTATGGCACTTTTCGAGTCACAATACATAGGTATTTTATCAGTAAAGCCATAATCGTGAGTTGTGTTCTCATCCATAGAACTTGAGCACAACACGCAGATAGAGACACATACTCGGCTTGCCGTTGAAAGTGCAGATGCAATCTTGTTTCTTTGAAGACCGGTGACTAACTTTTCACCCAAAATTGTGCTCCTCCGGATGTACTTTTGCTATAACTTGATCATCTACGTGGTCGAGATCTGAAAAGCAATTAGATCAAATCCGGTTCCTTGGATACCAAAGTCCCATGTGAATGGATGTCTTGGTCCGAAGATCCGTTTAACCTCTTTGAGGAGCGAGTTCGGTGAGGCTTTGCACGAAACCGTGCTAATAAGCAAACGACAAAATGAATATCCGTCGACTAGCGGTGAGATACATGAGAGAACCAATCATGCTCGATATTTCTTCGGATCAATAGGTTTCCCAAACAAATCGGCTCAATTTTTGGTGAAGTTACCATTGGTGTTCCGACCGAATCACAATTGTCCATACCATGATTTTTCAAAATCTCGGTTGTGTATTTAGCTTGATTTATAAAAATTCCACGAGGGGCGATGTATTTGTAAACCAAGATAGAATTTTAGTTCCCCATCATGGACATTTCAAATTTACTTTTCATGAGATTTTCAAAATGTTTTGAAAGATTCGGATTAGTGGACCCAAAGATGATGTCGCCCACATAAATCGAACAATCAAAATGTCATTTTGCATTTTGTGTAAACAAGGTAGGATCAACTGTTCCTTTGGTGAAATTGTTTTGGATAAGGAAAGAGGATGATTCATCATACCACGCTCTGAGCTTGCTTTAAACCATAGATTTCCTTTTTGAGTTTGTAGACGTAGTCCGGATGTTCCATGTCTATGAAGCCTTCTAGGCGACTCGCGTACACTACTTCTTTCGAGTTCCATTCAAGAACGCGGTCTTAATGTCCATCGATAAACCGTGATGTTTTGTGAGCCGCATAGGCTAAGAATATCTGATCGCTTCAAGTCTAGCTACCGCGCGAATGACTCTTCAAAGTCTATTCCTTCCTCTTGTACATATCCTTTGGCCACAAGACGAGCTTTGTTGCGAATGATGATCATTTCTTCATCCCGTTTGTTCCTCCATAACCACTTGAGATCAATGGCCTGAACGTCAATGGGTCTTGGAACCATTTCCCAAGATTCATGAAGGCGGTATTGGAGAAGTTCCTCCTGTATCGCTTCTATCCATGCGGTTCTCGCCATTGCCTCGCGAATGTTCTTTGGCTCTATATTGCTAATTGAGCAAAGGTAAATGCATAAGTCGCAATCGGTGGCAAGTTGACGTCTCAAATCCGAATTGGCCTTGAAGGTTCACCAATAACTTGTTCAATTGGGTGGTCTTTTGTCCACTTGAGTAGAAGGATACCGTTGGTTAAGCGTATGCGAGTTAGATGGTTCTCGTAAGTTTGAAGAAGATTCGGTGATTCCGTTGCAAACGGGTTTTCAAATAAGTCTTCATCTAACGTTGCATCGTTTCGGTTTTGGTTTTGCTCATCAACTGCTGGTAGAACGGGTGCAAGCACTTGATGAGATGTAGATGATGTAGATGGAGTTGGTCCATTGGTTTTGACCGTTGTAGATGCATCTTCTGTTGGTGGTGGTGGATGATTTTGAGTGGGTGCAGCGGAATGATGGTTTGATGCATTTGTCGAAGTTCCACCATAGTATTCATCGAACATTAACTCGAAGAAATTCTCCCATTGTTGTTCTTTAGGATTGTCAAACGAAGTTGATTGAGCTCTTTGAGGTACGAGTCACGAGCAGATGTGTCCGTAAGTCAGCCGGTTTAGAGCGGGTTCTAGGCGAGTCTCTCATAAGCCATTTTGAAAGTTCATCAAATTTCACATTCATCATCTCCATGATCCTCCTAGTTCTTCCGTTATACACCCGAATGCCCCGAGTTATCGAATATCCAATGAAGATTCCAATATCACCTTTAGCTTTCAATTTACCTAGATCTTCTACATCATTCGTCGGATAGCACAAAGCGCCAAACACGTGAAAGTAAGAGATATCGGTTTTCGTTGTTCACAAGCTCATATGAGGTTTTATTGAATCTAGGATGGATTAGGGATCGGTTCTAAGTGAAACAAGCGTTGGCAATAGCATCGACCCATAGAAATAACGGTGCACAAGAATAAATTAACATTGTGCGGTAGCTTCCACAAGAGTTCTATTTCTTCTTTCAACTACCCCATTCTGCTGTGGAGTTCTAACAAGCGATGTCGATGTGTAATTCCAACATCTTCAAAATAAGTTCTTAACTCACGATTAGTGAATTATGTGCGTTTTCATTCTTACAACTCTTACTAGAGCTTGAAGAAGTACTTGAATACGTTTCGGGAAGGTGATGATGATGCACGGTGCTTCGTCTTTTGATCTCGAAACTTAACCCATGTATATCTTGAATAATCATCGACGATAACAAGAATATACTTTTCCCATTAATGCTTTCAACTCTCATTGGGTCACATAAGTCCATGTGCAACATATGCAACCTTGCTTCCGAACTAGGTGCGGATTTGGGTTTATATGATGCTCTTTTGCTTTTTCCTTGTTCGCATGATGGACATAAGTGATCCTTGGTGTATTTGAATTTTGGAAGTCCATTGACGATGTTGTCTTTGGCAAGATTGTTGATGGTGTCAAAATTGAGATGGATAACCTTCATGCCACAACCAGGATGTGTTCCAAATGCTCGTGTCATAAGACATATTGGTGATGAAGAGGCCATTTGATTGATATCGATAGCATACAAGTTTGTATCACGATTCCCGCCAGATCGGTACCATCCAAGTTTCTAACGGCAAGCATTTTTCCAAAACCAACCTCTAAATCGCATCACGTAACCGCCTTGATCGAAAACAAATTGTGTCCCAACCCTTCGACATAGTAAACCCGAGAGATCAAATAATTTCCAAAAGGTAGATCTACATAACCCATGATAGTCGCTACATGATCATTTCCAAACGTCACGGTTCCATGAATTTCGATTTAAATTGATCAAGAACTTCGATTCCGGTCATGTGCTTGGAGCAACCCGAGTCGGCGATCCAAAGACATATTTCGATAACACCAATAATGTAAGAAGAAGATTTTGGAAACCGTTTTGATTTTGGTTCCTTTGGGTTAGAGGTAAAATCATGATCACACTCATAGAAGTTGTCTATATGTAAGGCAGGTGCATCACTCATTCTACCATTCTCGAGTGTGAAAGTTCTACCGTTGGTTTCCAAATGTCATCCCTAAAGTAAACATTATGCTCCCTATCGATGAGTGTAAAGCCTAACTCTCGCGACTAGTCTTCCTATTCGTTTAGCATAAGTTCTTTTGGAACATTCTTCTTAATGAGCTTAACAATCTCATTCTTAGAAACACAATCATCATGAACATTAGTTAAAGATTTCTTGTAAGTTAAACAAACAGATTCAACAGATTCATTAAACTTAGCAGATTTCATAGGTTCAGTACATTTAGATGAAATGTATTTCTTATTACAAAGCGGTAAATTCCTAGTGTGTTCTTCTACTTTCTTCTCTTTATTCAAGCGACTACTCTTAGAGGCAAGCGAGACTCTATTGTTCCTTGTATTGCTCTTAGGCTTTAGTCTGCTGCTCCTAGAGGTGCTTCCTAGTCCTGTAGAAGGTAAGGCACACTCATTAGGATTCACAATCTTATCTAGAGAAGTGGTTTCACTTTCCTAGTCTCTTTAGAGTGCTTTTCTAAACTTATGTCATCCGTTCCATATGTTTTAGATGTGGAGGCGCATTTATTAGTGGTACTCATCTTAAAAAGGCCGGGAGCTAAAACTTTTGGTTTCTCGATAACCGATAAGGTTTTAAAGGTACCATTTTGAGGGTCGTTTAGCCCTTATTTGATCACTTTTGTATCCGTTATTGCTTAATATCGTTCCTTTTCACTTTTAGGTCTCTTGGAGGCAAAATCTTTGGAATGGCACTTATTTGGACGAAAAGGCGAATATATGAAGAAAATGGCCAAAGTCAAAATCGAGACACTCACAACCGCCGAAAATAGAAGGCGACGGCGTCGGTGCTAATGCGACGCCGTCCGAGGATTTTGTGACGGTTCGAAACCCAAAACTCGTATTTTCAAGTGACGACGTCCGCTTGTAAAGAGTAGGCCGTCGCTACTCGGACGGCCTAGATGCAATCCAGACGACGCCGGTCGAAGAGGACGGCGTCACGGACATAAGGTGACGCCGTCGCAAGGTTAACGTGGCCAAGCGAAACCCTAATGATGGCGACACGGCGGCGCCACGAAATATAAGGTGACGCCGTCGCATATGTAATCTTATATATAGAATCCGGATTTTCGGTTTTAGAGAGAGTCTTTTGGAGTGAAAACCTAAAACCGAACCTAAGGTGTCTTGTACAAGATTTTAGGGTTTTAAACCCTATCTTACATCAAGATAAGTATTTACTTCATTAATTCAATTATGTCTTTGATTATTTGTGTGTATGCTTGCATGTTCTCCATGTCCGGCTAATTTATTTGTGTGTTTGCTTAGGAAGTATGAAACTTAATTATTGAATATTGATTGGTTGTTTCTTATCTTAGTTGATCAATGATCTAGTAATGCGATAGGTCATTCGTTGTGTACTTAATGCTTGATTCATCTTTGTGAACCTTAGAATATGATTACCGAGTAGTTGTAGGCTAAATTATCCAAAGAGTGCCTTAGGTAAGAGTTTATCATCCCTAGTGGGTTTTGTAGATGAGACCCTTTGGTAAGTTCAAAGAGTTAGGGAGAAACGATACCCTACAACTTTAGACACACAACGCAACTAAGAATAAGGACGTGACAACTCAACCATCAATAGGAGATAATTAAGGAGTAGTACAACCTAAGTAAACACATCTTTAAACTATCATACGAGCACACATTAATTAGACATAGACTCCCACAACCTTAGTTTAGATAATTAGATAATAGTAGAGTAATCGGTGAAATACCAACCCCCCATCCAATACCCGAGATTCGTACCTTTCCATTTCATAAAATATAAAATACAAAAATATTCTTCCTCAATCTTAACCTTAGCGTAGTAACTCCTTACTAGCATTCCTATTCCCTAGAGAACGATATCAATACCCGTGGCTTACCCTAATTACTACACTACAACGATTAGGTTCACTGCCTAGGGTGTTATAAAACTTGCTCAAGAAAAGGAAGTTTACTTGACCCCGAATGACGCGTGTAGCGTTATCAAGTTTTGGCGCACGCCGGGAATAGAATAGCTAGTTAGTAGTCCACCTCGTTTAGGTTCTTTGCTTGATTCTATCAAGTAAATTTTTTCTCATTTTAGCTTTCTTAGTCTATCCCCTTCTTCGTGACCTTTGTTAGTAATCCCATCACTTTTCATCATGGAAGGTGATAACCCACTACCATTCATCAACCCACCGCCAAATGACCCGCCAAGAGCCTGTACTCTTGGTGAATACTCAAGACCAAGCCACCTAGGCTATAGGAACACCATTGAGCTTCCGACCAAGCCCAAACTACGGCCCTACGATCCGACACCATCCGGTTGGTGCAAAGCGGATGTGCATTCCATGTACTTCGTTCAAGATCCAAATCGACATCCGAGGGATTTCCTCAAAATTGTCGATTCCATCGACCTTGATGCTACTACTCGGGAGACCACGCACCGCGTCTCTTCCATTCTCTCTACGGGACCAAGCTAGTAATTGGCTTGAGCGACTTCCGCCGCTCCATCTCAAGTTGGGATGATCTTACCTCTCTTCCTTGCTCAATTTTTCCCACCGGGGAGAACCACTAAGCTTAGGAATGACATCTTGATGTTCCAACAACGTCAAGGTGAATATCTCTACGAAGCATGGACACGATTCAAGGACTTACTTCATAAAGTCCCTCATCACGGCATTGATCTTTGGCTCCAAGTCCAAATCTTTTATGATCATGTCAACTTCCCCACTAAGCGATCCATTGACCAAGCGGCCGGTGGAAAACTTAGTGATCTCACCGCGGAAGAATCATGGGGAATAATAGAGGACCTCGCCGTCTATGACAACGAAAGTTGGGATGACCCCGTGAGTGCCTAAAACCGTTAAGGCAATCTCCTTGCCTCCTTCCGACCGTAGGATGATCGAACTTGAAGATCAAGTTAGATTCCTCATGAGCTCCTACGAAAATCCTAAATCTTCACACCATGTGAACAAAGTTTCTTCCTCGTGTGAGCCGTTTTGTGATCCTCATAACACGCGCACTAGCACTCGATCCCCTGAACATGCTTCCGTTGACTACGCATCCTCACGTATTAATGGAACGGGAGGAAGATTCCCTACAATACCCGGACCTAGGAATTTCAATGAAACCCGGAGGCATTGAAAGGCAAGCCCGACTTCTCATCGGGACAAACCAAAGAATTCACCTCAATGATTTCTCATGGCCCCACCTAACGGTCCTAACCAACAAAACGTCGAAGGATGTTGCAAAACCTAGTTGCATCCCAAGAAACCCAAATGGCTAAGCTCTCGGACCGCTTTAACCATCAACAAGCCGAGATGGATAGGAAAATAGACAACCTTTTGAAAGCCATAACTAATAATGATAAGAAGGTTAGTGCTATCTCAACTCCCGAGCCTTCGGGTATAGAGATTAAGGATCCAAGCAAGCTAACTAAGCATGTCCAATTCGTTAATACCATCGCCCTAGTTGAACCTAATGAAACAAATGACGAAGAGGACTATACACTTGTGGATGATGAAACACCCGAGGAAGTAGATGAAGTAGACATTGACTATTTCAACAAATTTCCTATGGAAGAAGAACTATCTCGCCACCCTCACTTAGTGCGTGACCTTCATCACATGTATGTTAGGAAAAGTCCTCGAATCAAGTTTGGGAACCTTGGAATCTTAACATACCATGTTTCATAGGACACCTTTTGTGGCAAAGCCTACATTGATCGCAAGTCCCCAATCAACATAATGACTAGCACCTATTACAATTGGATATTGAAGAAGCCTATTCCAACTAGGCAAGACCCCAATGATCCTAATGTTAGTTGCAATTTTCTCGGAAGAATTAAGGGATTGCCCGTTTATGTAGGTAGTTTCACGCTTCCTCGGACTTCATAATTGTGGATGATATTAGCACGACCATGACCCTAGCTTGTCCCATGTTATTCTAGGAAAACCTTTCATAGAAAGCACCGGATGACCTATGACCCCTCGTTAGGAGTAGTGCGATTCAAGAATGAGACGGATGACATAGCTTACCAAATGCCGTTTAAGATTGAGAAGTTTTCATCACTCTCTAATGATGAAAAGGAACTTAAACTGTCGGTCTATTATAGGAATGATGAGGATAGGGAAAAGGTGTTGATTATGTTATGGCTAAGATTTTGGATTCTATAAGGATTGCTTGAGCCTAGGACCGGAATATAGGACCGATTGGGAGAGGATGAACTCTTAGAGAAATGCATTATAGGGCACTTCTACAACATGGAATCCCCATTAGAGACCGTCAAGAGGCGATGGTGAGGAAACGTAGAGTACGACTATGAGTCTAGCTACAAGACTCTTAAATAAAGAAAAGCGCTTCGTGGAGGCAACCCATGCTTAATTGTTTGCTTGTTAGTGTCATATATCTTTTATTAATTGTTTATCCTCATGTTTAAATTTGTAAAATGCTTTATTTTGTTTTTAACCTCGTCTTAATTGCATATAAAGGTATTTTACATAAGGGATAAGTGTAGGGAGGATTACACACGTTTTAAAAAGAAACGTAAACATGAGAATAACAATTAACTAAAAGATATTTATGTTTGTTTGTTCGAGTCAAATGCTTGTATCGAGTCATAATGGATGTTTTGCAGAAATTTTCCAGATTCTAAAGATGTAAATTTTCCGAATTTTTCCGAAAATCGCACCGGTTTTGTCGGGATAACTTTGGCGTCGAGAAGGAGTAAAACATCGATTACTTTTTCTCGTTTTACGAGCTACTTATAAATTCTTGGAATTTTCCGGGTCTTAATTTTCTTAGAAATTACGTAAACATCCATTCCACAAGCATTATATCCTAGTTTAAATCGAGTCTTATATATATTATTACCGATTTTACGTGAAGGTTTCGTTTGTTTTTTCAAGTGTGCGGGTTTAGTTTGTCAAGAAGAAGTTACATAAGATTGGAAGGAGTCGCTCACGCAATAATTCTTCTTAAAAAGGATTTAACCACCACTTTACACGGATCCTACCAAGCTAATCGGGGAGTATTAGTTTCTTTCGTTTTTAATTACCTTCCATTATCATAACTTTGATACTTTCGGGAACATTGGGACAATGTTCAGTTTAAGTGTAGGGAGGAAAATAAAGCGGAACTTTGAAACTATGCTTATCCTTGACTATTTGCTTTATCCAATTTTGATTGTGTAATAAACCATGAGGAAATGTCGGTTAGGGTAATTTTGGCACCAAATTTAAAATTTTATGACATATAGGAGTGGGCCATTAGTCTTAACAAAAGCGCCTCATGGATAGGAAGTTGCATGACTAGCACAAAACCCTTACCACCCAAATTCCACCAAAATGTGAGGATCGCCCTTAGATTAGTAGGAATTAAAGCATTCATCTTCAATGCTTAGAGTGTGAACCGTAGTATATTAGATTCTAGAACTTGTTTTGTGATGCATTCCGAGATCGCAAGTGAGGCTACACTTGTGTAGTTAGGAATAACTAAATGATAAGAGGCATTAGGATAACTCTTGTTTTATACCCGTAATATAATTACTTCTTCCATATCGGTTGAGTAATTCCCCACACCTTTGCGTTGTACTCATCTTTAGTACACGATACCCCTAGTTAACCCCTCGAGCCTATCCTTTTCGCGGTTCTCGTGATGTTTCGGTTTTTCCGAATATCAATGAAGAGCATTGTTTACACCCCACCCCAAATATATACCCAAATCGCCTTAGCCTACCCACTTATGCACTCACTTTTAGTGCAAATGTTTGTTATCACCCTAAACCCTTAGTTCAATTATCTAGTTGCTTGCGAAGTTGCTAAGTCGAGTCATATCCTTTGTATACGCTTTTGGGACGATTGGGATTCATGGGAAAAGTTAAAGTTTATGAAATGACGGGAAGGGCGTTAAATTCAAATTCCCTTTGTTTGCGTAATAATGTACCCCAAGTGTTTTGATCTTTTCAATTCGGGTCAAATTAGTGTTAGAGTAATAAAACTCAAGTGTAGGGATATGCCTATAAATCCTAGTATTTTGATGTTATCGTAGAGGATGGTAGAGTAAAAGTGTATGAAAAAAGTTTAAAAAAAAATCGAAAAAATAAGAAAGAGAAAAAGAAAAAAAAATAGAAAAAAAAAAAAAAAAAAAAAAAAAAAAAAAAAAAAAAACATACTGGCTACCATCCTACATCTATCTTTGAATTTATGTTTGTTTATTTGAGTTATCTAGAGTTTAGAGTGTCGAGTCTTGGCTTAGCAACGCCATTCTTCGTATGCATTTAACATAGAGATTTTTGACTTGCCACCACTAAATAGCCTATCCCACCAAACCCTTTGTTTCCTAGTAAGCCTAATATTACAACCCTTTAAAAGACCTCTTTGATAGTCTTTCCTAGGTGCTTCGCCAAAGCGATGGAGGTTTGATCTATTCTCAAGCCTATGGTAATCTATGTACTAGGACCGGTTAATGAGTGTTTATCTTCCATTTCTTATTTGTTATATTTCATATATACACCCGAGAGAGATGTGAGTATCCAAACACCCCATGTGAGGTGCTAGTATGTAATTCCGTGCTTGTTATGACTTTTATGGGCTTATATGTGTTGTGGACCGTTTTGAATTAATGCTTCATGACCCCAACTTATAAATTAATTGGTTAAAGCACGTTTGCTTGAGGACAAGCAAATAACAAGTGTAGGGATATTTGATAAGGTTTTAAAAGGTACCATTTTGAGGGTCGTTTAGCCCTTATTTGATCACTTTGTATCCGTTATTGCTTAATATCGTTCCTTTTCACTTTTAGGTCTCTTGGAGGCAAAATGCCGGAATGGCACTTATTTGGACGAAAAGGCGCGAATATATGAAGAAAATGGCCAAAGTCAAAATCGAGACACTCACAATTCTTTGAAAATAGAAGGCGACGGTGTCGGTGCTAATTGCGACGCCGTCAGAGGATTTTTGTGACGGTTCGTAACCCAAAACTCGTATTTTCAAGTGACGACGTCCGGTTGTAAAAAGAGTAGGCCGTCGCTACTCGCACGGCCTAGATGCAATCCGACGACGTCGAAGGCAAGAGGACGCGTCACGGACATAAGGTGACGCCGTCGCAAGGTTAACGTGGCCAAGACGAAACCCTAATGACGGCGACACGACGGCGTCACATTTAAATATAAGGTGGCGCCGTCGCATATGTAATCTTATATAGAATCCGAATTTTTCGGTTTTAGAGAGAGTCTTTTGGAGTGAAAACCTAAAACCGAACCTAAGGTGTCTTGTACAAGATTTTAGGGTTTTAAACACTATCTTACATCAAGATAAGTATTTACTTCATTAATTCAATTATGTCTTTGATTATTTGTGTGTATGCTTGCATGTTCTCCATGTCCGCTAATTTATTTGTGTGTTTGCTTAGGAAGTACAAAACTTAATTATTGAATATTGATTGGTTGTTTCTTATCTTAGTTGATCAATGATCTAGTAATGCGATAGGTCATTCGTTGTGTACTTAATGCTTGATTCATCTTTGTGAACCTTAGAATATGATTACCGAGTAGTTGTAGGCTAAATTATCCAAAGAGTGCCTTAGAGTAAGAGTTTATCATCCCTAGTGGGTTTTGTAGACGAGACCCTTTGGTAAGTTCAAAGAGTTAGGGAGAAACGATGCCCTACAACTTTAGACACACAACGAACTAAGAATAAGGACGTGACAACTCAACCATCAATAGGAGATAATTAAGGAGTAGTACAACCTAAGTAAACACATCTTTAAACTATCATACGAGCACACATTAATTAGACATAGACTCCCACAACCTTAGTTTAGATAATTAGATAATAGTAGAGTAATCGGTAGAAATACCAACCCCCCATCCAATACCCGAGATTCGTACCTTTCCATTTCATAAAATATAAAAATACAAAAAAATATTCTTCCTCAATCTTAACCTTAGCGTAGTAACTCCTTACTAGCATTCCTATTCCCATAGAGAACGATATCAATACCCGTGGCTTACCCTAATTACTACACTACAACGATTAGGTTCACTGCCTAGGGTGTTATAAAACTTGCTCGAAGAAAAGGAAGTTCCCTTGACCCCGAACGACGCGTGTAGCGTTATCAATAACCGCTTTTCCTTTATCAACATTTTGTTTAGGTAAGGCAGGTGGAGTGACTGGTTTTGATGAAACATTTTTCTCATTGACTTTTGGAGGAGGCATTGAAACGGACATTTTGGTTTTAAAACCGGTTTGGAAACATTTGCTTTCTCCGCATCAATGGTTTTGTAATCTTAGTATCCACCGCCTTTCCTTTTGACATTCCGGTTGAGCCCTCAAAAGATCATTTTAGCTTTCATGTCATTGTAGGCACGCTCATACGACGGTTTGTCATACTTGCATTCCTCGCTTTCTGATCAAGTTGTTTAAAATATGAGATATTTTCTTTTCAAGTTTTCAAGAGCATTTTCATATTTTGAAACAATTTGAGGTCTCGATCGAGTCTTTCATGATCTTCAACGTAATATGTTTGCAAAATGATGGACATAATATCGATGAGTCGAGAACATCTTGAAGAGATTCATTTAAATTTTCCAAAACTTTGACTTGTTCAACACAACATTAGCTTGCTTTACTGTGGATTTATGGTCCTTGACAAAGTCAACTGTTTCTTTCAAAAATGCTTTTTCAAAATGAATTACCCTTGCACTAATGGCATTCGGTGAGGGCAATTTGAGTTTCAAAAACTTTCTTTGTTCGATGTCAAAACTAGAGAACCGGTTGTTAGGTGTAATAGTGGTTTTAGTTTTAACGATTGTCTTGAAGATCCACAATTCTAGTTTTCACATTTTCTAAAATACTTCTCGCATCACTTGTGTTAAAAGGATTGTTTGAAGACATTTGTTCAATGTTCAAAAGAGAATTTGAGACAACAACCTGGTTTTGAAACAGATTTTGAAATGTGTTGACTCTTTGTGTGAAACACTTGGTGTGATGGAGAACTTTGACTTTGCTTTTGATTAACAAAAGTAATTCCGTTAATTTTGTTCCATTTGTTATAATCAATTGGTTTGATTTCCAATTCTTTTGTTTCATTTTGATCTACTCTCCTCGATAGTTCTAACGTTTCAAGAGAATCACGAACAATAATGGGTTCATGTAAACATTTCCATTGTTTAACACATTACGAGATTTCTAAGCTTTCTTGAGGAACGAAGAAGGTCATTACCAAGTGCCATTCTATTAGTAGTATGAAAACGCGGATTTACTTGATTAGAAAGCATCTTGATTGTTTGAGCGAGAATGACCCGTTTAAGAAGCAAATTTTCCAAAGTTTGGATTTTCTCATTTTATCGAGAAGAGAATCTTCTCGTTTTGAAAATCGATAATCAACCGCTTCTTCTCTTTTCAAGATTAGAAAACATTTCTTTTGTTTAGAAAGTTGGTTATTTAAATCGAAATTTCCTTGTTTAACGATTTAATTTTTAAGTTCAAATTCACATCAAGTGTGTTATACTTGATTTGCAAAACGTTCTTTAGAAACCAAATTTCGATAACCAATTTCTAATTCGATTCTTTGTTTTTCCGAAATTCAAAGGCTTTTAGTTCTCCTTGTAACTCTCAAGCTCGGTGGTCAATTTAGCATTCGCGGCCTTAACCAGCGATTGACCGTTTTAACTTTCTCAATTTCAATGCCACATTTATTGATTAATGATTCAAAATAAGCACGTGTTTCCTCATCGGTCTCAGTATTTTGTGCCACACGTCTCCACTAGGATCCACATCCGAGTCTCAAAGTTAGTATTGCTACAACTCGGATTGTCGGTATGTATCGAGTAGGTCTTGGCGTCACGAATATTGTTCGTCATGAGTAAACACATCAAATATGACATTGTTATAGCATGGATCAATGATTGGTACCTCGACATCTTGCATTGGCGTCATAGAGCGAGGTGCGTCGTAATCAATGTCGTACTTAGTCTCCTGAAGATTTGCCATGAAGATGCGCTTTTCATTGAGTTCCTCGAGGTCTTCCAAATCATCCATAATAGCCATGAAGTCATGTTCCTCGGCCTCAATTGAAGTCCAGATTGTTCCTTTGTACCAACATGATAGCTTTACAAGGTACGCAAGATCCTTCTTTTTCGGCTTAGTAGGACAATTTCGTGCCATGTGACCCAATCCTTGACGGTTATAGCACATAACATGATTACCACGATTCACATTTCTATAGTTCCCAACGATTGGGCGCAACATTCCCATTCGATTACCCATCGCTCTATTACCAACATTCTAACCCATCGATTACCACGATTCGAACCACGATTAGCCATGCGAAATCCGAGCATATCCTGCGATTCCCAATAACTCCAACCATTTGTCTTTGATTACCCATGTTCACACCCTTGGTGTGCAATTTTCTGTTGCAGTGTTTGATGAAATCCTTTGGTTCTTGTTAGTTGGTGTGGAATAGCGACCTCTGGATGCTTTACCCAATAAAGAGAATACTTGAGACAAAGCTTCTTCGGTTCCATTTCAAGATCATTGATTCCTTGTTCCCGTAATGTTGTTGTTCGGTGGATAGTTTTGTTGTTGAGGGATGTATTCTGCAAGTTGTTGTTGGTGGAAGATGATGAAGGTTGTTGTTGTGTATTCACCGGAGTTTGAGTCTTTGCAATGAGTGCCAATGGATCATGATTCTTTGCTAATCTTTCTTGCCCGACTTCATTTACTTCATTTTGGTTTTGTTTTAGAAAATTGTTGAGTTGATCAAAGTTCACTTGATGTAAGTCTTTGTTTGGTTGACAATAGTGACATATCGTCCCCATTCTTACGGTAGATTGTTCAAGAACTTGATGTTGCTCACGATAGTTACGGGTGTCAACTTGTTTCGATCGACTCATTCATTAAAGTGCGAACCTTCCATAGTAGGATTTAATGGATTCTCCGGAGTAGATGTAAACTTCTCCCAGCGATTAGCAACTTGTTCTCCGTATCTTGTTGACCAATTTCGGTTCCATGACAAAGCCGTCTAACAAGTTCCCACATATCGAAAGCAGTTTCTGGCTGCTCACAAGACAAAGATGTCTCTTGGTAAACCTAGTTGGACAATATGAATTGCCATGTCATCTCGCTTGACTTTTTACGATCCTCTTGAGTATTATGTTTCTTTTGAAGACGAAAAAATGGTGGGACGGGAGGTGTTGCATCGACATTTCGGTCTTGGACTTGTCGAGGTATGAAGGGTCCATCCCGAATGGATTTGATCATCAATTTTCCATTAGGTTTTGTCTTGATGTAACGAAGCATTCGACTTGTCCATTGAAGATAACCACCTTTTACAACATAGGAGGATGGTTTTCGCACCGGTGCATGAATGTCTTGTTGAGTTGCCATTGATGAAGGTATGTTATGATAAAGTTGATGTAGGATCGATTCAACGATAAAGGAGTCGTGGTTGATGAAGATTAAGCTCGGTTGTTGTAGTGAAAATTTTGGTCGAAAAACTTAAAAACCTCAATAACTTCTGTTCGGAGCATTTTTAGGACTTGAAGGTTGACCCGAATCAACTTTCGTTTATTCAACAGTCTATTCTTCTCGCTCACGGTCGTTTTGATGGGTAGATCGCTGAAAGCAGATTCTGGTTCAAAAGTTATAGCCGTTTGAAGTTTTGATCACAATCTTACTCGTAAAGCGATCTTATGCGTAAGTGAGTGCTTATCGTGGGATGCTTATCGTGGGAGTCCTTATGCATAGGGTCCTTATCGTAAAGAGCTTAGGCGTAGAAATCCTTATCGTAGAAATCCAAGTTCAGCGTAAACTTAAGGTTAAGCGTAAGTCTTATGCGTAAGCGTTAAGCGTAAGTAGAGTACCTTACGCGTAAGAGTTAACTTATCGTGGAGTGCTTACTCGTAAGCTTTTGCTTATCGTAAATTTGGTTTAAAACCAAAAATCCTTTACACCGTCACGGTAAAAAGATATCCAAAAGTCAAGTGTTCCACATACTTATCAAGTGAGGAAGCAGCGAGTCACCTTTGTTGCACGAAGATTCGTTACCAAAAGTTATCGTGAAAACTAGGGTTTGACTTTCTTACGCGTAAGATTAGGGTTTGACTTACTCGTAAAAATTTTCAACGATTCAAACAATTTCGCTTGCACAAACGACCTTAAAACACTCCAATAACACAAATCTTTTGACCTTTTTCACCCAAAGTGTTTTTTATGCTTACGCGTGAAATGAACAACGAAATCAAAAGCGAGTTTAAAAGCGATTTAAAACACGTAAAGCTTGAACTTTTGCCAAAACTAGAATCTTTAACACTATATAAACCTTAGACCATAAGAATCTTGAAGATTTAAGTGCAAAATAAAAGTTTTATCGTGAATCTTTGAGAATGAAAACTACGCGTAACACGTTAAAAAAACTTCAACAAAACACTCCTAAACCATTGTTAGGCGGTCGATACCAATTGTAGGGCCTTACAAATATCAACCTTATCACTTTACCAAGCAAACCCAACACACATAACCCAAGTTACGCGTATAAAACGTGAAACACAAACACAAACGAAGCGTAGAAATAAGATGAGAAAGATGGTGACTTGATGTTAAAACCGTGTATGTGATAGGATAAAGATAAACAATAAGTTATATATTCCAAAGGAAGAAAACACACACACACACTTTCAAGCACACCCCTCAAATGACCATTTGAGGGGTATTTATAGTACAAGATAGAAATACCCTAAAAGGCTTTCTATGGGCTCGGTTTGGACATGGATTGGGCTTGGGATTCTTAAGCTTATAAACGGCTAACATACCCTAAAGATTAACCAATTAGCTTAGCCCAATCCACGAGCCCTTTGACTATTCTATCACGATATCTAACACACTTTACAAAGTTCCTAATCGTGAATGACCATCACTTCTAATATAAACTACTAAGGCTAACAAATGTTATGACCCTAATGGTCATGACACGGTCACGGTTAAGACCACGTGAACCAAACAAGCTCTAGAAGCTTTTCGGCTCCACGCGTCTTATCCAAACCTCGACTACATCAACCAACAAGCTACCAAATCGACCCGACCCGGACCCGTGGGTCACGTACGCAAGCCAAGGGCCACGTACGTGCCCTATGTGGCTCGTACAACATGCTAACCCAATCAAACATCACCCAAATCCATTCCACAACATCCAAATCCAATCATTCAAGCTCCAATCACTAACCAAACACAAAACCCATCATCTATCTTAACCAAAAATATGAAACTAGACCTAAAATGCATAAACCCATCAAATTGATACACCACACATTTATCAAACACTAATTACTTGTTTATTTAGACATTAATTAGACTTAATTCCATGTTTCACCCAAAAGCCCCAAATTTGGACATTAGGTCGAAGCCCTAATAGCCCATACGTGGCTTTTTATTGCCCAAACAAGCTCTAATCTTGTTCCATTTACCTTATTCAAGCACCAATTGCAATATTAGATGAAAACCCTAAAAGTACGAATCTTAATCTTTAAATTTGAAGGTGTTATTGTTGTTCCCTATTCACTATCGTTTAAAAAACAATTAAGTACTTAAAACAATTTAATAGTGAATAATGACTGAAATTAACGTAAGTAAAACACACTAAGTAATTTTCAACATCATATTCTTATTAGAAATAAATCAAAAGAATACGTTACCTAAGTACTTGGAATAGTACTTGGGATTGAAATGACAAAGTTTGGGTGACTCCTCTAAGCTCGGGGCTAAGTCCGAGCACAACTCTTAGAACCCACTAAGCTAGCTCAAGGATAAAGTTGTATTTGGAGGAGTGAAAAGTTGGCTTGTGTGTATGTGTGTTTTTATAATTCACAAGCTTAAACTTTTCACTCATTCTCTTATGCTATTTATACAAGTATGATATTTAACTTTAACCTAGAAGACAAAAACATTGATCCCAGTAATCACGAATATAGATATATTCGATTACTATTTGCTTTGCTATATGTAGTCAGGCAGCGAAGCTTCTTTCCAAATCAGAGATCCTTTAGTATCGCCGCTTACTATAAATGGGAAGATATGGCTTTAGTAGATAGGGACTTAGTTTTATCTCGGGTAAAGCACTTGGGGACTTAGTTTTATCTGGGTAAACTTTTCCGCCTAGTCCCGCTCATTCTTGATCTTCAAAGCCTTGATCTCTTCCTTCGGTTTGTCTTGATGCTAACGGTTGGAGAGGAGTCTTAGGGATTCGATGAGTTATTTTCATCACTCACCGAATCCACCATCTTCTTCTTGACTTAGTCTTTACCCATTAAGTTCCGCCTTGTCGAGTGGAGGGCTTCTTCTTCGCCTCGTCTTGAGTATCTCGAAGATGGCTCATCGAGAGTCTATGCACTCGGTGACACGATAGTGTTTAACTGATTGAACACTTAGGTTATTTTCTATTCAAATCCTAGATTAAGGGGTTTGGGTATTTACTGAACCCAACAGTTATTGAAGGCTTTTGTGGGAGTATTTTATATGGATAGAAAGAGGATGAAACGATCTACAAGATAGTGGTGGAGGTGAGATACCACTTGCTAGAATTTGGCCGGAGGTAGCCGGACAAGGTGGCGGCCAAGGGTGGTGGTGGTGGTTAGGGTTTTTATATTTGAAGAGAGAGAGAGATTAGAGAGAGAAAGTGGGTGTGTGTGTGTGTGTTTTTAGTGAGAGAAAGTGAAGAGGTGAAATGAGGGGAAGTGGGGTTTATATATTTTGAGGGAGTGACCAAATAATAAAAGAGAGGGAGGGGAGGGGGCGCCGACCTAAGCAAAAGAGAGGGGCCGTTGTTGCCATTTTTCGTAAAACATCCCGTTAACCCATTCCCGAGCTCATAAATTGTCCCCCGAGTGTCCCACGATGTTCATTCGACTTTCTAACATCGTTATTTATGTTTTCCCACAAGTTTTGACTATTTATTTATCAATTTTCGAGTTACGGTCTAAAAGTTACAATATTCCTCGTTTTAGGCTTTTCTAGTGCCGAATCGAATAGTGCCTACCAAATAGAGTTAAAACTCATACGATAACTCATTCAATAGTGAAATAAACCGTAAAAACCAATAGACGATATAAAATCAAGTCATGGTTTATAAAAATAGTGATAAAGGCAAAGCTCGGTTTTAGTTTAACGTAATACGGTTACCTAAAATAAACTCCCTAAATTTGCCAGTTGTCACAAATTGTCTATCTTGAGTCGATCAATTCATAAGTGCGAGCTCTTCCCTCATCGTACAGATTTCTGTCAAAATACTTAAGCACGTGTGGAGGGGGAGTATTTATGTAAGTGCAAAACTCTCAAGGTGTTACAAAATGTTTTCACTTATAAAACATCTTGAGAAATTTTCGTGAAAATGGTTTTATGGCAACATAGGTTAGTCATGGAGTGATAAGGTGACTAAGGTTAGCAATAACCGTCCTATGATCCGCCAGAGCCGGAGGGATCTACCCAAGGACACCACCAATAGTTAGAATTTAGAAGTCCTTAGGTAGGATTATAAAAAGGAGAATATGAGAATTGGAGAAAGAAGGAGTTGAAGAATTAAAAATAAACGTAATGAAAAGGGTGAAAAGAAATAGCCCTCCAGATTATTCAACGTAGAGTAGACACCGGGTTCAATACATATGCTACTGGTTGTCACTAGATGACACCGTTATTGAAGATCAAAGTCGTCATGGACCCAGTGACGCATGCACTAAACCTTCTTAGCCACTCAAGTTTCTCTCAACAGAAGCTTGTTTCAATCTCACAGGGAACCCTACGCAAACTATCGACTCTCTCTTAGAGATTGCTGGTATTGAAGAAGGAGACCCTCTCCCTAGTCTCCGCTCAAGAAAACCAAAGCGCACTATTGAGTCTAGAGCCACGAGATTCATCAAAAGATCTCTTAGGAACACTCGACATTTCATCACTTGTCGTTCAACAATAAGGACGCAAGTGATACATTCTAGAGTCCTTCACAGATCTTAGCAATCTGTCGAGAACATTTATGAGAGGTTCACATCAGTGATCCTCAGTGATTGAATGGAAACTCCTGCCAGGGTCAACATCTTACTGACCACGGCAGGTCACTTCGATAACTCCTTGTGGGTTACGCTTAGTGTGTCTCAAACGGTCTACGATCGTGAGGTGATGCTTGGTGTACCTCACGACTCACCGAACCGTAAATGTACTTGTATATCGTGTTAGCCTTCTTGAGAGCATCCGGTTTCGTGAAACCTTTGCTAGATTTAGAGATGTGTTTTCACATTATGTCGTTAACACTCTCGAACTTGAACTTGTAAGTCTTTGGAAATCCCGCCACGGAGATTCCTTACAAGAATCGAGTCCTGAATATGTGGTTATTACTTGAACTTGTTCAATGTAATGCCAACTGTCCTTACAAGATTCGAACGATCGATTCGCTTCGACCAAGGTGAATGGAATCAAGACATTCATCGAGAGAACAATTGTATTAATCAATTCTTTATGAAAAGATTACAATGATCAATTGGTGTTCGTGATCAGATCTCGAGATGTTGTCACGATGGATGCTCATGGAGGAAGAGACCATGCGATTCTCCACATGCTCATATCAACAACATCATCAAAGAAGTTTTCTCACTATCAAAGGCAACACAAAGTCAAAATGATTCTTCTTCAAATCAAAGAATCTACAAAGTTATAAAGACTAGAACTACTTCACATCCGAAATTCACCGTCAAAAGAAGTGTGAGCATGTTGGAGAAAGACGTGGAGACAATGTAGCAACGAAGTGGACACGATGCTGATTACACAACATAACATCACCATATCCACACCGTAACAAAGAACAAAGATTAATGAAGGCGTCAAAGTCGAAAACCTCAAAGAAAACAAGATCCTCACACTGGGGAGATTGTTGGAATCAAGACACTTCTTCTCACAAGAAAGAAGAATGTCAGAAGACGTCAAAGCAACTATTATATCAGCACTCACAACGTTTCAATATTACTTAAGTCATTAATTACCAACACTTAGGGGGATATTGTTGGAATCACTTCTAAACTATATTTCAAGTGTTTGTAATCAATATGTAATAGGTTGCTTAATTAGGCTTTTATGTTAGTATTAATGGCAAGGCTTATGTAGAAAGCCATAAGCCTTGACCCAAGCCCATAAGGAAGGAAAGGGACTTGTAGTGTTGCCCTAGTCCCTTCCCTATAAATAATGTTGTAAACTCCCATTTTGGAGTTGGTTGTTCACTTCTCATTATATCCTACGCATAACATTTCATATTCATCTCGTGTATATTGTGTTTAGTGTTCATCTGATCCCTTCTCTTCTATATTTCTAACATATTGATGCTTATGTTAAAATATGGTGACCTAACATACATAGTATGTGATACTACGTATTTATAAAGATTGAGTTGGTGACTTTTGGACTGGCTGAAAAAAAAATTATTAGTTAAGTTTTAATTGTTATTTTTTTTTTAAAAAATTTATAAAAAATGTTATTTATATTTTTTTATAAAAAATGACTAGTAAAATGTTTAGGTTTCTTATTATTAGTATGTGTTGTTTTTTTTCCCGTGTTGTTTTTTTTACGTATCGTGTTTATTTTTATTATTATTGTGTTATGTATTGTATTTTTATTTTTAATGATATGAATTTAGTTTATTTGGAAAATTGAATAAAAATAAATAAAGTGGTAATGGTGGGCCTCAAATGAAGAGGTTGAGGTTTATTATGAGAGAAAGGGGTTTGTTGTGGTTAGAGAGAGGTTTGTTATGCTGAGGTGACGCTGAGGTGACGATGATAAAGAGGTATGATCTTGTCACCGTACCCTCCGCTCTTATATTCAAAGTTAGTTATTAGGAGGCCCACAACGAGATGGTGTTTGTGTGTATTTAAAAATCAACCAAGGGTATGAAGAGTTAGATGTAAAATCTCTCTAAATAAATATCAAGATTCTCTCTCTAAAATAAAACTCCCTCCCCATGGAGGAGTGGAAGCAAGTTCCGGCTCGACGGAACAAAGGAAGGTTAAACAACAAAAAGGAAGTAGAAGGTACGGGGGAAGTAACCAAGTTCTTTGTGCCTAACATCCCTAGCGGGTGTACCCCTTGGGAAGTGTCGGATTTTTTTGGCTATTTTGGAGAGGTTGTTAACTCGTATATAGCCAGGAAGCAGGATAAAGAGGGAAAAAGGTTCGGGTTCGTTTCATTTAGAAAGGTTAAAGAGGTCCAGGAGTTGGGCAAAAGGATTAATGGAGTTAAGATGGGGCATTGAAAGCTTAGAGTAAACATTGCCAAATTTGCGGCCGAGAATATTGGTTTAAACGATGAACGAGCTGGTTGGAAGCAAGATAACTCGGGTAAGCAGTCTGGCAAGGCACAAGTGAAGCCAGGAGGGGAGCAGCAAAATAGAGGTTCAAGGCATGCTTTCCACCCTCATTCTGGGCTTTCATTTAGGGCTGTCTTAAGTGGGAAAACAGGTGGGAAAACAGATGCGCAAGAGGAGCCTGGTTGCAAGGCCATTAACGTGCCAGATAATGTAGTTGCCTTCCATGAGATTAAAGTAAAAGCACTTATTGGTAGAGCTATTGATGTGAAGACGCTCACGGGTTTGAAGGAACTGCTCTCAGAAAACAAGATTGGTGGTTTAGACATTGTGTATATTGGAGGGCTCTCATTTTGTTGAACTTTCATGATGAAAAGGACTCTTTGGAGTTTAGGTTGAACAAGAAAATTTGGGGAGAGTGGTTCTCGGTTATGGATTGTTGGGCAGGCCAAATGTTGGCATATGAACGTGTTGCCTGGATTAAAATCCATGGGGTTCCCATTAACATAGCAACTAATGAAGTGTTTGATGACATTGCTAGCTTGTTCGGGAAGGTTATCCATCCGTCCCAACTTATTCTCAAGGATGGTGACATCTCGGCGAGTATGGTTGGCATTCTTGTAGGCGACGGCATGAAAATTAATGACACAGTGAACCTTCGATGGAAAAACAAAATTATAAGGACATGGATATCGGAGGTTGAAGGTACATGGGATCCTGATTGTATTGGATCGATTGGTACTAAGGACGCGGAGGCGACAGCTTCACCAGTTGAAAGCCATGGTGAAAATACACCGGAGAGGGGAATAGAATCGATGTCGGAAGATGAGAAGGTGGAATATGAAAAGGTAGACGACATCTTGGAGGAAAGAGAACTCAGGGAGAACTTGCATGGGGAAGAGGGTGACAATTTTAATGTGCATGGGGTTACACATTGTACATTTAATGTTGTAGGGGGCAGTTTGTCGGGTAAGAAAGGGGAAACAGATAAGGAGTATTACTTCCAAACGTTTAACGCCTCAAGTCTTGATGGGCTTAAAATTAAAAGGAGGCCCAAAGTCAAGAGTAAAAAAAGGGGTCAAAGAGTCCATGGATTTTCTTCTAGCCCGGTAGGAGTATTCAGGCCCAAAAAAAGGCTTAGACAAGAAGACAGCGATCCATTTGACTTGGATAGGTTTATTGGTATATCTAAAAATAATGGGAAGGATAAAGATGAAACAGATAACCGGTGTGTGGAGGATGTTACTCAGAGTGCCAAGGAAACGACTTTTGATCTCAACACAGAGGCAGATGTAAACGGGAGTGTGGAAGAGAAGGATAACGAAGGAGGAGGTGGGGATAAAGAAGTGGATAAGGGAGAGATGGAAGGTATTCTTTTGGACAAGGAAGTGGAGGAAACTGTGAGAATAGGCGCATTGTTGGGTGCGGATCTGGCCAGCCACGATGGGTTGGTTAGGTCTACAATTGCAGATGAAGGTATTAATGTTTTGGTAGTATGAATATTCTATCTATAAACGTTAGAGGGCTCGGGGGTTTGGAGAAAATCCCTTGGCTCAACAGGATGAAGAGAGAAAATGGGGTGGACTTCTTGGCTATCCAAGAGACCAAAACTTCTATCGTCTCGAGTTTTGTAGGGAATAGTATCTGGGGTAATAAAGGCTACGGTATGGAATTCGTGGAATCTACGGGACAATCTGGGGGTTTATTGAGTTTGTGGGATAAAGGTAGGCTCTCGGTGGTCTCAACGTTTAAAGCTCGCAACTTTATTCTGTTGACGGGTCGGTTGAAAGGCAGCAACGAGCTCATTAACATTTTGAATGTTTATGCCCCTCAAAGTTTTGCGAATAAGAAAACTCTATGGGACTCTATCGAGTCTGTGTGGTCCTCATCGGAAGGTATGTGGGTCGTGATGGGGGATTTCAACGTTGTCCGGTTTCCGGAGGAAAGACTAGGGTCGGTCTTTAAGAATGCGTGTGCAAGGAATTTCAATTCCTTTATTCATAATATGGGTTTACAAGAGTATCCTTTGAAAGGTAGGAAGTTTACGTGTATTCGGGAGCAAGGGAAGAAACTGAGCAAAATTGATAGATTGCTGGTTTGCAATAGTTTCTTTACTAAATGGCCAGATGGTTGCTTGAGAGCGTTACCGGGTCCGTTTTCTGATCATTGCCCTATCCTTTTAACTACGGTCTCCAAAAATTTTGGGCCTAAACCGTTTTGGGTCTTTAATTCGTGGTTACTTAAGGAGGGGTTTGAGGAGGCGGTGAGTTCGGGGGCTCGAATGGAGGATGTAGTTGCTAATCCGAACGCCATTTTGATGAAGAAGTTTGGTATGATTAAGGAAAGTATTAAAAGGTGGAAAGAGATCATGGTAGGTAGGGAAGGAGCTAGGGAGGAGGAGGCGAGAGCCGAAATTAAGAAACTGGAAACTGTGATAGATCTTAGGATTCTATCGGAGGAAGAAGAATGGATATATGCGGAAAGTAAAGAGGTTTTAAAAGAATTGGAGGTTAATAAACAGGTGGATTTGAAACAAAGGTCCCGGGTTAAATGGGCCCTCGAAGGGGATGAGAATTCAAGGTTTTTTCATGGCATGGTGAATTGTAGGAAGGAGAGTAATGGGATTCCGGGTTTGATGATCCAAGGGAGATGGGAGGATAAACCTGCTTTGATCAAGAAAGAGGTTTTCTGTTTTTTTTAGAAAAAGATTTCTGGAAGAATGGCCGGTCCGGCCAAGACTTCTTTGCTGGAATATTTCGCTTCTGCCGGAGGAGGTTTCGGGGAGCTTAGTTGAGAGGTTTTCGGTTTCGAAAATAAAAGAAGCGGTTTTCAGTTGTGGGGAGGATCAGGCGCCGGGTCCGGACTGGTTTAACTTTAGGTTTGTCAAACAGTTTTGGAAGCTTTTTGAAAAGGATTTCGTGGACATATTGGAGGACTTTTACAGCAGAGGAGTTATTAGTAAAGGGTGCGGTACCTCTTTCATCACGCTTATCCCGAAAACTCGTGACGCTGTTGAGCTAAACGACTTTAGGCCGATTAGCTTGGTTGGTATTATTAGTAAAACCATCTCGAAGGTCCTTGCTAACCGGCTGAAGAGAGTCCTGGGGATGGTGATCTCCAAGTCACAATCGACGTTTCTTAGTGACAAGTTTATCCTTGACGGGCCTTTGATCATTAACGAAGTCATTACGTGGTGTAAAAGGAATAAGAAGCAAACCTTTATTCTTAAAATCGATTTTGAAAAAGCATTTGATAATGTTAACTAGAATTTTGTTATTGACACAATGGACCAGATGGGATTTCTGCAGGCTTGGTGTTCATGGATTAATGGCATTCTTAGGTCGGCTAGATCGTCGGTGTTGGTTAATGGTTCCCCGACTTTTGAATTTCAGTTCGGGAAAGGGATGCGTCAAGGTGACCCGATTTCGCCATTCCTTTTTCTTATTGTCATGGGAGCTCTTTCTTGTCTGTTAAACAAGGCGCAGGAGGAAGGATTGATTAAAGGTATTAGCACTCCCAATGGAGGCCCTGTCATTTCTCATCTTCTTTTTGCGGACGATGCGGTTATCATTGGGGATTGGTCGGAGACGTGTCTCGACAACGTGGTTAGAATATTGAGGAGTTTCCATTTATGCTCGGGGTTAAAGATTAACCTAGCCAAGTCCAGTCTATATGGGATAGGAGTGAGTGAGAAGGATGTTGTGGAGAAAGCTAGAGTTGTGGGTTGTCAAATAGGGACGCTTCCGTTTAAGTATCTAGGCATTTCGGTGGGTGCTAATATGAATCGTATCAATAACTGGAAACCGGTTTTTGATGTTTTTGAATCGAGATTGTCTAGATGGAAGGCGGATAGTTTATCGATAGGGGGAGATTAACGTTAATTAAGTCGGTGTTGGAAAGCCTTCCGGTGTACTACCTATCGTTGTATAAAGCTCCATGTAAGGTCATTAAAGACCTGGAATCCTTCATTAGCAGATTCCTGTGGGGTGGGTCAAAGGAGGTGAACAAAATCCATTGGGTGTCATGGGATAGAGTTAGTACTCCAAAAAAATTCGGGGGCCTCGGGTTGTGCAAGTTAAGGTACATCAACGTGGCGTTATTAGCAAAGTGGGGGTGGCGTCTCAAGAACGATCAAGGTAGCCTTTGGGGTGAGGTTGTTAAGGCTTGTCATATGTCGAACAGGAGTTGGGATTTTCTTCCAGTCCGCAAATCTTTAAATGGTGTGTGGAGTAATATTGTGAGAATTTTGTCCAACACGGTGGTGGCTGGTATGCCTCTTATAAGGTTTTTCAAAGGAAAAGTGGGGAAGGGGAATAACATATCGTTTTGGATAGATCCATGGTTACTGAATATTCCATTGATGTATGTTTGCCCCAACTTATTTCGGCTTGATGTGGACAAAAGGTGCAAGGTTAGTGATAGATTGGAGAAGCAGGAGGATGGATGTGTGTATCGTTGGAAGTGGAAGAGGCCGGCTGCAGTGGTTGAGATAGGGTCTGAATGGGAAGTGTTTCATTCTTTAATTCGCGACGTTTCCTTATCTGATGAAAGGGACAGTTGGGTTTGGATTGGTACTGGTAAAGGAGTTTTTTCGGTTAGCGCGGTTAGGAATCAGTTGTATCTTGACAAGGACTTCAGTAACATTGAAGTCTTCGAATGGTGCAATTGGGTTCCTAAGAAATGTAACATTTTTGGATGGCGGGCGGAAATGGGTAGGATTCCGACGGCGATTGCTTTGAGGCAAAGAAATGTTCCGATCGATAATGTTGCTTGTGTGCTTTGTGGTAGTTCAGATGAGTCGGTTGATCATCTGTTCTCGGGATGTATCTATGCTTCGAAGCTTTGGCATCATATTTCGACGTGGTGCAAGGTTCCCAACATTTTTGTGTTTTCTTTTAAAGACGTGTTGGAGGTCTACAAGTTTGCTGGGTTGTCGGGGAAGAAAAAAGAGATTTTTCAAGGTATCATTATCATTGGGTGTTGGTGCATTTGGAGAGCGAGAAATCTTCTTAAATTTCAAAGCAAGAAAGCTAGGATAGAAGATATTATCGGGGAAGTCAAAGCATTTGGTTTTCTTTGGGCTAAAAATAGAGCTAAGGTTCCATCCTTGTCTTGGGACAATTGGTGTAAATTTGTAATTATGTAATTGTTTCGGTGTTGTTGTGTGGCGCCCCGTTTTGTGGGTTGGCCGGTTTCTAATGAAGTATACTTTTCAAAAAAAAGGAGGCCCACAACGAGGACCACGAGATTCCCTTGAGACGTGGAATCTTTAACAACTCATCTTCCTTTTTTCCTTTTCTTTCTCATTAAATAATCTTGTTCCATAGATTTTTTTCCTTTACAAGTAAATGTCCCGAAACATATATGTTTGTGAAAATTTTTAGAATGAACATTTTGAATACTGTTTGATCAATTGCGATTTTAGAAGCTTGTGTTACCAAATAAGATATAGCTAGCTAGACAAGTTTGCTCGCTTTTTAATTTGTTCGCCATCTATTTCTATTTTATTTTGCTCGTGACTTGTATAAATGACAAGAAAATTATTTTCTCTCTATTGCATTTCCATTTGCTGCATAAGATAAAGCGTTTGAATTGTTTGAGTTTAAAAATGTAAAACTGATATTTGGTAAACACAAGTGGCGAGCAAACTGGATTAGAGAGCAAATGTATTTGCTCGCCATGTCTATTTTTATAAAGTGAAAAAATAGTGTCGATTTTAGTTTGGTAAGAGTAGACTATGATAATTTATTTTGTAACTTTTATATAATATAAGAGAAGATGTTTTGTCACGATCTATTTTTTTTATTAACTAATATAAGAGCTTAATTTTAAAATCAAGCCTTCTTATTGGCGAATAAAAATAAAAATCAACTTTCATTTTGTCACACTAATCTAAATTTTGTCCAAAAAATTAACCATGTATAATAACACACGTGTCGATTTTGTAATGAAAAACTATATATATAAAGATAATTAATAAAACTCTAGTCGTGGGAACATAACTCATTTTAATTTATCATGGTAACTCTTTTTTCAAACTCAATACGTATACTAAGCTAGTAAATATAGTCATCAATGATGTGTTTAAAACAAAATATGTGTAATAACCAGAATATAAATATTAGTTGATTCGTTATATTTACAATACATAATTGTATGCTAAATTTGGTCACGAGACTATATTTATCGGTTTTCTTTAATGTAATAAGTCACACCAACAATTAACTTTCTTTCGTCTATTAATATATGAGCGTGTGTGCCGATTGAAAAATGCGAGTTTTAATTTTGTTAAAAATACGTGTAATATTATGAGATAGAGTGTGAAAAGATTACCGTTAAAAAAATCACGCCAAAAAGTTAAAAATCAATCTATAAAACTATTTATAATCTCTAGCTAGAAATGCCAAGAAATAAAGATCACGATTAATTATCTTGCTTAATCAAGGTGTGACGTCTTGACTGTATTTTTTTTACCGTTTTCGAGTTCTCAATATATGTTGCCCCTCTTAAAAAAATAAAAGTAAAATACTCCAAAATAACATAAAAGTAATAAGAAAAGATAAGCCTTTATTAACACACTAATTCTAATATTATACTTATAAATACAGCATTATTATACGTGACATAAAGAAAAAACTGCTAGGTTGTTTGCACGCATCAAATATCTATTCACCGTATTTTACTCTTTGTATCAGATTCAAACCCAGATTCTAAATCACCCTTGTTTAGATACACCAGTTAATTTTTTTGCTTAATGGGTAGTGGTGAAGAAGATGCATTGCTTTTAGAAGCTTCACTTAATCAGGTTAATATTATATAATTTGATCTTGTATTTAAGTTTTTGTTTTATGTTTGTTGGTAATGAATTTATGGGCATTGGGTTTGATTATTCTTTTTAGTTGTTTGATTTTGGAGTTTAATCGATTATTATGGTTGACAATTGCTTATTCTTTGTTAAAATATGATTAAACTGAACATGTGCTTGTTTAGGGGTTAACGGAACCCGAGGAGGGCGAGTCTTTGACTTAGATGTACGCGGCCTAACACCTCTTGTTAGGACATCAGTGCCTTATCACTAGGCCACTTTGGTGGTGGTTTGAATCCTAGATTGTGCTTTTATAGGATTTCGTAATTTTTCTGCTTATTTGCTAGTTTTGGGGTGTTTGGATAATCCAGACTATTTCGGCTAATATGTGACTAAATAAGCAGTTATAGTGGGACCTACATGTATAATCCATAACTGAACAGCAATAAGCCCCTTTTTTGGTATCGGATCGACCAGGTGTGGGTGGGCTTCGGCCTGAACACTCCTAGTTGTAGCACATATGTGATATTGTGATATAGGACCAGAGGTTTACTATACACAATTTTATTTAGGACCGTGAGACGGTGAGACAGAGTGAATTCCTTTTATACAAACTAGTATATTGAACAAAGGATAGATGGAACGGATTTGACAAATGTCAGCCAAAGGAGTCTATCAAAACAATATAAAGGATAGAGCAAATCGTAATGGCAATGAAAGACCCAAACACTGTTCTTAGTTGTATTCTTAATAAATCCACACTTGAATTCATGTAACGCGGTTGGTGGATCACTGATACTTGCTTGTACTAGGTATTCATCTAGGTATGCAATTGATGAATTAATTTATGAAAAGATCGTGAAGAAAATTCAATGATCTAAATTTTCTTGATTTTGTCAACTACGTGAGTATCTTTTGTACTATTCTAAGGAAATATATCCTACTCATAGCTAGATACAAGTGGAGATTCATATCAGTAGAAGAATCAAGATTTTCGATGGGTTTACTTTGCTATCACTTTTTTTTTTTTTTTTTTTTTACGGTTGTTGCCACTAATTGCCACCTCCATTGACCTCCCAAGAACAAAATAAAAAAAATACTTACAACAGTATAAACAACAATACTTGAAATCATTTAGACGACCAATTGTCAGATTTGGGTAAAAGTTGCTATCCTACAAATATGTTTATGCCTTACTGAAAATACTGTCAGATTTGGGAAAAAGTTGCTATCCTACAAATCTGTTTACGTCTTCATGGAAATTGGGTTACTGATACTTTAAAACAACTGATGCAAATATTCTACGCGAACTCTAACTAATTTGGTGAGGCTCACTCTTCTTCTTTGAGTGAGTCTCGTCCTCGTCAATTTTGGCTTAATAGTTAGAGTTCGTGTGGAAACTTTGGATCAACAATATCAAAGTATTTGCACAATGAATTTCCAGCATTAACCCAATTTTCATTGAGGCATAAACACTTTTGTAGGATAGCAACTTCTTTCCGATTCTGACAATTAGTTGTTGATAACAATTTCTAGTTATCGCAATAGGGCTTCTATTAATGCTGTTGCAAACACACATGAAATAGTAATAGCAAAAGTAAACCTATTACAAACCTTGACTCTTCTATTAATTAGAATCTTCACTTCGATTTAGTTCGCATAAACAACTAAGTACGTCTAAAAAAAGTATGTTGGGTTTAAATGCAAACCAGGGGTCTAACTTAGTTTAATTAGTATTTTTTTTAAAAAGTAAAGACTCGTTTTTCTTTTTCTTTTCTAGCCAGCATCGCATGTCTCTTATCTTATCTTCTTGTAATTTTTCTCATCTACAACAATTACATCGCAAAGTTCATTCTTACACATCATTTAAAAATAAGATACGAGTACGACCAATTGAAAGAAAAAACCTAATTTAAATTAAAAAAAACTGTGTTGACCGCTGTTGACCGTCGTTGACCGCTTTTTGGCCGCCTAGTGTAAAATCAAGGCGGCTGGAGCGCATAGCCGGGCTTTTTACAACACTGATTCATAGAAAATTTAAAAATTGAATACATCAACTACATGATGGGGTGTGTAAACGAGCGGAGTCGAGCCCGAGCCTGTCAGAGCCGAGATTGGTTCGTTTAAGTTTTATAAAGCTCGAGCTCGATTCAGTTCGAGCCTTGTTTTTTATGCTCGAGCTTGGCTCGTGGCATATTATACAGGCTCAGGCTCGGCTCATTTATACGATTTGACAATGAAAAATTAAAGCTTGGCTCAAGCTCGACTCGTAATATATCTATTTTGAGCTCGTTAATAAGCTTGTTATTGAGCTCGTTAATAAGCTCGCCTTTAATACAAATGCATAACGATTTATATATGTTTAATATTTAGAATATCGTTTACCTCGCGAGCCCAATCGAGCTTTGTGTGTAAAGCTCGGGCTCGATCTCGATCAATAAATGAGCTGCAACTTAGGCTCGAGCTCGGGCTTGAGCTCGTTTAGGCTTGGCTCGTTCGAGCTTTTTACCAATCTGATCCTGAGATTTTCACAAGCGGCTCGGCTCATGTCCACCCCTAATTGCATGCATGGTAGAAGATAAGCGATCAATCAAACTCGTTGCAGAAATTCAGTTCTGAGAACACTTTAACAGGCATTTATTAAGAAGGCGATCAAGAATGGTATGTGGGTCTTGTTTTGCAATTATGGTTTTCCTTAACCCTTGCATAACTCCGATTGTGGATCATATGCAATTTTAGATTTTCAACCTTGAAACATGTTTTAAAACACGGGAAGAATGCATTGGATATTCTCATAAACAAGTGTGGCTAAGAGATACTTGACTATCACTAGAGCTGACATAACCTTTGCCACAGAATGTCTAGTACTCTAGTCAGAGTATGTGTCATTAAGTATGCTCCGTTTATTTAATAGCATTTATACAAACATACACGTTTCATTACACCTAACTATAATAATGCTATTAGTGATCATATATATATTACTTTTTTTTTTTTGGAAAGCCATATAAGTATTACTTCTGGGGTAAATTGTGCGGTTTTGCTTTAATTGTTTGTTTTTGTATGTAGGATGAGAAAAGCCTGTATACAGGAGATGGGTCAGTCGATATCAAGGGACAACCCGTTTTGAAAAGCAATACCGGAAATTGGAGAGCATGCCCCTTTATACTTGGTATCCTATCGTGACATATATGCTATATCTGTCATTTTATGATTTGTATACTAAAGGTTCTGAGTAAAATACAGGTAACGAGTGTTGTGAGCGGCTAGCCTATTATGGCATATCTACTAATCTTGTAAGTTACCTCACCAAAAAACTGCATCAAGGAAACGCTGCTGCAGCTACAAACGTGACTACATGGCAAGGAACTTGTTACCTCACTCCCCTTATAGGTGCTGTCTTGGCAGATGCGTATTGGGGACGATATTGGACTATAGCTGTGTTCTCATTCATTTATTTTATCGTAATCATCACATTCTCTTTCATTTTCTCCTACTCCCTCATTATAGAATAAATGTCTACTAGACATAAACACATTTATAAAAAAGTATAATTATTAGTACAATTGAAATTTAGCAGAATGACTATTTTGAGACATGAAAACAGTAAAGTGGACAGTAGTTTTGGGACCCTTAAAGTAACATTTACAATACTTAAATAGTTTTTCTCCACAGGGAATGTCCACATTGACTCTCTCGGCATCAATCCCTTCTTTGAAGCCGGTTGAATGTGTTGATACTGTTTGCCCTTCAGCTACACCTACTCAATATGCTTTTTTCTTTACTGGGCTTTATTTGATTGCACTTGGAACTGGTGGAATCAAACCATGTGTTTCATCTTTTGGAGCCGATCAGTTTGATGACACGGATCCAAAGGAGAGTGTGAAAAAGGGATCTTTCTTTAACTGGTTTTATTTCTCAATCAATATCGGAGCTTTGATCTCGGGTACTTATATAGTTTGGATTCAAGAAAACAAAGGATGGGGATTAGGATTTGCGATTCCCGCATTTTTCATGGGTGTTGCTATATTTAGTTTCTTTGTAGGAACCCCTCTTTATAGATTTCAGAAACCTGGCGGAAGCCCTATTACAAGAATGTGCCAGGTTTTGGTTGCAGCGTTTCATAAAAGGAATCTTTCAGTTCCTATTGATAGCTCTCTCTTGTTTGAAACCAAAGACGAACTCTCAGCAATTAAGGGAAGTCGGAAAATTGCGCATACTGATGAGCTAAAGTAATTTTCTGACTTGGTCATTTACGGATGTGTTTTAAATTGCTTACCTGCTTAAAAAGGAGCACATGCTTACATATATATGCATAAAATAAGCAGATAAACACTTAAATAGCAAGCCCAAACACCCCCTATATTCCCAAATTGATTGTTAATCACATTTTCAGGTGCCTTGATAAAGCTGCTGTGGTGTCGTCTGCAGAAGACGATGATGGAAACTACACAAATTCGTGGAGGCTATGCACAGTAACACAAGTAGAAGAGCTCAAAATCTTGGTACGGATGTTCCCTATATGGGCAACAGGAATCGTGTTTTCTGCTGTTTATGCACAAATGTCAACAATGTTTGTGGAGCAAGGGATGGCGATGGACACCACTATTGGTTCATTCACATTGCCCGCTGCTTCTCTCACTACTTTTGATGTCATCAGTGTCATATTTTGGGTACCAGTCTATGACAGACTCATAGTACCCGTAGCAAGGAAATTCACAGGTCAAGGAAGGGGTTTTTCTGAACTCCAAAGAATGGGAATTGGTCTTTTTCTTTCAATATTTTGTATGGCGGCTGCAGCGTTAGTGGAAATAAAGCGGCTTGATATTGCAAAATCACTTAATTTGATCAGCGAAGATGTTTCAGTACCAATGAATATCTTCTGGCAAGCACCTCAGTATATATTTTTAGGTGCTGCTGAAGTGTTCTTTTTCATCGGAC
The DNA here is from genome assembly GCA_022545495.1 of Chrysanthemum lavandulifolium. Classification (NCBI taxonomy): domain Eukaryota; kingdom Viridiplantae; phylum Streptophyta; class Magnoliopsida; order Asterales; family Asteraceae; genus Chrysanthemum; species Chrysanthemum lavandulifolium. The sequence continues at coordinate 248,557,483 of CM040241.1, read as the reverse complement.
AGCTTGAGTTCTTTTATGACCAATCGCCTGACGCTATGCGTAGTTTGTGCAGTGCACTTTCACTACTAACGACTGCACTGGGGAATTACTTGAGTTCTTTCATTTTGTCAATGGTGACGTATATTACTGCTCGGGGTGGGAAGCCTGGTTGGATACCGGATAATCTGAATGAAGGTCATCTTGATTACTTCTTTTGGCTTTTGGCTGGGCTTAGCTTCTTGAACATGTTGGTTTATATCGTATGTGCTAAGGTTTACAAGTCAAGGCAGCTTCATGATCATCTTGATGGCGGTACATAATTTGTTGATAATTTCTTTAGTCATTATGTCATTGGTGTTTCAAGTCATTGCATTCATTTGCAATGCTCAAGCCAAAACATTGTTTATTATACAGAATCAAGTACACAATTATTTGCACGTTTGGTGTAGTCAAACTTAAAATGTTATGTGGATAGCATAATTGTAAGTGTTGAAAATGATGAGTATAGTCATACTCCGTAATTACATATTCTGTTCATATGAATTAGGTTTTCAACACATGTGATTTGATGTCTCTGCGTGCTTGCGATGGGTTTAAGGAGATGAAACTCAACAAGTATCAGGGTAAGTATGATCATCACCTTCTCGGTCAGGTTAAGTAGATCATCACCTTCTTGGTCTAAGGGCATTGCAATTTGCAATATATTGACCAATATATTAGAATATTAGATGACTATAATAACGTTCTTTATGTTTATGATCACTAAAAACGGATGAGTTTTTCTCTATTCAGTTTGCCTGGTGAGGGCGAGTCTTTGACTCAAATTACGCGGCCTAACTGGGATACCCTTGTGACTGTTTCATACTCTTCCTTGGCCATCCACAAATATTTACCTACTGAGCTTTGAACCACTGAATACTTTTATGGAACTCAAAAGAGGTCTTCATAATGTCATGGGGCTACAGCCAATTTTTGGATCTATAGCCCTATAGGTAATGTCTTCAGTCCTAACGAACCAATTATGGACAGACCGTAGTTTTAATCCTAGGTAGTTGTTTTGTTCAAGTGGTTAAAAGTTGCTTCTCATTTGTTCGTATCTACTCCCAAGTTCTTCACGAGACTAGTCAAACTAACTGAAACTTGATGTAACCTCCCAAATTTATGGAAGAGTCAAAAACACCATTAGCCCCCCAGTTCCGTGTTTTTTTTTGCGGATATAGTCTCAAAAACTGCGAATCTACACCAAACGTCTCCGGTGTCTCAACTTTTCTTCGCTAGGGATCCAAAACCCTGACGCTCATTAAAAATCTTGTTAGCTGCAAGGGCCTTTTTTTTTTTTGTCATTTTTTGTCCAAACTCCCTAAAACACCAATAGTCTGCCATTTTCAAAAACTCTAATCTCGAATTCAAAAAAATTACCGTTGGAATATATTTTTTTTTACCGTTTTTTAACTATTTTTTAAATAATCTCCTATAGTCTGGCATTTTCAAAAACTCTAATCTCGAATTCAAAAAAATTACCGTTGGAATTTTTTTTTTACCGTTTTTTAACTATTTTTTAAATAATCTCCTATAAATACAAGTGTCATCAGCAAGCGATTATCTAAACAACTTTGATATTCGAAAAATAGCAATATTAGAGTTAGGGGTGTCAGTAGGGTCGGGTCCGAACCCGAACCCGGTAAGGCTTATCGGGTCGGGTCCGAACCCGATAAGGCTTATCGGGTCGGGTTAAATCGGGTAGAAAAATCTTTTCGGGTTAGGTGGTTGAATTATTTTTCTTATCGGATTATCGGGACAACCCGATAAGACCCGAAAATTACTATTTTTTTTCTTTTTTTAGAAAAACCTTGTAAGCCAATTAGTCTTTAGATTCATAAGGCAACAAACACATTGTGGATGGTATATCTTTATCTTAAGATAATGTCTTTCTGCTCAATTCGCTCAATTTAATGTATACTAAGCATCTTGTTGCAATAAAAAATGAAACATGTTTCTCTTAGTGAAAAATTACACTTCTATGTTTATAAAGTTATTTGTTACTGTATACGAAGTATAATACATTTTTCACTCAGTTTAATATATACTAAGCATCTTGTTGTAATAAAAAATGAAATGTGATTTGGCGAAAATGAAACATGATTTTGTTAGTGAAAAGTTACAGTTCTAGGTTTATAAAGTTATTTGTTACTGTATACGAAGTTTAATACATTTTTTACATAAAACTAGACCACGGCTTAGATAGTGCACAAAAGAACAATTATAAGTAGTCTAGAAATTGTTTTTTACATGAACGGTTACAATCATGATTTGGTTGCAAGTAATTTGCTGTAAAAAATTGTTTTTTTTTCTTTTCTTACCACAGTTCTTTAATCGTGTATCTATCATTTACTATCAATCAAGTGTGGCGACACATGTCCACTTGCACTGAAGTCGTAGAGGCTTCTTGTTGACGATTTTCATGTCTCAAGGTTGATCTATGAAACATCATGTTGCGCTAGATGCCATGAAACACTTAAACAAGGTAAAGTATCTTCGATGGCTTATGGAAAAATCGATTTCAAAAGCATATGTTGGAAATGATATGTTATGATTAGAGATTATTTTTTTAGACTACTTATGATAGTGCACAAAAGAACAATTATAAGTAGTCTAGAAAAATTGAAAATTGAATCACAATCGTTAAAACATCATCTCGCCTAATGAAATGTAATTGTTATAAGGCCGTTTTGAAGATGTTATACCGTGTTTAATGTCTACACTGTAGCGTAATATGTCGCTTTGTGGAAGGAGCTAAACGCGAGATATGGTGAACTTGAAACATGACCAAGTTCAATAGAAGTGTGTATGTAGGTCGGGACACTTGATTGGCACATTAGGATCTTTCTAAATCTTACAAGTTGAACGGCACAATCTTATAATTAGGATGAACTAGTACGTTGCAACCAAAACAAATATGAATGTTGTAAAATTCTGGAATCAAGACACAAAATGGTGTAGTTTTTGAACATATTAAAAGTTAGAAGGCCGTAAGGTTGACATAGATGATGGTTACATCTTTGTAAGTCAGACGAGCACTACACGGTGGCAATTGCTGCTGCAATAGTCATGAAACACGTACCCTTTTCTAACAAATTGCTCAAACAAGATTGAAGCAAAACAAGACCACGGCTTTAAAGCTTGGTATTAGTTTTGCTCAAGTCATGAATATATGTTTGATCCAAAATGTGCCCACATAATAAGTGTGACTGTACTTAACTGTTAGGCAAGTGAGAGTCAGCTGCATGTCAAGCATGTGAGTCTTCAGTTTCTGTTGGATAGTATCAGTTCATGAATATGTTTTTTTGGTCGAGAAAAGAATGTACTATTAGCTTAACTTGGATGTTGACTGGGAAACTCCTTTGAACTTGATAAGGTTTTTAAGGGGTGATCTTTCGCGCGTTTTTGATCGTGCACCACACCTGTGCGTTATAGTATTGTGCAAGACAAACCAGAATGCATAAATCATGCTGCATCATCAAAAGACGCAGAGGATCAATTCCCTTTTTTAAACATGAAGTAATTGAAATGTTAAATTCAAATAGATAAAAGAAATCCATTTACAACATTTAGTTGGATAACTAGTTTTAGGACTGATATAAGTCTCTCGTCAAATATGTTTTTGGTCGAGAAAACAATGTTCGGTTAGCTTAACTTGGATGTTGACTGGGAAACTCCTTTGAACTTAATAAGGTTTTTAAACAAGAAGTAATTAAAAATGTACTATTAGCTTAACTTGGATGTATGGGGTTCAATCTCAGCACAAATAACCTATTTGTTTATATGAGACGTGCCATTTAACAAAAGTCATTGTTTTACAATGGTGGGGTTTGAGACAGCTTGACAATAGTACATGTTACCGGGTTTATAGTAAGATTTGCTTTGCTTTGTTATGTTTTATATAGCATTTATAATCGTAATTAGACTCAGCTCTCTTAGCTCCAAGAAAATTTGCGTTAAGGGTCTTCACCGCAATAAACCAGGATAGACAAGTCTCCGATTGAATATATTTCGTGAGGCACGGTACTATATTTTTGGACCCAATCCTTTTTACGAAGTTTCGATTCATTTCACTGTGACCGGGACATATCACTTGTATTTGAAGTGATTAACTACAAGAGAAAATGTAACACAATGCCAAATTGACATTCAATTTGCAATATTTCTGTACCTTCTGTTCCCACTCATCTTGAGTAGTGATGCTGTCTTTTTATGTATCGTCCTTGTTGCCTTTAAAGAAATGTCTTTGTGCCTTGTTGGTGTATAGGTTTCTTTATATATCGTCCTTCTGTTCCCACTCAATGAGTTATCAAATCTATAATAAAACTATGGTATAATTTTTTCTGAATAAAACATAAAAAAAATAATACCATATATTTGGGAAACCGGCCAAAAGATGTGTTCCATTAAAAGCATCCTCTGTAACATGGTACGAAATAAAGTGATAACTATTTTGTTGGATTAAAGGCCTATACTTCATGAATTATGAGCCACCAAGGTAGGTGAGTTCTACTGAGCCAACCCAATTTGCAAATGTCGTATTTTGTCAACTTTGTGTAAAGTTTAAATTTATAAATAGATCAAAAGTCAAAACCATATTTAACTACTACATAAGCCCGGTTCTTAACTTACTCCAAATCACAATCCCATTTAAATTAAAGTTTATTAGCAGGGTCTCGCGTATTATAGTTGTAGGTACCCTATAATTTAAATATTTTGGCTAATAATTTATTTCATTTGTACATCTTTTGGCAATAGCTTTACTGATTAGTTTGTTCGTTTAAGGACTATAAACAATGACAAAGGTTTAGTGAAACTTTGCTTAGTTTGTATTATTTATCTGTTTGTTTTTTGTGTTTAGTAGCTTGGTTGGTTTGTACAATGTGTTCTTTTAATTTTATTTTTCATTGAAAGGGGTTTTCAAATTATCAATAATTAACAGGTTGCATGACTTGTAGTATGTATTTTAATACTTGGATTTATCATTAAATGAGTTTTTTAAAAATGAATGTTAGTTATGCATGAATACTTGTATTGTTAAAAATCAGTTTTTTAAAGTATTTAATGTTAAAAAAAAATATGTTTAAATTAGTTGTACATTTAGCTTATATGATTGTATTGTTGAATTTTAAGGCGTTAAATGTCTAAAAACACTAAATGCTTTATAAAATAGTAAGATTTATACCACTAAGATGCTATAAAAACTTTCACTCTACACTGAAATTTTTCTAGATGTTTTGCCAACATAGCATGTCCTTGGCAGTTGGCAGTATCAAAGTTAAGAATGTTTTGGAACAACATCTAAAACCTATAGAGATAGAGGAAATACAAATGAGACAATTAGTACAGTAACATTTTTGGCCCTTGTGCATTTTAGTTAAGCATGCATGTCTTTAAATATTCATTTTGGACATGAAAATCAAAGTATGAAATTATTGCTAGCATAAAATGTCCTTGACTCCTTGGCCTAAATATAATACTCCTTCCGTCCCATATTAAGTGTTCACTTTTCATATGCACAAAATTTTAGGAAATTTTACTAACTACACTTTCCACCAATCAAATATCATTTTCACCCACTAAAGTCTCATCTCATTGGTTGAAGTACATTATGGACACTTAATTTGGGACATCTCAAGATTCTATTGTGGACACTTAATATGGGACGGAGGTAGTAACAAAATTGCCTCAAATATCTACTTAAGTTACAAGTATTTAAAGCAGAATATAAATATGATATAACTGTCTGATGCACTGATTAAAGGGTCATAATCAAAAATAAACGTATGCAAATCAATTCCCGTAAGTTATATAGGACAATGATGAAATTATTACTGTTTAACCTTTGGAGAAACTTGTAAAAGATGGATTTAAAGGTCTAAAGAGTCATTGGACCAAAAACAACTTAATTTGAATTATAAAGGGTACAGGGCCCCATGCACCAACCGAAGACTCTGTGCTATTTGATTTTGTTACCAAAATTCTCAACCAGTCCAGCCACGCATATGGGTTGGGCCCACCATAAGATATGTTCTCATAGATTTGACCCCACAGTAAACAAAAGGGCCCACAACCAAATTCACACAAAAAAAGTGAATAAAATGTTCCAGTAGAGTACACCCCCCTACCAATCATTCACAAATGGCATTCAAAAGTAAAGTGAACTAGTCAATGTACTAAATCACTAGTCAAACCATATATTGTATTTTGTTTAGATACGTATCTATCCTGATCTTTTACATTGGTTATTTTAGGAAGTTCGTTGTAACCTTGTCACTTGTCAGTAAATTTGATGAAAATGTTTTACTTTCTTCATTTTGAGAAACTCCACATTGGTTATTTTAGGAAGTTCGTTGTATTTTTGTTTAGAGCTCTAGGTATGGTTTACTTTTTTTAATATACAATCAAAACAAGGTCATTAAGTAGCAAAAAAGTTAAACATCTAGATGCATACAACTTTAACAAAACAAAAAAAATAAAAAATAAAAAAAATAAAATAATAATAATAATAATAAAAGGGTTGTTATAATTAATAATAATAATAATAATAATAATAATCACCCAACATCTTCAACCAAATGATTGTGAATAGGAAAAATTGGATGTGGGATTTTTTTTTTTACGATAAGAATAAATGTGAAAGAAAAAGCTAAACGTAATGATATATCAGTATTTTACTTGATATGAAAGATTTATAAAGAACTTTAAAGAGTTAAATGTTGGATTTTAGTATGTGAGTGATTTGAGTTTATGGTGTCACTATCGAAAAAATGTCAAAATTAAATAAAATTACACTAAAATATCAACTTTTTTTGTAACATACCTCATTCTTATCTAGTTCTCTCATCTTCAACAATAAGTGAATTTTGCTTTTTGTTTTCTTTGACGTCGTATGTATATAGAATAGGCTATTAGCCAATATAGAATTTCTTATAAAAGACTAAATATCATAGACCTGTATTTACCTTGCTCATAACATTGATCGCATTCATACACACAATTGTGCACTTTAACACACACTCGAAGCAGCGTCATTGGGATGAAATTGTTTGCCGATGAGGATGGATACGAGAGGGATATGGCCAACATATAGTGTTATCTAATGATATTGAAAAAGAATTTGTGACACTATGGTTGTGTTTGTTTTTTCCCTTAGCTAAGAGAGTGGGTTCACATAACATTTAATAATATTCTTTTTAAGTAGAACCACTAATTTTCCTTACTTCCTTTATATCACAAGTAAAAAATAATAACATCTCCCATTAAGATCTTAATATAAATATAACCCATTATTCTTTCCCCATATAAAAAAAAAAGCCCCAATGTGCCTTTATACATTTTCCTTTTAGAACAAAATTTTATTATTATCACTTTAACAAAGCCTTATATATGAAATGATCATCTTGTTTTAACAAGCAAATTTACGTCGATATGTTTCTTAAAATGTCCAAAATAGGACATTGATCAAATATTCATCTCTGTAACTAAACTGGCACAAATTATAGTATTAGTTGATGTTAAACATCGACAAACTATAAGCTATCGTTATAAAGTGAGAATCAATAAGAAATATAATTAAGATGAGAAGAATGAGAAAAAATTATAAAATCTTCAAATGCTATATATTTACAGAGATAATACAATACCAATTCGCAAACCACCAAAACCAATTCGTTCACGTTGAGTATTATATTAAAACTACTTTTGACATGTTTAATACGATGACACATATTTACACCTTCCGTATTTCACACATGGTAAAAGGCAAAGGACGATAAAAAAAAACTAATATAAGTTTATAGACAAGAATACACAGTTGGTTTCTAAATTTGCCAAAAATCATCGCTGGAGCTTGAAAGTTGAGAAAATCGTCGTTGTGAGTCCAACCTTGGGTTTTTGAGGCCAAATGCATCTCTTGACCCGTAATGCTCAGGTCAATGTCCATTTTGAGTTATATATTCAAGGTCATAATAGCCCAAACACTTTTATGACTACATCTTAGTTAATCCAATCCAACCCGCTACCCTTTTATAGTTTCCCTCTGTGATAAAACTCTAATGAACAAGAACACATACTATTTTCACACAACCCTAATCACTAACAATAAGGGGAAGGCTTTGTACATTGGGTCTTATGAAGAGGAGTGGGCAAAAGTTTTAGACAACTATTTTCTCTCTGATTTAGTTCTTGAGGGATTTGACAACAAACCAATTGCTAAATATGGTTCATATAGAAAGATACTTAAGGAGTTGAGAGTAAAGATTCTGAATTGACTGAGGGAACAAAAGTACTACTATGAAGAGCTTTTGGTTGTTACGGAGAAGAAGCAAGAGTCTGCGGATACCGAGTTATCAGAGGTTGATGATTTGGAAAGGAGGATTAAAAATCTTGAATTTGTGTTTAAACATCTAAAGGATAGGAAGGAAAGGAAGGAAATGGATGATGCAAAAAGTAGCGGTTCTTGCTAAGGGTGTGGTTAGTTGATAGGAAAATTTGTAATGGTTGTCAACATGAAATCGACCAATAAAAATTTGGGTTATTATTATAATTGCTAGTGTTTCATTAGGCATTGCTAAATATGTTTGACTTAGGGAAGTCAAACATATTGTAAGTGAAAGTGTTTGACTTAGGGAAGTCAAACATATGTTAAGTGAAATCGATCAATAAAAAGCTCTTGCTTCTAATAATGGCATACTATGAATATAAAATTGGGTTGTTATTATAAATGATAGTGTTTGGTTATGCATTGCTAAATGAGTTTGACTTAGGGAAGTCAAAAATCAAGAAGTTACAATTTGTGTCATTTGCTAAATAGGTGACTTAGGGAAGTCAAAAATCAAGAAGTTACAATTTGTGCTATTGGGTTGTTCAGTCCCACTGTCAACACTAACACCATACTATTTTTTTCATAAACAATACACCATTATCAATACAATAAAATTTAATGCTAAAGCATTTGCATTTTGAACACATATAACATTATAACTACTGTGTTTGGTTTTCTTGATAAAAAGGGGTGTTGGTTTTTGCTGATAGAAACAGTATACCAAATAGCACAATTCAAGAAGATTGTATGCTAAAACTTAGATTTAAATTTTATCATAATTATAGTAAATTACAAGAACAACAAGAACTAGATCAAACCATTATTAACAACCAAACAAAAGATCCATTTACATACCCCTGTTAACAACCTAATAATAAAAAAACAAGTAACCAAAAGACCCCATTTACCTACCCCCATCAAATACCCAAAAGTCACAAATTATTTTCAGACATTTTTGCAACATAACCTTCCTGCTTACGAATACCATCATCAGTTTCACCATAAATCTTTATCAAACGAGCAAGTAGGTCGGTGTGCCTAGCCCGGGTTTCTCTCAGTGCATCCAAACTATCAAGTGCAACACCACGTGGTCTCGTTCTCCAGAATCAACTCCCTACGCTTGATGATCATCCTCTTGAGATGATCAATGCATGTACGAATTAGCTTTACAAAAAACCCTTCTTCTGCAGCCTCTTGCCTAAACCATAATCCCATACGATCATGTAAGCGCGATGGACCAGCGACCTCCATTAGTTCATTCAATATAGGGAAATTTTTCTTTGGAAAATGTGTGAGGAAAAGGTTGTGGATGGGTTTATTGGTTCGCGTGCGAAAGTAAATTGTTTCTCAGGGATGAGACGGTCAAGGGGTCTAGTGATGGATTTTTTCTCACACTTGGTCCCTGAATTTTTCTATGTTGCCGTAGTCATACTTAAAACTCCCGTCCATTAATAACTTAATTGTTCACATTTGGTCCCTCAATTTGACAACTTTATCTTTTTCTAATAATTAATCCCAACCCATTAAATCCTTACCCACCCCGATCAAATACAAACACACACATTAATCACTCAAACCCCAATAATCACTCAAAACCTAAAACTCTGCCAAATACACACACACACACACACACAAATAATGAAGCCAAATAACAAAAAAGGTATTTTTATTTATGTTTTGATCTACCAGTTGCTGATTTAATTTATCATTAACAGCTTTTTAGATCTATAAATGTTGTTTTTTTTTGGTTGTTAGTGATTCTCTGTAAATGTGCTTGTTTTGGGGTTTATAATGGTCATTATGTTATGTGCATTGTATGCTCTATATTTTGTTTTCCATGCTTTGCTTTTCGTATATATGATAATTCTTATGTGTTTGATGAAGTGTTTATAAAGTAGTTGGACCTTAGAATGATTTGTGGTGCTTGTATTGTGCCTAGAACAATTGCATGTAATGTGTCTAGAATATAGTTTCATGACTAGTTAAGTATTTTGTGCCTAGTTTTTGATTGGCCACCAAAGAGAGTACCTAGCAGCCTTGCTTATGCTTGGCCACCAATGAGTGTACAATGCAACCTAGTTTGTGATTGGCCACGATTGAGAGTACCTTGCACCTTGCTTGTGCAACCTTGCTTCCTTGTTTGGGATAACACAAATAAGAGACCCCACTGGATTCTTCTACATTGCAGCCTTCTTTAGGATTAAATTGAGAAGACCAAATGAGTATTCGATAACTAAATGCTTATATGGTATACCTTGAAAAGCCCTTTTTCTTTGATTGTGATATATCTTAACATTTTCATCAATCAAACTGATCTATCATTTCCTATTTTGAGATGTTATACCCATTTCCTCTGATTCAAGCACTGTTGGTACATGAATCCCACCTTAATTGCTTACTTGGTATTATCTACAACTAGATTCTTCAAGCTCTGAATATCTAATTGGAGATTCCATTACTGATGCTGAGCAAGTTGATTCTATCCAAGCCATTGAACCTCCAGAGCCTCTCCCATCTTAGAATCCTATCCTAGCTCTTCTTGTCCTAGTTGATAAGTCTCATAAACTCAAGTTTAATCGGATATAGTGTTAGGACCGGCAATTAAGAAAACTTGGAATGTCATTAGTGACAAGACATTTGGGACTAAAAACCTAAAGTTTTTGGAGCACTGAATGCGACGAGGAAAGGCAAGAGGAAGATGGTGTAGGATCTCCAATAACAGCTTTTGTGGTAGTATTAGTTCTTAACTTTTGATGATTGTAATTAATGATGGTACTATAACTCGTAATCTCTTGGAATGATGAAACATTTGATGATACTGTAGTTTAAATGGATGTAGTTTCAAACTGTAAATGATAGCAGTTTGGTTGGTTATATTGTCTTTTGCAAATTTTTGTTCTTGATTTCTATAGCAGTTTGGTTGAGTCTTGTTGAGTCTTGCAAATCATATCCAAACACCCCTCATAAATACTATGTAATTCCTTTCTAGTTGAGTCTTGTGTCATTTAATGTATAATTTTTTTGGACCACATTTGACTCTCACTTAGCATTTTTAAGTTTGACTTTTGAAAGTCAAACTGGAAATTTGTAAATATCATTTAGCATTTGTAGTTTGACTTTCTAAAGTCAAACTTGCAAATGATAAATGGGAGTTTAGACTGATGGATTTGCAAGTTTGAGTTTACAAATTCAAACTGCAAATGCTAAATGGGATTTTTACTCATGGATATGAAAGTTTAATTTTGAGGTGATGATCTTGATTAGGGTTTGTGTTATAATGGTGTGGATATGGGGTTGTTGGGTAGGTTTATTGGTTAGCGCGCAAAAATAAAAAGTATATCAGGGAAGATACAGTCAAGTTGCATAATCATAGCTTTATGCTTATTTCACAGTTAGTCTCTAATGTTCACTGTTAGGTTCGCTTGGGTAAGATTAATTAAGGTGTAGTCATAAAAGTGCTTGTTCTATTATGCCCTGGAATATATAACTCAAAACGGACGTTGACTTGAGCATTACAGGTCAAGGGACGCATTTGGCCTAAAAAAACCCACGGGTTGGACTCACGACGACGATTTTCTCAACTTTCGAGCCCCGATGATAGTTTTTTTGACAAGTTTAAGGACCAACGGTGTATTTTTGTCAAGTTTATATGAAAAAATGACAATTTTTCGCACATATATACGACTATTTCTTACAATTGTTTTTATCGAGACTTGAACATAAACTATTAGTTGATGAGTACACTCACATATCATTAGGCCAAGAAGTTACGTTTACAAAAGATAAAATTTGAATTATCTATGTTAGAAAACTTAATTAATTTACAAAAGGGAGAATTTGAATTTTGTCTGTTAAGCATGTCCAATGTCTTGTAATTTTTGGGGTTCTTTCATTTGTTGATAAACACCTTGCTTGCTCAAAAAAAAAAGAAAACAATGTCTAGTGTCACATTGCTTTTTATTGCACTTGTATATTGGATTTTACCTTATACAACTCAACAAAACATCATATCATAACCACTGCAATTATTTAGTCTCCACACCCTTCCCAAAAGGATTAAAAGTAGTCCTCCAACATTTTGATTATCCCAATAAACACCCTAAACTTTTGTCTTTTTCACTTTTCTTCTCTCTTACTGACTATTTCTTCTACACTTTATTCTCTATTTCTTTCTCTTTACCCACCCCTACTTTGCCTTTTGCGTTTTCGAAATTTGTGCTATCGGCGCACAACTAGGAAAGCACAAAATACAACATTCACTTGCAAGACAACCCTACATATATACACACTTGTTTTGCTACTTATTCATTATATATCACATCATATACTACACACTTATATGAAAATGGGTGACCTTCACTCTATTGCTTACTTAAGTGATCACAAATATAGCAATGGGTCTTCCTTGTGTTGGGACATCCATAATCTTCAACTTGTTAACATGGATGTTGCTCATTGTAATCTAGCTTATGGTACGTGTCTTGTGTGTATGTACTTGCTTAATTTGTGTGTGCATGGCGATACTCAGAGGCTTTCGGGATTGATTATTCAAACTGCTAGTATATTTTTTATAGCAGTTTGGATAAACAAAAAATACTAGCAGTTTGAATAATCAATCTCGAAACTGACTATTTGTTTTACTGAAAATTGTTTATTTGTATTTAGGTATGGGACATAGCAACACTCCACCATTCTACGATGATTCACTGTTGGATTCGGATCACTCTTCTGGTTATTTAGAGGATGCTTTGTTCGAATTTAGCTCAAAACGACGTCGTTTAATTATGCCTCAGGATGAGAATTATCAACCAAGCAACCATAATTCAACTCCTTCCTTAATTCCTGTAAGTTTAAAACATATATTTAATATTTAATCTTGAAATTTTGTAATAGTATACTGTTTGTGATAGTGAGTATGTTCTAAATTCCATGTCTTGATCTTAATTTCCACAGAGCTATTGGGATTTCAATTCTACTAATGACTTTGAAAATTTTGGTGGGCTTACTGGTATGCATGATAACTAGCTACTTTCAGTTTTATAAGTTTTACGTTGGATTATTTGTTCACGTACAAATGTATATCTATATACAATTGCAGTAAGTGGTGATAATTCAACTTCATCTTCACAAAGCAAGAGTTCAATCAACACGCAGTTCTACTCTGTGAAAGAAAACCTAAGTTCGGCAAAGAACATCGCTGGTAAGTATAAAAACTATATATTTGATGAGAACCATAATAGTTCATAACATGATATCTTCTTGCAAAAACATTGATAACTAATTAACGCTGACCTTCAAGTAATTAAGACGATTTAGGAGGTGACTTCAAATAATTAGAGTTAATGTGAATATTATGTTAGGAAGTTGACAAAATCCTACTAAAATTTGACTTATTTGCGATAAGATTTATTTATTTTGTATATACCACACTTACTATAGTGGTACATACTCGTGGTGCTCGTGGCACTCAAAATTCTGCTGCATGATGTGGTGATGATGATGTTTTTGTATTACAAACCATGCATACTTTTGACCACTCCATATTTGACCTCATGGGAAAAAGTCAGAGAAAAGTCTCTGAATATATTTTGTTTATTCGAAATATAATATATATATATATATATATATATATATATATAGATGATTTATTACATATATATATATATATATATTTATATATATATATATAGATGCATAAGTTACATTCAAATATACAAACAATTAAAGCAGTATATGCATATACATTACAACTATATAATACAAAAAATGAGATGTATGTCTTAATAAAAAATTAATTTTTAGTCACACGTTTTTAAAAAAAAGTAAGAATTTTAAAAGAACATACATCTATTTTTGTAAATATATCTAAAATGTATGATTTTTATTTCTTCTCAATCTTCTAATTTGATCTTAACTTTATATACTCATATTAATGATAATAATATAAAATAATAATAATAATAGTAATAATAATAATAATCTATGTAAAAAGTGCTTTTCATCTGAAAAAATCTAGAAACAAAACATGGACAAGAATGAATGTAAGCAGTATATAACTGTTTTTGCTAAAATGCATGCTGTACTAGTTATTACTAAGCCTAACTATGTAATAACATACGTTTTAGAAAGAAGAAATTAAATAAAACAAAATTTGAAATAATTATAATGCATATAAACTATCATATACTCAAAACACAAATTTGTAGTTCTATAACTTACTTTTGACGTGAATTAATTACAATTATCATGAAATTTTAACAAGTAAAGTATTTTTTTTTTCCAAATAAACAAGATTCTTTGAATGTGTATTATTAACGATTGAATTAGCTTACGACAACAATCAAAGAAATTGATAATAAAAAATTACAAAAAGCTTATGGCAAAATTTGAATTTTGTTTTTTTAGAGAAAAGTAAACGAATTTGGTAGATTTAAATAACCCATTGACAATGACATTTTCTTTTCTTTATTATTTTCTTTTTGCATAATTGAAAATGAGTCATTTGAATCTAACCATGAGTAAGGTTAATTATTAGCCACTCTAGGTTAAACATCACTGAGTCATTTGCATGCGTAAGATTTTACAAATTAAAACATCATGATTGATTGATAAAAAAATACATAATGTCAAATTTATGAAACAAAAACTTAAAAAGGAGGATAATTAATAAACTTTAGTGGTTGAATTTTTAAAATTATATAGAGTAATAATATATAAATCTCCATATTTTTTATAAACAAATACATATCGTTGTTTTAAAATAACAACATATAAATTTGCGTAAGATTATAAGTATCAATTATTTTGACTTTTATATCATTTTAAATGTTTAACTTTTATGTGAATACAGTTACATTTATCAGTTAAATTAATGAAAGCGGAATACAATTATTTTAAAATAATTACTTTATATGATTAATATAATTGTAATAAAACCAAATTATATTAAACTTTAATAAATTTGGAGATATGATTGATAAAAAAATACGTTATATTAAAAAAAACTTTAAAAGGATAATAAAACTTTAAAAATTATATAGAGTTAAGTGTAATATATAAATTTTTTAATAACTTTGGATTATAAACAAATACACCCTTATACTTTATACATTTTATATCTTAAAAATATCGTTGTTTTAAAATAACAACATAGTTTGCAAAGATTATAAGTATCAATTATTTTACTATTTTATATCATTTTAAATGTTTAACCCATAAAAGTTAAATCTTTAAATTAATGAGGAATACAATTATCAAATTTTAAATTACTTTAATATAAAATTAATATATGGATATTATAACAACGACCCATGAATTTTATTTATATATATAAGGATATCTAGAAAACGTTTTAAAAACTTTAAGAAAGATACTTTAACTTTATCAACGCTCATTATTTCGCTATTAAACTTGCATCATGTGTACAACATAATATCGATGAGTAAATTTAAATAACAACATCAACATTTTGTCAATTAAATAAAATTAAATCTTGAGTTACTTAATGTAAATTTTGCAAATATTTTCCAAATTATAATGGATATTAATATAATGAGAAACTAGATCATAAGTATTAGTTGTCTTATATCACAATTTTCATGTACAAATTATTATATGTAGATATATCGAACTAAAATGTTAAAATAAATTTGAGTTATGTGTAAACTTCGTGCGTTCACTTAAACTTATAACTATATAATTATACGAATTACCTTTAAAGATAACAATATTCAAGATTAATACAAAATAATTTTTTGTTAAAACCGATGCAAGACGCAAGTATTATAACTAGTTCATACGTAATAGACGCTTAACTACATGATCAATGTGTTTTATTGATACATTCAAAATAATTACTTTATGATAGCAAGTAACAATTTTTATTTGATAACAGATGGATACGAGGAGAGAAAAAGAAGGTGATAACAAGAGTGGTGTACCCATTTGCTTTAGTAAAGCCAGGAGGGTTTAAAGGGGATATGACATTGAACGATATCAACGAAAGAATCCTAATGCCACCGACTAGGCCGGTTAGGCATCCCGTGGGAGACTTTGCTTGTCGACGAATGGTTTCACTAGACGGGCCAGGACTCTCGGGGAAGGCTGTGGTGGCTCTAACCAGAATTCAAACACATGGCAGAGGCACAATAACTATTATCAGGACCAAAAACTAAGAATCTGAATATATACATAGTCATCAATATATAGTCTTTTGTATCCTGTACAAAACATGTATAAAATCGATCGTTATTTTTCACAAATAGCTAGAGATGTATATTCTTAGTGTTTCTTTAATCTAGCGCACTTGTGTCATTTTCTCCCAAGTTATATTTTGGAACAAATTAAATGTCTTTAAAAACTCCGATTGTCCCTTATTGTCACGAAATTGTTGTCTGAGAGATTCACAAAATCTTAAAATTAATATTGAGTAATTTAGCGGCGAAATAGGTGTTACATAACATGTTGCTAACAAGGCTATCTGTTTGATATTACTTATAAAAATTGAATAAAAATGGTGTAGGTGTCATATGCAATGGAAAATGATCATTTTGAGGAGGAGAATTTGATGCGTTAAAATGACCATTTCCTCATTTTGGGACCCTATTTTAAAAGCTTAATAAAATTATCTTCCTTAAAAAAAAGCAAAAATAAAAAGGTGGTATTAATCGCTAAATAACGTTGCAAATCTTGAAAAGCAATAAAGATATAATATTGTACTCAACTTTATTTTAGTATAATACTATTATTGGTTGTTAGTCAACTCTATTTTAATATTTTGACATAAATGCAATACAAATACATACAAAATGACTTTAGATGACTATATATACGCAATGTGATACTCACTCCGTATTAAGATTATAGTCTCCGTTTGATTTTTTCAGTGTTTTTTTTATAACTTTGACTTTTAGTATTTTTGTTTGTGTTATATAATACTTGATGTAATATATATAAATGAATTGGGTTTTAAATATATTTTCATTGGTATAATTTTTATCGACTATTGTATGACACAAAAAAAAAATATTTAAGGTCAAATTTAAAAAAAAAATACTGAAAAAATCAAACATGGAGTATAATTTTGGGACGGAAGTAGTAATAATTACATATATATGTCAGTAAAGTCGTAATTGAAATGATTATTACGATGTAATGAATAAATGTTGTTTGTTTACGTTTATATAATGAATGATTCATTCTGATAATGACCCATTACACCAAAACCATTCCTGGGTCCCTCTTTTTTCATTACATCTTGTAATGGAATCAAAATTACATAAAACTCTTCATTAATTAACCACATTAAATAAACTTTCTATTATTAATGAATATTTTAGTCTTTTTATTATTGATTCCATTACGTCTTATTATACAAACCAAACATATTAATAACTACAATGAATCATTACATTACACTCTTCATTCCATTACATCATTTATTCCATTCAGTTGACATTTAATTCCGTCCTATCAAACGAACCCATATAGTATCGGATCATAGCTTAGGTTTTGCTAAAAATTTATTATTTTGGTGAATAGATTGTTAGACATAATAAACTCCTATTACTCTACTCGATCAGGTCTGTTGGTGATTTTAGTGTCATAATTTATATTTTATGTAATTGTGATTTACTTGAGATCAAAGGCCTAATTAGGTTCAGCTTACAGTCGAGTTAGGAGGTGCGGAGTGCACACTCATTCTAGTTGGCTTGGTGCCGCCATGAACAAAAGCGGGGGTCAAGGGGGCCGCGCCCGCTTGCGGGGTCAAAATGGTTTTCCCACCAAAAGTCGTGTCTTTTCCCAAAACGTTACAACCCTTCCCGCCAACTGGTTTTAACCGTTTTTAACTAACTTTTGGTTATGTTTTTCGTTATTATATTGATCTCTTACATAACATAACAGATACAACAACTTTCTATGTATTGGTTTGATTTCTCGTGCTTTAGAAACAAAGTGTTGTTCTCTGTCTTATCCAATTGAGGATTTCGTGATACTCGCGGCATATAGTGTCGAAATACTTCAATCTGAAAGTGATCTCTACACGATTCAGAGAACATATCAGGATTATTACCACCCACACACACCCATATTCTAACAAGGTCAACGATGAACTCCAAAATACCAATAGATGTATGCACTCTGTTGTAAAAAATAATTGTACGTATATAATCAAAATGCATTTGTGAGACTTTTCAGAATTGAAACACAAGACTGTAACTATAGAAAAATACAATATGATTCTCAAAACACTTTATTAAATCTCAATTTAACAAAATCACAAAAGATTATATCAAAACAATCACAATCTCACCAAAGCTAATATGGTGTGAGAATATTATCTAACTTGATAATACCCCTATTACAATTGAAAAACTGAAAAATTACAAGATTAAGAGATCACATAAATTTGTTCTGAGAGAGCATGAATATTATCGAGAAAGTGTGAGAGAGAGTGAAAAATGTGAGCAAAGTTATGAGACAATCTATTTCTCATGTTTTAAATACGGGCCTTCAATCAGAAATTGTAACCAAATCCCCCAATATTGCAACTTGAGTCCCTCCATGTTTTCCAACTAATTATCTAAGACTAGTCTTTTGACTTTCTTTAAATATCAACACAAAACTTCCATCGCCGAGAATTTAGTACAAACTACAAAATTCACAATAACAAAATTAGTCCCTGAAGATATAAACTACATAATCAAATTACTTATTTCAACAACCTCCCTTAATTTGAATTTTGGTAAACATCCTTCAAACCCATTTTGAAGCATAAATTTTTATGTTGCATTGCATCCAACCCCTTTGTTAAGATATCTGCAATTTGATTTGCAAAATCTGTTTTTTCAATTTTAACCAAAAGAACCAAAATTGTTTTCCTTACAAAATGCAAATCAATTTCTAGATGCTTAGTTCTTTCATGGAAGACTAGATTTGTTGCAATTTTAATTGCAGAATTACTGTCACCGTGAACTGAAACAGGTAAAAGATTTTCACATTTTAATTCTTTTAAGATTTTCAAAATCCATATAACTTCATTTGTAACAGAAGCAAGAGCTTTGTACTTTTCTTCTGTTGAAGATTTAGATAGATTAATTTCTTGCTTTTCCAAAAACCAATGAATTTTACACACAAAAAACACAACAACGAGTAACAAGCTTCCTTGTAACAATGTATTTAGCCTAATCAGCATCAGAATAAGCTTTTAAAGACATATCCAAGCTTTTAGTAATATGAAAACCCATACCTAGAGACCCTTTAAGATATCTTAAGATCTTAGAAGCAATTTTTAGATGAGACTAAAGAGGAGATTACATAAACTGACTTAAGCAATGGCCATCACAAACTATATCAGGTCTTGTATTAGTCAAGTACATTAATTTACCCGTCAGTTTTTGATAATCAGTTATATTATCAAGTAAAGGATCACATCTAATAGCTTCATAAGTAATGACCAACTTAGATTGCAAAGGAGTCTTAGTAGGCTTACAAATACAAGCAAGCATGCCAAACTCAGAAAGCAAGTCTAAGCGATATTTTCTTTGATCAAGACAAATACCTTTATCAGTATCAATAATTTCAATTCCAAGAAAATATTTCAACTTTCCTATATTCTTTTTCATAAACTTAGTTTTAATAGAACTTTTAACTTTTCAATCTCAGAATTGCTATTTTCAGTTCTGATAATAGCATCCACATAAATAAGCAATGCAATAAACACACCTTTATCATATTTAGTGTATAAAGAATAGTCAGATTTACTTTGACAAAACCCATTTTTAACTAAAGCAGGTGTAAGTTTAGCATTCTATCGCCTAGGAGCTTGTTTTAAATCATATAAAAAAATTAAGTTTGCAAACTCTAGAATCACTAGCAAGAAAATAATCATCAAGTAACTTCATATAAACAATTTTATCCAAATCACCATATAAGAAAGCATTATTAACAATTTTATCCAAATCAACCTCCTTTTGGTTATATCCTTTAGCAATAAGTCTAACTTTATATCTTACAATTTCACCATCAGACTTATACTTAATTCCAAAGACCCATTTATTACCAATAGCTTATCTATCTTTAGGCAACTCAGTCAATTCCCATGTATCATTTCTAAGTAAAGATTCCATTTCATTATTCATAGCATCAGTCCAATGAGGATATTTATAAGCTTCAAAAAAAGACATTGGTTCACTATTTTTATTAAGCTGGGTTACAAAACAAAGATTTTCATAATCAAGTTTTGATTAATTGACTAGAATCTTTAAAAGGAAAGACAAATTCAAAGAATTTTACATCCTTGAAAAAAATGAAGTGATGCTTATCAAGACTGCATAGCCTATATCCTTTTTTTAAATTAGAATATCCCATCAAAACACATTTCTCATATCTACTACCAAGTTTATCAGAACTATTAACAGTAGTAGCACTTCAAAGGCAGCCAAAGTCTCTTAAGTAAAAGAGAGTATGACATTTTTTTATATATCAGTTCATAAGGTGACTTTCCATTTAGCACAAAAGAAGGCAATATGTTAATAAGATAGGTACTAGTTAGAATAAATTCAGTCCACAATCTTAATGGAATCCCGCCAGGAACAGAAAGGATTTAGCCATATGTAAAAGATACATATGTTTCCGATGAGTGTCTAAATACTCATCATTTTATATTTGTTAGAATCCAAAACATTTGAAACACTCGAAACATATCAAAATGATAAAAATATCACAAATAAGTGTTTTATGTGTTTTAAATGCAAAATGCCAAAATCGGATGAAAATGTATCAAGTTTGCATAATTGGCGCTTTAGTCCCCAAGTTACAAAAGTTGTCAAAATTAGTCCTCGGTAATTCAAAAACTTGTAAATGTCATTTAAGGTCCATGAGATTCAAAAGTTGTCAAAACAAATCCTTAAAAGTTCAAAAATCACAATTTACAACTTTAGTCCCTCAACTTTACAAAAATGTCAAAAATAGTCCCTGGGTGTTCAAAAATAGAAATTATTCAAACAACACCCTTGTATTATTAATAAATGACAAAATTGGTCCTTTATGATAAATTTAGAGAAAAATTACAAGTTTGGTCCCTGGAGTTTGAAAATTGTCAAAAATGGTCCTTGGACAAACAGTCAAGTCAAATCACACAAGCCAGCCACTTGTGAATGGCTAACCGTAATAGACTTAAAACTGCTTAAAACACAAATACAATGAAGATCAGAGGAATATAGTGGATTCCTGGGTCGTTAAGTCCCACGGAGGATGAATTGGTGTTTAAACAACTTCAGATGATAGAATGATCACTAAGGATAGTGATCAGTAAGGATTTTGATAGATAATTACCTAAAGAAAAGATCTACAAATTACAAATGACTTAAATGCAAATTAAGAAAATTAAAAGTTAAAATCTATTAAATAAACGCTATCACTATTTTTACAATGATGTTTTTATGATTTTATAGAATAAAATAACTTAAATAAACTATATTAACTAAAACGTAAACTCAAATTATCTAAAACGTGGTTTAAAATGAAACGAGCGTTACGCTTAAAAATTACGCCTGAGCGCAAGCAAAACGTAAAATTTATGAAATAAAAGGCCTATGAATGTAAAACTAATTTTATTACGCACTATATGACAAAAGAAAATTTTAGAAAAAGATTTATATTTTTAGACTTTATATTTTTATTATGAATTAATTAAGTTTTACACTAATTAAATGTTTAAAATACTAAAACTAATGAGAAAATCAAACTTTTTATAAAATACTTAATACTAATACACTTTTATAAAAATACAAAACCGAAAAAGCTCTAAAGAATAAGTCGAAATAAGCAAAAATACTTAATACTAATACACTTTCATACCATCCATCTCAGATATGTAGTATAGTGGTAAGTATTCCCACTTTCACGCTGGTGACCCGGTTCGATCCGCGCATGCGCTTAATTTGATTGGTGCTAACAGTCAAGTTTAATCACTCAAGCTAACCACTTGTGAATGGCTAACCAGAATAAACTTAAACCCGCTCGAAACCAATACAATAAAGATCGAGGAATATAGAGATTCCCAGGTCGTTAAGTCCCACGGAGGATGAATTGGTGTTAAACAACTTCAGATGATAGAATGATCACTAAGGATAGTGATCAGTAAGGTTTTGGGTGAAAAATTACCTAAAGAAAAGATCTACAAATTACAGCGACTTAAATGCAAATTAAGAAAATTAAAAAGTTAAAATATATTAAATAAACGCTATCACTATTTTTACAGATCGATGAATGTTTATTTTATAAAACAAAATAACTTAAATAAACTATTTTAATCAAAACGTAAACTTAAATTACTTAAAACGTTATTTAAAACTAAACAAGTTATTTATTTAAAATGGCTACTTGAGCGCAAGATAAACGTAAAATTTATGAAATAAAAGGCCTACGAATGTAAAACTAGTTTTCTTACGCACTATATGACAAAAGAAAATTTTAGAAAAAGATTTATATTTTTAGACTTTTATATTTTTATTATGAATTAAATAAGATTTTACACTAATTAAATGTTAAAAATAGTAAAACTATTAAGAAAAATCTGAAAATTTTTGTAAAATACTTAACACTATTACGGACTTATGAAAATAGAAAAGTTGCAAAAGCTTGTTCGAATAAGCTAGTAATAAGCTAAAATAGTCGTATAAGCTAAATGAGACAAAGAGTGCTTATGTATTTGATTATGTAAACTATAACCAAGAAAGACCCAAGGCATAATGGTTACTGTACCCACTCTATCACTCTCTTAAAGGGGGAGGTCTCGTGTTCGAGCACTGCCTCCCACCTTTTGCAAAATATTTTTTTTCAATTTTTCTTTTTGCAAATTATTAAGTACAACTAAATAAGCAAATTATGAAACTACAACTTTTCTAAAACAACTAATAAGCTCAGTTTGAGCTTAAGCTTTCTTAACAGTGGGCTTAATTTGGAAATAAGCACAAGGTTTTAAGCCAATTGGCTTATAAGCTAGTAAATAAGAAAAGGAAACTGGAAATTAGTTAAACTAATGATAATAAGCTATAATGATAACTGAAAAAGCAAAAGAACTTATAAATAAGCACTAAACAAACCTAAAATAAGCTTAAGCTTAACTGTAACACAGTACACCTTTTTGGTTTACTAGGCACTTTCTAGATCAAATTTAAGCAATGTAATAAGCTACAAAAGGAAAATAAACACTGCAATTAATAAGTTGACCAAGTGAGCTTTCCAAAGAACTAAGTTACAAAGATTGGCTTATAAAAATGAGCTGATGAAAAGCTTTTGAAAATCTTGTGAACACTGGCTAACTGTTTAACTTGAACAAATTGGACGTAATCGAAAGTTATGTGACCTTATCTAATAAGCTAGATTTTGAAAAATGAAAGTTGGGGTCTCAAGATAGCTTGGTTGTCTATCCAAAAAGACAAAACTCACAAGCTATGATCCACTATTAAGCTTTGTGTGAGCTTTTGAAAATGACTAGATCATACTGCTTATGCGCTTTACACTAAAATGGGACAAAACAAAAGCTATAAGCAGCCCTAGTAAACAAACTACAAGTTGGAAAAATAAACTTGGGATCTCAAGATTGCTAGGTTGGCTTTCTAAAGAACCAAAAATCAAAGGCTTAAGCTAAATAACAAGCTCTGTGAGCTTGAGAAAATGATATGCTCACTGATGCACGTAAAGTTTTGACTTTTAAACAAAATGAAAGTTTGACTTAAATGAACTTTGATACTAATTTACTTACTGAATATGTTAAGTTAAGCTATGATGAAGCTAAATTAAGCTAGAGTATCAACTTTTAAGCTAGTGTGGTGATTATGGAACTAATATTCCTAACAGTTAAACATATGGATTAGATTAAGACCTATTTTGACTTTTATACTAATAAGACCTAAATATTATGACAGAACTGAGCTAGTGTGATCTAAATAAACATGTAGTAACAAAATTAAGCACAATAACATGCATATACCTAGTGAAACAGCTTGATCCAAACACACCTTAGCAAGGGTATTCTTTGATTAGTGTTGTATAACAATCGATTTAAACCATGAAATTGAATTCTAACACTTGATTATGATGATATGAGATCAGATAAACACAATTACACAATGATAACAACTATAAACTATGAATCACTACTGCTAATTTATCGTCTAACTTTAACAACTATTAACTATGATTTTCAATTAACAACCTACTAATTTAACACTAGATTATCACTAATAATATCAACTAAGCATGAAACAAGAAAGATTGCTAAAATAAGAACTGTCTGATCAAATGCTAAAAATAATGAAAATGCTTACAATTTGAAATGAGATGAACACATGGACCAAGGACTAAATAACACTCCTAAATGCTCTCCACGAGTTCTAATTACCAAAGCAATCAGTGCTTTGCTCAAGCTTTCTTCACGATTCTTTTCAATTTAATTCTAATTACTTGTTTCTTTTGATTTTCTTTTTTTTATTATTATTGGTTAATAAGGTCCAAAATCTTGCAATAGCTAATCGAGAGCAGTAGTGTTTAAGAGATCTTTTAAACAACAACCATTATGAATTTAAATAACTTGAATTGAAAATGAGACAAAATTGAAATACTTGAAAGAAAGATAGATTGAAATTGAGTAACCAGTTGTTTATTATCACTCAGCAAAGCTAATAAACACTTTGAACGAAATTGAAGATTACACTAATGCGACAACTAGTTTAATTAGGCTACTTGATCATAAACTAAGATTAAAATTATGATAGTTCTCTCTTCTGCTCTCTTACGTATTTATCACCCTTTTGCATCCACCAGTCCAAACATATTATCCCATCATCGAGCCCCTTGAAAGTCTGGTGATCTTGACCATTCAAATCCATTTTGGCGTAAATGCTCCAGTGTAATTGGCGGTTACGAAACAATTAAGGATTCTTGGGGTGTTAGGAAGTATAAGGGACAAGTTTTATGAAGATTGGACCAAGTTGGGGTGGTTTGCCATCTTGTGGGTAGGTATGTGAGCAGTGGTGGTATTGGGTGGGAATGGCATTTATTGTGGCCGGGGTTCTGTTTGTAAGAGGTGGTGGAGGGGTAGGAAAGTGAGGTGAAATGGAAGGGGTGAGGTGGTAGTGTTGAAGGGCGATTCTGGTGGCTGGGAGGTGGAAGAAGAAGAGGAAAAGCGGGTTCTTTGGGTGTTTGACTTATTTAATGGGTTATTAATAACATCGGGTTGGATTTGGGCTTGGTGAAGGATTGGACCCTAGCGGGTTAAAGATTTGTGTTAAATGGTTAATAACACAAAGGGTCCATTTGATATAACTTAGTAAACACAAGGACAGCTTGTAATCTTGAAGGGCCCGATTTGCCAAGTTCCTCACGTTACAGGACTGAACATGCCAAATATAATAAACTAAGGACCATATGTATTTATTTTCATTTAAAATGGTCCTTGGACATTTTTAAATGAAAATAAATACATATATGGTCCTTAGTGTATTATATTTGGCATGTTCGTCCTTGAAAATAACATGGAACTTGGCAAAATCGATCCTTCAAGATTGGCATAATTACGCTTTGGTCCTTGTGTTTACTAAGCTATATCAAATGGACCCTTGGTGTTATTAACCATTTAACACAAATCTTTAACCCACCGGCCCAATCCTTCACCAAGCCCAAATCCAACCCAAGTGTTACTAATAACCGTCGTCAAACACCCAAAGAACCCGCTTTTCCTCTGCTTCTTCCACCTCCCTAGCCACCAGAATCGCCACCTTAACACTACCACCTCACCCCTTCCACCACCTCTACTTTCCTACCCACTTCCACCACCTCTGACAGCAGCTCCGCCACAATAAATGCCATTCCCACCCAATACCACCACTGCTCACATACCTACCCACAATATTGAGCAAAACCACCCCAACTTGGTCCAATCATAAAACTTGTCCCTTACACTTCCTAACACTCCCAAGAATCCTTAATTGTTTCGTAATCACGTCATTACACGTGGAGTGATTTGGCCAAAATTGGATTTGAATGGTCAAGATCAATTATGTAATTTTCATGGCTCGATGATACGGGATAATATCTTCGACTCAGTGGGATGCAAAAGGTGATAAATACGTAAGAGATGTAAGAGAGAACTATCATAATTTTAATCTTAGTTTATGATCAAGTAGCCTAATTAAACTAGTTGTCACATTAGTGTAATCTTCAATTGCTCAAAGTGTTTATTAGCTTTGCTATGTAATAAACAACTTGGTTACTCAATTTCAATCTATCTTTCGCTTTTCAAGTATTTCAATTTTGTCTCATTTTCAATTCAAGTTATTTAAATTCATAATGTTGTTTAAAAGATCTCTTAAACACTACTTAGCTCTCGCTAGCTATTGCAAGATTTTGGACCTTATTAACCAAAGAATAATAAAAAAAAAAAAATCAAGAAACAAGTAATTAGGAATTAAATTAGAAAGAATCTGAAGAAAGCTTGGAGCAAAGTTAATTCGGATTGCTTTGGTAATTAGAGCTCAGGAGGCATTTAGGAGTGTTACTTAGTCCTTGGTTCCATGTGTTCATCTCATTTCCAAATTGTAAGCATTTTCATTATTTTTAGCATTTTACTGTATTAGTTCTTATTTTAGCTTAATCTTTCTTGTTTCATGCTTAGTTGGTATTGGTTAGTGATAATCTAGTGTTAAATTAGTAGGTTGTTAATTGAAAATCATAGTTAATAGTTGTTAAAAGTTAGATGCTTAAATTAGCTTAGTAGTGATTCATAGTTTATAGTTGTTAATTATCGTAATTGTGTTTATCGATCTCATCATCATAAACAAGTGGTTAGCTGAGTGATTAAACTTGACTGCTTAGCACCAATCAAATTATGGCGCCACGGGAGGTCAGAAGCGTGTTTTAAGCATTTCCGCACCTGCTTGTGCATATACCACCTTTTGTAAATGCTTTTTTGTAAAATAATCAAAATCAAAAGTTCATTAACACTTTTCCTAAAGTGTTAACAACACCAAAAATATTTTTATTCTTTGTTTTTATGGCATGTTTTCAAAATCCAAAAATATTCATCTTTACCCTCTTACCCTTTTTGATTCTTTATCCCTTTACCCTCATCCATTTGATTCTAAACTTCTTCTATTCTCATGGAATCTCTCGACCACGATGAAACTGGAGCAAGTTGAAAACTTCCTATTTTATCACAAATGTCAAGAATTCGTGTTGTTCGTGATCCATTGATTCGCTGTAGGAAATGGAACGAAACCGGGTGACAAAGGACCGTACTTTCATCCGATAATGAAGGTGCTAAATACGTCCAACCTACGGTTATCCAAAGATCTAATCCTCAATTGCTCCTAAGCCGTCTAAAATTGATCCTACACTTTCACGATTTACTGTTAAAAGCAAACATGCGTAATTGATCCGGTGAGTAGCAAGAATGACTTGCCTAATCTTCACGTTTCTCAAGAACTAGAACCGAGACCATAACGGAAGTGGTGGAAATTGCTAGCTCGAGCACACCACTTGTCCCACCTCCCATTTTTCAAAATGTTCTTTGAGTCTTATTAGTCATTCGATCACCATGTTGGTTTTGTTGATTCTTTGAATAAACCGATTCCTTCATAACTCTCAAATAGAATCGCTTATTCCTTGTGTCGGTTGTGGTGAGCCTCTTTTGGTTCACCATGTCACGGAGTATGCGTGTGTACGGTGTGGTAATGATATTCGTAGAACGGAGTTGTTTGTTTTGTGGTTCGAGGAATTCATTTGATTATGATCCTAATCCGAACTCATTTAACGACCCTCAAATTTTTCTAACTACCCACCACAAATTCCGACTTATCTTCATATAATCAACAATACTCTTGTGAATTTTGTGGAGGTCCTCACCAAGGATTTGAATGTCAATCCGGAAACACGATTGTCTATGAACAGCTTTTCCTATGATGCTCGAAACTTTGGTTATGACCAATATCCATATGATTCACCAATCCAAGCTCAGCAGTTTCTTGTCATGAGAGCTGTGGAGGTCCCATTTCACTCGATTGTCAAACAGGAATCCATTTCCTTGTAACAATTATGACTATCCGGATCACGACCAATCTCCACGATGTACAAATAACTCAAAATCCTCAAAAACTCAACAAGACACTTATCTAGAGCTTCCGGAGTCAATAAAGAACGAGGAGTTGAGTAAGACAAAGATTTCATAATGTTCCCGCTTTTTCTTGTGTATATTGTGGGGTCCTCATGATGATTATCAATGTCAACCTTCGGTTTTGACAAATCTCCACTCCCACAATATCCCATCATTCAAAATTCACATGAGAAATCCATGGAAGAATTGCTAGCTAAAGAGCGGTGCTAAGATAAATTCCCAAATTGCCTTTGAAAAATCATAGGGAATTAATTGCAAAAGAAAAAGCACCAGATCTAGCTCTCAATTTCGTTTATTCGATGACCGGTGATGATGAGGATGCACTTGGTATCCTACAATTTTATAAAGATTCATCAAGATCATCGGTTGATATCCCAAGTTGAGATTCATTCTCAAACAACTGCTATCACACCCGAGGTTCACACTCACTCTCTAAACATGGGGACGAGCATCCGGACACTTTGTTCACGAAAAGGAATCGGACGAATTCATAAAGTCTAGTGTTGAGGACCTTGTCCCAATCCGAGAGAGTCACTGTGGAACTTTTGATCATGTGTGATATCCTCCTCCTCTTGTCTTCCAAAGTAATCATGTTGAGATGTTCTCGATTCGATGAGGACTATTCTTTATCTTGTGGAGACATAAGTTATGTGGGGAATTACCTTCCGAGCCCGTCGACTTAGGAAGAGAATGAAGAAGAATAATCCAAGACGAAGCTCTTCGTCTTATATTATTGAATGTTAATCTTCTCGTTTCTAGAATCGAGGCTTTTAATGAAAAGCTGCTTCATATCCTATCCTCTTTGAGGATAGTGAACTTTGTTCGATGATTCTATTCGGAATTGCAAAGCGCTCCATTTTGATCATATGGGAGAGAAGATTAGTGGTATTACCACTTCTCATTCTCATAATTCTCCCCGATTATGAATCATTCACTTTTGAGGAGTTCCCAGGTGAACTCACTCAAATCAATCCCGAATATGAATCATTCACCTTGAGGAGTTCTCCGCGAACTCACTCATATCATATCTCCACCGAGTATGATAACTTCTACTTTGATCTAGACACACCCGGGATATGTCTAGACCAATTGAGCAAAAGATGAAATTCATGCTATCATGAATTCCCCTTCTGATGATGATGAGTTAGTCAAGATTATTATCATGACTTTCTTTCTTTTCTTCACCTATCCCGTAGCTTCTCCTGTTCTTCACTCATTCGGGAGTGAAGACATTATCTTTGACACCGGCATTTTTATTTATCATTTTTGAGCCGGTTCTATGTATATCTCATCGGTGTGGAACTTTCATGTACTTCAATGTTTATACAAACATCTTGAATGAAAGTCCGATGGAGATTATCTCTTCCACTTACTTCCTATGAACAAATTAATTGGGTCGAGTCAAGCTAGCGACTCGGTAATCAAAAACAAGAGCTAAACATGGGTTTTCACCGTGTACCACACTTAGTGTGGGAGATTCCCACATGTTGTATATAGACCTTAAAAATGAATGAAAATTGTGAATATTAAAAAGAGAATAATTGTTGTGTTTCTACACTTAGGTAGTAATGTTATCTTTTACGTTCTAAGTTTCGGCATAACAGTAGGTACTTTGAATATTGAGGACAATATTCATTTCTAAGTGTGGGGAAATTCAAGAATTTGATCATAAATGTACCCTTTTAGTCCCTTTTTCCCCAAAATGGCCAAATTTTAAATTTTTTATTTAGTGGAAGTACTATGTACTAAACACAACAAATGGTAATCAGTCCACCATGTCTAACCCACATAAGGATTGGCTAATCCAGAGCAAACGGCTCTTGGTAAAGATATCTCAAATCCGTTTATGGCTTACAATTTGCCTAAAATTGTATGGTGTTCACTCACCATATCCTAAAACGTGAAGAGTTGGCTAGCCCGCAAGTTTATGGCTTGTGGTAAAGGCGCTTGAAAATCCATAATTGGTAATCGACTCACCAAAGATAATATTGATAATTTATCTAAGAGTTGGCTAGTCCGTAAGCAAACGGCTTGGTAAAGACAAATCAAACTCCGTTCACGACTTATGATTTGCTCAAAATCATTTGGTTATCATTGTACCAAAGTTCTTACTTGAACTAAAACAATTGGCTACTCCAAGTAATGGCTTTTGGTAAAGAGATAAAATCCATTAAATTTTCATAAATCATTGCTAGGACTAGCAATATCTTAGTGTGGGGGATTGATGAGTGTCTAATACTCATCATTTTATCTTGTTAGAATGCCAAAAACATCTCGAAACACTCGAAACATATCAAAATGATAAAAATATCACAAATAAGTGTTTTATGTGTTTTAAATGCAAAATGCCAAAATCGGATGAAAAAGCGTATCAAGTTTGCATAATTGGCGCTTTAGTCCCCAAGTTACAAAAGTTGTCAAAATTAGTCCACAGTAATTCAAAAACTTGTAAAATGTCATTTAAGGTCCATGAGATTCAAAAGTTGTCAAAACAAATCCTTTAAAGTTCAAAAAATCACAATTTACAACTTTAGTCCCTCAACTTTACAAAAATGTCAAAAATAGTCCCTAGGTGTTCAAAAATAGAAATTATTCAAACAACACCCTTGTATTATTAATAAATGACAAAATTGGTCCTTTATGATAAATTTAGAGAAAAATTACAAGTTTGGTCCCTGGAGTTTGAAAATTGTCAAAAATGGTCCTTGGACATTTTTAAATGAAAATAAATACATATATGGTCCTTAGTTTATTATATTTGGCATGTTTGGTCCTTGAAAATAACATGGGAACTTGGCAAAATCAGTCCTTCAAGATTGGCATAATTACAGTTTTGGTCCTTGTGTTTACTAAGCTATATCAAATGGACCCTTGGTGTTATTAACCATTTAACACAAATCTTTAACCCAGTTGTGGCCCAATCCTTCACCAAGCCCAAATCCAACCCAGTGTTACTAATAACCGGTCAAATAAGTCAAACACCCAAAGAACCCGCTTTTCCTCTTCTTCTTCCACCTCCCCTAGCCACCTGTAACTGCCACCTTAACACTACCACCTCACCCCTTCCAAACACCTCTACTTTCCTACCCACTCTCCACCACCTCTTACAAGCAGTAAACCGCCACAATAAATGCCATTCCCACCCAATACCACCACCTGCTCACATACCTACCCACAAGATTGAGCAAAACCACCCCAACTTGGTCCAATCTTCATAAAACTTGTCCTTACACTTCCTAACACTCCCAAGAATCCTTAATTGTTTCGAACCGCCTCAATTACACGTGGAGTGATTTGGCGCCAAAATTGGATTTGAATGGTCAAGATCAATTCTGAGACTTTCAAGGGCTCGATGATATGGGATAATATCTTTGGACTAGTGGGATGCAAAAGGTGATAAATACTACGAAGAAAGGCAGGAAGAGAACTATCATAATTTTAATCTTAGTTTATGATCAAGTAGCCTAATTAAACTAGTTGTCACATTAGTGTAATCTTCATTTCTGCTTCAAAGTGTTTATTAGCTTTCTAAGTGTAATAAACAACTTGGTTACTCAATTTCAATCTATCTTTCAGTTTTCAAGTATTTCAATTTTTGTCTCATTTTCAATTCAAGTTATTTAAATTCTGTTAATGGTTGTTGTTTAAAAGATCTCTTAAACACTACTTAGCTCTCAGTTAGCTATTGCAAGATTTTGGACCTTATTAACCAGCAATAATAAAAAAAAAAGAAAAATAAAAAAGAAACAAGTAATTAGGAATTAAATTAGAAAGAATCTGTGAAGAAAGCTTGGAGCAAAGTTAATTCTGGATTGCTTTGGTAATTAGAGCTCTGTGGAGAGCATTTAGGAGTGTTACTTAGTCCTTGGTTCCATGTGTTCATCTCATTTCCAAATTGTAAGCATTTTCATTATTTTTAGCATTTTACTGTATTAGTTCTTATTTTAGCTTAATCTTTCTTGTTTCATGCTTAGTTGGTATTGGTTAGTGATAATCTAGTGTTAAATTAGTAGGTTGTTAATTGAAAATCATAGTTAATAGTTGTTAAAAGTTAGACAGTTAAATTAGCTTAGTAGTGATTCATAGTTTATAGTTGTTAATTACTGTGTAATTGTGTTTATCTGATCTCATATCATCATAAACAAGTGGTTAGCTTGAGTGATTAAACTTGACTGTTTAGCACCAATCATTTCCTCTCAACAGCATGACAAGTATATCAATATAACTGAACTAGAGCCTCAAATTGTTTCCATGATACATTAAGTTTATGATAGTAGTCAGCAATAGATGAATCGTTTGGACAAAGCGAGTTTATTTTAGGATGCAAATTAAAAGTCACAGCCCATCAACTTTGTCATAGGTTTCTTTTAGTTCTTGCCAAATATAAGAAGCTTTTTTTTTTTTTTTTTTTTTAAATTGACAAAGATAAAGCGCCTCAGAGATAAAGTTCAAAATCTACCCCAAAAAATAGCATTGACCCTATCCCATTGTCTACCTAAAACTTTATCAGTATTAGATCTTTTACAAGTGCCATCAATAAACCTAATTTTATTTTTTCTTCTAAATCAAGCTGCATAGCATAAGACCAAACACTTTAATTTTCAGATTCTCTAATTTTCATTTACACAACAGTTAAGAAGCAGAGTCATTAGGATGCAAATGTAAAGAGTGACTTAAATCCAATTTGATTATTAAAATGACATTATCATCTTCAGAACCTTGTTGAGAACCACCACCATCATTAATAAAATTCATATTCAGCCATATTTAAAGACAAAAAATAAAACACACAATACTAGTCAATCAGTAGTTCTCAGGATTCCTTGCCACTTGAGTGGTAGGTCAAGAACAGAAATTGACTAGTCAAACATAATCAATAAAAAACCACCTCAACACTACAAACACAATTAATCCACCAATACCAAAACTACAACAATTTCTCAAAAAGTGTCCCAACCTATCCTCTAGTAGTCTAATGCAGAAAAGTAAAGAGGCTATGAGAGGTGTTACAAAGCATGCAAACAACAATAGCTGTGGAAGATGAACCTACTACTGAAACACCCCTTTCCTACTTTGACCAAAAATATTTTTTGTGTGTGTAAATGACTCGACTATAACGCACCTTTTGTTACTCTTCAATAAACTGCCAAAATTCTATTAAAACCCAGCCCATGAAAGCATTTTTAAATGAAGCTAGACTCAATTACCTTTAAATCGATAGGTAGCACGACTCTTGACAACTTACGGTTTAAAAGATAAGATTTTTGAACATTCACAAAACCGAAAATGCCCACACCACACGACGGAGGCCTCGTAACCTCATATCCGCATGGATGAGTTCCATAGCCATGGTTTTGGCCCTCGTAACCTACACAATACCTTCCCAACTTGTCTTTTGACCCAAAACTCGACTTATAAGACTTGACACTTTACTATAACCTCCAGAACACAATTTTACCCGTATACATAAATTTAAACCCATTACTATAACATACAAATTTGACACACTTTAACTTTTACAAATATACTTTTACAGCTATAACAAGACTCTAAACTCACTTCTCATTACTCAAAATGCTTAGACTCTTAACAATAACATTTACAAACCATTTTATGACACTTAGGGTTCAACATTGATTTGAGTTTGGTAATTTAATACTCTGCTCTTATGTACAAAACGCCAGGTACTTCTAATCCTTGCATCCAAATCTTAGGTCCTTTTTATCAAGGCCTTACCTTCTTCACAATGAAACTACAAAACATGTTAGCTATAACACGTACACAAAAACGCTTAGTAAGTAAAACTAGTATAACACACTATCATATATCATTCATGCATATAGGCATTACATTCATCTGTATACTAATTCATCAGACTTATCATAATATAACTTGCATTAAACACTTTAACCACAATATTCATACTATAGCACATAGTTATCACTTTAACCACATTTATCACCACAAACCTAGTCTTCACATACCTTAGCTAGTCTCATACAAGTCTAATACATATTTGGCTAGTTATTCCAAACTAGCTCCTTATTCTATTTCAATCCAGATACTATAAACCAAAGCCATCCTACACTTTAGCACAACTATACATATAACTCATATATGTTAGATTTCAATATAACAACATGTTATATTCATTTTACTTACCTCATCCAAGCTAATAAAATCAAAGCATCATCACTATCAACCTTTGGCCCTTACTCATAAACCTTCACAAACACGTATCATCATATTAATTTACAACAATTAACACACCCTTTATCATTCTAAATCATCAAATGATCATATGAAGAACACCCCCAAATTACTAACTTTAATCATATAAAACCTGTCTTATAATTTCTATAACTTCATCAATTAGCTTAAAACATCATTTACCCAATTCTCTCAATTTGGGTACATAAACCTTATTATTTAATTCATCAATTAACTTAGTATAAGATTACTTACTTAGTGTAGGATCATTGTTAGGGCTTACTCTTGATTAAGACTCGATTACTTCATCAATTCACCATTAATCACACATATTTTCCTCCTTTCTATTTGTTATATATCGACACACACAAGGCTCACACCAATTAGAAGACTTTGGAAACTTTGGAATTATCTAGATACTTATCTAGATAGTTAAACAAATTTATAAAATTGACACTAATGATCCCTCAAGTCCATTTGCTTATAATATAACCACATGATACTTTCTAAACCCTTTACTTAATATGTAACAACTTATAGTTGACTATCGGGTTTGACTAGCCAATCACATAAAACCTTTGAACTTATAAAAGTCAAGGTCCATGTATCTCAATGGCATTCTAGTAAATTATACTCTTAAAACCGGTATTAGAGTGTAACAATTCTACCCACTTATTTAGATTTCTTGCCTGAAATCTCTTTGTCTAACATTTGTATCCATAATCAAAACTTGATCACATCTTTAACTTTATTTAATCTTGACGCTTCCAAAAATTATCCAACTAGTTGCAAAAATCTATGTGATCTTGCAACGCTTAACTATCTATAACATTACCGTTTACCTTACAACGCACTATCACATTATTGTTTCCCATAGCAAACACGTTTTAGTGAAACTATGACATCCATATCATATTTTACCATAGCCGATTAATCATTTAATCAATTCTTTTACTGCTACATTATGCTCTAATCAAGGAACATAGATCACTTGAATGATTTCACTAATTTGACTTTACATAAGTCAATAATACCTTCACATTTTACATAGTGCGCTGATACCACTTAGCGTCTAACTTGGTCATTCCTCACATTTAACCCTAGGTCTCAAGGCATTCTAATACCTTAACTTAACTCTTAACCCATTAACCTTTCCTCTAGGAACCTATAACATAGGTCTCGAATATTGTCACCAACTTAAAGTCGCAACCTAGTTCATTGCACACTTATCTTATTTCTTATGACGTCTATCTTGTTTTGGTTTTCACTTTCTACTCTCTTACCCATACTCATGCCATACCGGGACCACGAAAGCCCACTTATTTATAATTCGTTATTTACTTAAAGAGGCATCCCAATCCATGTAAGTAAAGAATTATAAACTTATAGTTTGGCAATTCACAATTTCTTTATTTAAATGAACCCATTTAAATAAGTAATATATTTAATCATCCTACTTATAGATTTCCAACATAACACTCATCCTCCTATTACCTCTTCTTATCTTTCCTTACTTCGCATTCGTTGACCAAAGGTCATTAGTTTTCCCCTTTCACTTTTCTTATTTCGATCCTTTGATCCATCTTACTATAACATTTCTGGAAATAGATTATATACATGCCAAGGAAGTAGCCAATCTTTGCCGGCAAATAAAATTACTCATCCCAAAGGATTTCTATAATATTCACTCGCTTGCTCAGGGCTATAACACATATCCAACTCATATAGAGTGGAACTATAACACACATCCAGCTCATAAAAAGTGGAGCTAGAACACATCCCTTAGGATTTACTATAACGCATCCCTCCGAAGGATTTCTGTAACAACCACTATAACGTTTCACCAAGTCATCTATAACAATATAATGGATCCAATATTAACACTTTAACACATTTGATCATTCATATACGTTTATCAATAAGTACATATTACCATTTTCAATTCTTATTGCTTTAAGCAATTTTCAATATACACACACACTATTACTACCATTTTAATACAAGACTAGATTTATATAATACTTGTCCATTTTATAATTCAAACACTTTCTATGTGTTCTCACAATGCACTTTTACATTTACCCGTCAACCCCTTGTTGATCATATTCACCATTTATACTTACTTTATCTAGTCTACCCGACTATTCCGCATATAAACCTTAAATATGTGTATTCTATAACACTCTCATTTACCTCCTTTTATTCATGTTTTACCATTCATTTAGCGCATTTAAAATCACTTAAGATTTCTAGCGCAACCTTTTAAAGCATTACATCTATTTATCGCATTTACATCTTTTTAGCCATCACAATTTACTTATCATGTTTTCTACACAACATGTCTAATCACATTATTAATAACATACTTAAACCTCATCGCATTTTACTATTTATGCCCTTAAGCAAATTCATTCTATCACATCATTCACATAGCAACATGCCTTAACCAACTCTATGACTTTCACTAAATCATATTGCCTTAACATAGAGATCTCACATCATTCAACACATTACGAGCAATGCGTCAAATTTCAAACATACCTTCATCACATTATGCAATAATACACTTAACACTACTACACGCTTATGCATACGCGCTAGGTATTTCAACTCATTACTAACCCATCTCTAATACCACACTTTCAATGGATCAATAGGCGTGAAATGCTAATGAGACTATATATTGGTCATTAGCCACCACACATAAGTCATACTCATTTAATCCAACATCTATTACTTCATATCATATCCATTTTCTAGGCATGCTTTTCTATATTCAAATCATACCATAGCATACGTCCATTTATGCTTAGACATCAATTTAAAATTCTATATACACATCATTCACACAATCGCATAACAATCTCCGACGTTAATCAATAAGTGTCATGACGATCTTAACATTTAAACACATTTAGTCTATGATTTACATAACACATTTACTTTGCTCACATTTGTCTAAACAAAAAATTTATCTCATTAAAGTCGGAAGCATTTTCTACCTTATAACTAAGGCAACTTAAAATCTTTCGCATAACATAATCTTACGGAAAATGCAACTACAAGTGGTCTAAGTTTAAGAAACCTATAGTGGCAACATAATTCACTTAAATTGAAGCTCTGGTACCAAGTTGAAACACCCCTTTCCTATTTTGACAAAAAATAAAAAAATTCCGAGGAAACGACTCGACTATAACAGACCTTCTGCTACTCTTTAATAAACTGACAAAATTCTAATACAAACCAGCCTCTGAAATTACTTTTAATTTAAAACACACTAAATTACCTTCAAATCGATAGGTAGCACGACTCCTGACGACTTACAGTTTAAAAGATACGATTTTTCGAACATTCACAAAAACTAAAAAATGCCCACAACCGCACAGCCGGATACTCCATCCGCAGCTGGAGGCCCTAGAACCTTCATAGTCGTACGTTTGAGTTCCATAGTCGTGGTTGTGGCCCTCAGAACCTGCACAATACCTTTCCAACTTAGTCTTTTGACCGAAAACTCGACTTTCAGGACTCGACACTTCACCATAACTTCTAGATTTTGACCCGTATACATAAACTTAAACTCATTACTATAAAATACAACTTTTTCACACTTTAACTTTTAAAAATAAACTTTTACAACTATAATAGACTCCAAACTAAAAAAATGCTTGGACTCTTAACAATAACATTTATAAACCATTTTATGACACTTGGGGTTCAAACTTGATTAAGCTCGGTAATATAATATTATGCTCCTATGCACAATCTCCACTTACCTGTAAATACTTTCTTCTAAATCTTAGGTCCTTCTTATCAAGGCCTTACGTTCTTCACATTGAACATACAAAATATGTCAACTATAACACGTAAGTGAAAACGCTTAGTAAGTAAAACAAGTACAACACACTATCATATATCATTCACACATACAGACGTTACATTCATCTATATACTAATCCAACGAGCTTATCATGTTATAACTTGCGTTAAACACTTTAACCACAAAATTCATACTATAACACATAGTTATCACTTTAACCACATTTATCACCACAAACCTAGTCTTTACATACCTTAACTAGTCTCATACAAGTCTAATACATATTTGGCTAGTTATTAGAAACTAGCTCCTTGTTCTATTTCAATCCAAATACTATAAACCAAAGCCATCCTACACTTTAGAACAAAGCCATATATGTTAGATTTTAATATAACACTATGTTATAATCATTTTACTTACCTCATCGAAGCTAATAAAATCAAAGCATCATCACTATCAACCTTTGGCCCTTACTCATAAACCTTCACAAATACCTATCATCATATGAATGAAATACTATAACAATTAACACCATTTATCATTCTAAATCATTATATGATCATATTTTGATCATATGATGAACACCCCAAAATTACTAACTTTAACCATATAAAACTTGTCACATATTTACTATAACTTCATTGATTAGCTTAAAACATCATTTACCCAACTCTCCTAATTTGGGTACATAAATCCAAATTCTTTAATTCACCTGGATTACTTACTTAGTGTAGGATCATTGTTAGGGGTTACTCTTGATTAAAACTTTGATTGCTTCATCAATTCACCATTAATCTCACTTGTTTTCCCTCCTTTTTCTTTGTTCTATGTCGACACACACAAGGCCACACACATAAGGCCCACACCAACTAGAAGACTTTGGAAACCTGAGAATTATCTAGATCTTATCTAGATAGTTAAACATGTTAGGATCGTATATTTATGTTGTTTAGATGATTCGGGTGGTCTAGGATTATGATGATATAAGAAAGCCATTGTTAGAGAGATGAAGAGAGTTGAGAGGATGTTCTTGAAAGAGAGTTGTAAAACAACAAATGCAAGGTTAGATTCCAAGAAGCAACACCCTTCCCTTAGTGGGAATGGTATTTATAGTTACAAACTAAACGCCCTCCTGACGAGCTGTGGATCAGGCATACAGTGGGTAAAGACCCGACCTTCCTCCACGGTGTTACACTAAACTAATAACTAAGCTAACAACTAACTAATTGACTACAAAACAACGTAAATAACGATATGTCTACGAGCTAACTTATGCTAGATTATATTTGTGGTGACCGACTCTTCACCATGGAATTTCTAATTCCTAACAATCTCCCCCTAAGGGAGGTCACCCCATGTTTTACATTTCAAATCCTAGCATTCTATTTAATCTTCGCTTTGAGCTCGTAGACATTAATTCTTCAACATCCGCATCTTTGTGCTTTAGCAAAGGATTCTTTAAAGTCCGATAACTTTGTACTTTAAGTGGAGGTCTTTGAATCGATCCACGCCTTGATGATCTTCGAGCTTTCTTTGAGATCATCACCACAAGAAATCTCTGGATCACCCTTTATTGTGTTGCCTTCATGTGATGTTGTGACTTAAGGACCGACATGCTCACACTTTCGTGATCATGACATATTTCCATCGTAGTAGCGAAGCCTTCATCGGTTCATGATATTTGCGCAGACAGTAGCGTAAGCATAGTATAAAAATATCGAGCCGTGTTATGTAGATATGCACTAGTCATGATTTCTTCAATTAAGTATGGATACTCGAGCATGCGGCTTTGGATTGACTTCTCAATTCGATCACCGCAACCGTCCAAATGTACCTACAAACAACAGCTAGCAATAAAACACATGAAAGTGTCTTTGATCACTTTCGTTGAATAGAGGTACATGCCCCACGGTTCCTCGCTGATCGAGACAAGCATCGCCTGTGATAAGGTATAATTCAAGAATCTCCTTGACAGGATTTGCAATGCTTCTAGCCGTTCTCAAACCGGAGCGCCTCAAAGAAGACAACACGGAGTGAGTGAACCAATAATTGAGATTCACCGATTGATGAAAATTGATTTGAAAACAATCGCATATTGCTAAGAAGAAAGAGTTTTGCAACACGACGAAGGTTTTATGAGAAAGATCAATTTTCAATCAAAAATACTTTTGTATTTGAAAAGAGTACACATTCGATGTGCTAGAGAAAAGAAGAGATTTGCACATCGAACTGTTTTTCCAAAAGTATTTTTTTAATCAGAGATACTTTTTGTGTTTGAAAACATGAATACACATTCGATGTGCTAGAGAAAACAAGATTTGCACATCGAACGGTTTTTCCAAAAGTATTCGTCAATTCATTTTCTGGACCAAGGTTGATTCAAGAGTGAATCGCCCCATCGTTTCTATCCAGTTGTCACAAGTTTGATCTTTAGAAAAGATCTCACATGTCACCCACCAAGAGCTTGTTTGATGTTGGCTCTATAAGGATTTCCATCTTCATCGTGAATATTTAACATATCACTCAGATGTTCTGGCAATACCACAAGGATAATGCGTAGGACTCTTAATATATACTTACTTTCCACATTGTGTGAAACAGTAAGTCTTCAATAATTTTGTGTCCTAATGAGATATTGTGGATGATCTCTTGGCTCTAGACTCAATAGTGCACATTTGGTTCCTATGTCGGAGACTGTGAGAGGTCTCTTCTTCAATATCAATAGTCTCTAAGAGAAAGTCGATAGATTATGTAGGTTCCCGTGAGAATGAAACAAGCCCTTTAAGAGGAACTTGAGTAGCTTGGGAAGTTTAGTGCGCAAGGCCACCGGGTCCATGACGTTTGTCTTCAATACCGTGTTACCTTAGTAACCACCAAGAGCATATGTATTGAACCCGGTTTCGCCTAAGGTTGAATTGTTGAGGCTATTTCTTTTCACCCTTTCTCATTCATTTCTTTTTCATTCTTCAACCCCTTCAATGCTTACCGAGACTTCATTACTAGAACCTTGTTGGGTTTATTCCAGTTCTAGCTTTATCTCAGTCCGCACTCTTCCCATATTCTCATTTTCTCTTTTTTTTCATCATACCTAAGGACTCTACACTATCTAGCGGATTGTCCCTGGGTAGATCCCTCCGGCTCTGGCTGGATCGTGGGAACGAATACCCAACCTAACCATCCTTATAACACCATGCATAAAGTAAATTGGTCGGTCTTTTGGTATTGTTATTTCCTTCTTGAAACCAATTGAAAAATCATTTGAAAAATCAATCAAGGTACTTGTGATATAAAATCAAAGCGTTCTGTACCTTAATTATTTTTGATCTTTTAAAAATGCTCCCCCTCAACATGTGCATATGATTTGTAAATTGTTTAGCACATGGAGGCAAGAGTTCTTTGAAATAATCTCTTGATCACAATTTCCGTGGAAAAAGCCATTTGATTTTCTTGGTAAATTCCCCACCTCAAAATGTGCGTTGGTTATTTGAAATCATTTAACACATAGAGGAAGGAGGTTTTTGAAGAACGTCCACGATTGCCAATAGAAACCATTAGAAAATCAATCAAGGTACTTATGTTGAAACATAGAAATATTTATACCTTGAAAGTTTGTTTTCTTTTAAAATGCTCCCCCTCAATATGTGCTTCGAGATATAAAAGCGTTTAGCACATATGGGAGAGCTGCATGCACAATTGAATCAAATCGATCATCATTTATCAGATTTTATAATTAAATCAAAAATTCTCCCCCGATCAAAAATATCAAATCCTTTGAGATTTTGGATCACAAGTGATTTAATAAGGTTTAGAAAACATGGGAGAAAATGTGGCCTTGTTTAAATACTCTTTTGGGTTTTGGTTAAATGCTCCTCCACAATCATGTGCATTATGTATTTCAAAATCGTTTGTCACATGAAGGAAGGAGTGCTTCAGAAACAATCACCCTTTAAAACCGATTTGAGATTTAAATCACGATCTCTCCCCCGATCAAAAATTTCAAACCAATTGAGATTTTGGATCCCGATTGATTTAAATCATTTGGAAAAATTTTGGGAAAGACGTGGCTTGATTTAATTTTTGAAATTGACTGATGAGGACCAATTATAGACATTAAAGATTGTTAGTGTCAGGTATGATAGTTTTTAAGAGATCTTTAAGTAAAATAAAATAATTTCACAATCAAACAAGAACAGAAAAAATTTCATTTTGAAAGATCTTTGGGTTTCAAAGAAAATCACACCATGACATAACATTAAATCTTTAGATCACCACTTATTTTGTACAAACCGGACTTTTTATGAAGAAATATCGTTTGAAAATATTTTATTTTAAATCACTCTCCCCCTCAATCGATGACCGTAGTCGATGATTGAGTGACTTACGTTTTGAAAAAATGAAGTCTGGTGATTTCCAAGATTAAGTCCAATTTATTTTTAAAACCAATATTTTTCCATTTTTCAAAATAATATTTTCAAAATTGTTTAAAATTGTATCATTCACTACTATCCTGCACAAAGATACGTTAGGTGGTTCGAAGCTTCGTTGTTGCCGTAGGGTCGAAGAAAACCGTCTGGCGATGCAATGAGACCTCTGACGTTGCATTTGTCATGCCAACTCTTCATAAAGGTCCAATTAAGCCCCGTTTCTTCATTTGATGATGAAGAAAACCATTTGATGGTGCAGTGAGACCTCTTACGTTGCATTTTTTCATGCCAACTCTCCATAGAAGTCAAATTAAGATCCGTTTCTTCATTTGTCAACCCAAGATATAGTTACCCTTTCCTTTCGGCATCCAATCATCTTCATTTGTGGGATCCGGATCGGGAACAATCTTATAAACCATCTTATTTGCATATGTTAGTGGACATACAAACAGATATATGGTGGTCGACAACACCCAAACAACAATCGACTAATAAAAGTCAATCCAACATATCAATCATATCATAAAAGACATGGGCATAATGGGTTCATCAAACTATAATCATCTAATCCTAGCAATCATATCCTAGGCACCTAGTCCTTCAACGTAGGTTAATATGTTTTACATTTAAGTATATAGGATAATTAGATAAGCTCGTTAGATGATATAGATTTGAAAACATTATCCCCCTCAATCAATGACTTATTATTTTTTTTAAGTTTAAAAGCGTTGAAGTCATTGGTTGAGTTTTCAATTTTTACGAAAACCCTGAATCTGATTAATTTACAAGCAACTCA
Source organism: Chrysanthemum lavandulifolium (assembly GCA_022545495.1). NCBI lineage: Eukaryota > Viridiplantae > Streptophyta > Magnoliopsida > Asterales > Asteraceae > Chrysanthemum > Chrysanthemum lavandulifolium. The sequence continues at coordinate 248,513,716 of CM040241.1, read as the reverse complement.
TTTACCACCATTTTTGAAAACAACAAATATTTTTATGAAGAATTTATAAAAGGAAAAACATTTGTGTAGGAACAGCAGTCCTTCGACATACTTTCCTCAATTTGTTTTTAGGATAAGTGCACGATATTTTTGAAAATTTGTTTAGCGCAACACTTTCCTTCCTTGAAGAGCGGGTTGCTATCTGATATAATAGCAAACCATTGTTTAAGCGCGGGTTACAGTATGAAGTAACTGTAAGCCCTTTTTAGAGACATGTTTTGGAAAAGAATATTTACACCTCCTGCTTGAACTTCATCTATGGTCCCGTGCCATTATTGAATGAAATTTCTAAGACCGTAGATGTTATCGATACCAGAAGACATGTCTTGAGAAAACATATTTTTGGTATTTTTCAAATTTTCTGATTTTTATGAGTTTTTGTTGGTTTTATATTTTTCTATTTTCTTTTTATAGGTTTTATATTTTTGTATTTTCTTTTTGATAAATATTTACAGAGATAGTATAGATGATATAGTTTAAGAAGGATGACGATACAAGTACCGAGATAAGGATATCGAACAGCCCCGTTGTAGAAGATAGAAATCGCCATCTCTTAAACTTTCACCACCAAAGCTTCCAAGGCTCTTGAAAAGAAGAAATTGAGCCTTTTAAGAATGCGAGACTTTGGCAGCTTCCCCCCAAACCAAAAATACTTTAGCTGAGCAGATTCAAAGCTCTATTTCAAGCTTGCCTTAGCCAGGTGCACAAAGAAGCACACCATTATCATCGATTTTGCTGCTCTTTTTAAGAATAATCATCGTGATTCTTCGTTGGAGGTTATATCATCCAAAAGAACAGCAACGTATCATCCCACACATAAATAACTCTTCTCAAATTTCATTTCACTGAAGTCTGAAGCGATCCATTCTAAAAGGTGTTAAGAGAACAATTCCCCAAGTAGATGAATTGATGCGATCGGCCTCTTAGACTAGAGCTCACGAACCCGAATACATATATACGAAGACGTAGAAACTTATACCATCAAGTAGCAGATTAAGTCCAATAGCCAAAGAATAACCCGATGTATACTTTTCTCCCTCAAGAAAGTGTATGGAGCTCAAGAACCCGAATGCCCAAAGAGAGAATAACCGATAACATTGAAGAAGCATGCCGAATCACCGATTATCTCTGCGGATGTCAACTCCGAAATAATAAGTGATTATATCTCGAATCATCGATTACACTCAAGTGAAACAATGAGCGCCCCAATGTACACAATTCTCTCCACCGATGATTGCGATAACGTCGAAATCATCACACACTTGTGTATCTCTTTATCTTCGTAAACTTTCTCTTACATCACTTCCCCACGTAGTTGGAATAATAACACTAAAAGCCTTGATGAGTAAAACCTTGAGTTTCTCTACGGTCATGACATTTGTCTTCCCGGATATCTTCAATCACTTAGAAGAATTAAGTTCGCAAGTTTATTCGCTTTGTGTTTAGATATGTGTCTCCTTCCCCTGCCGGTTTTGACACTTGTAATCAACAACATATTATTAGCCCAAACACTTGAAATCTTTTGAGAATACCACATTTAATCGTGTGAGAATCAACTTGTCAAGAGTGTGAGCAAGTATAATTGGGGATTAAATCGACATTTCACTCTCCCCAATTAGTGCTCTCCCTAAACCGACAATTTGTTTGATAGCACCCAGTTAAGAAGAAGTCTTTAGACCGTTAAATGCAACTCGCCTTTAGTCTTCTAACATGTAGCGTAAAATGTAGAACCGATCAGACTCGACCTTCTTCATGATTGTCTAGTTGGGGAATGGATAGTTAACATCTTCAACTCACCAAATGCATTCCGTTAACTTACAAATAGAAAATCCCTTAACTCAAATCCTCCCAATCAAACAAGAACGTAAAGATGTTCATCAAGGAACTACCATAATCGAATCACTTTGTCATTAATCATATCACCGTGTGAAGATGTCAACCAACGGCTCTTAGAAAACTTCATGTGAAGATGACCCGATAAGAAGAAGCTCGGTTCTTACATGAGTTTGGAGCCGTTTGACCATTTATTCTCGTATATCAATCAACCATGCAAGAATTACACTTTTTCTCCCTCAAGAATTTCATACGGAGTTGCCATTCTTGATTTAATAAGTGAAATCATTAAAATGTAGTCTCTTCACACTTCTCCCCCTCAAAGGTTGCAAATGATGTTGCCATCGCCATTTTAATTGAGCAAGTGGAATAGGAGAACTAGCAACGATAGTCCGGTTCACTTGATAACTGAAAGCGCATGGAAAAAGTATGAAGCATGTTGATGAGAATGGTCATAATTGAGAAGATTTCTCTTCTTCAGAAGATAAAGCGCACTGAAGCGTACACTTTTCTTTTCTTTAGAGAATGAGGCTTGAACTGTTGTGTTCAAACGTCATAAGAAGATTTCTCTTCTTCATCATCTCTTGGCAAAACATGTAATCATCACCAATATCATTCAGTAGGCTCTTAGTCGTGACAGCTGATGGAGAAAATCCAATATGATGAATTTGACTTTGAATTAAACTAACCTGAACTCGTGACTTAAACTTGCACATATGTAACAAAGAGCGGTGTCGAGACTTCATCCTCCATTGAATCTCTAAGTACTCTATACTCTTCATCCAACCAACCATCAAGTATAAGACGTACATCACCTCTTGAAAATCCACAATGCAATGTGACACTGAGCACTACAACGTAACTCCTTAAAGTGATAGTTATTTTGTGGTGGTAAGAGCCCAATTCCCCCAAGTGGTAAAAGAAAAGGAAAAGTCACCCAACAATAACTAGATTTCCAAGTCTTCGTTTTTTGATAATAAGCTCGAACAAGGATCTTGAAGAATCTTCATCCAACCATCCCCGATACCTTCAGATACTAAGTACACTCGCCCATGATATTTCAATTCAATCTCAAATAAATAATAGTGAATTAACGCCATTGTCACATCTTCTGGTTAAAAGCTCAAATCTAGCCTCCTTTGACGTTTTAAGTGAACTATGATAATGGTTTTCATCCCGACCATGGTTAAAAGCACATAACCCCGTAAAACCATGTAATAACCAAACGCCATGACGAATATCCAAACACACATCCAATTCATGAAGTACACCTTTTATCTCTTCTTCAAACAAACCGTAGCACCATCATCAAATAAGATCCCGAATACGCTTTCCTTTCTCCGTGATGATTCCATCATTACGGGATTTTACAACTCTATGGTTTAAACCGAGAAATAGTTTCTTTTGTTGGATTTTACAAAACCAAGAATAAACCGTAAGATAGATCCGAAATGCACTTTACAATTACTGTGATGTTTCCATTGTCACGGATTTTACAAGTCTATGATTTAAACCGAGAAATAGATTCTTTCATGGATTTTACAAAATCAAGAAAAACCGTAAACAATGTCGACTTGAATATGTTATGACAAATTTGGTTTCGGTGAATATCTCATTTTAGAGGAACATGCACGGTTCATCAATGGTTCATAATCCAACATCAACAGCATCATCAACAATTATTTACCCATATGTAGATAACTTCACAAACCATACTAAGTCGAGTAGTCTACACTACTTCCCCCTGAGGTTGACCGTAAAACATCAAAGTACACGATTCTCCCCCATGATGGTTTCGAACTTTCGGAAGCATCATTAACATGTACGACCATTTGCACGAAAAGTTCTTGTCATAAGCAAACCTCTTGAAGGAAATCATGAGTGTCACTGAAGATTCTTGAAAGATTTTGCTTAGACAGTGAAGTATCATTGACATTATGTAGCGTCGAATAACTCATGGGAATTGCTGATCACATCTCATCCAATAAGCACTTTGGTAAACACATCTTTCACATATTCTGTCGGCTAATGTTGTGACCACCTGGTGGAGTATCCCCAATATACCAAACATGATCATGAAGTAGAATTCCCCAGATTTGTTACTTCAACTTGTACTAATCCTCGTGAAAAAGAAACGGTGTACCCAATGTACAAAACCTCTTGACGAATCCTCAACAACGTGAGACATCGAAGTGATAGCTACTTTGTGGGTTAGGCAAGAAAGAATCACAACAGTAACTAAATAGCCAAGTCTTTATCACACTCTATAAATGCCCAAACAAGTCATCTTCACGGAAGGGTAGAAAGAAAGAAGACGAAATAAGTAAACGTGCCCGAAAAACCTTACTTCAAAATCAAACAAGAGATACCGCACTGACAACCCCGTAGTCAATATTGTTCAACTTTCAGTTCAAGCCGTATCATAATATTCTCAGTGACAATGTATGCACCAAAGTACCAATCATCATACCACAACAACACTCATCATCATACCAAGTCTCATCATCAAAAACATATTATCACAAGTCTCATCGACAAATTTCATCAACAAATCTCATTGTCACAATTCGAAAACTGAGTATATCCAATCCAAAGGATTGACTAAACATCCCAAGTCATAGCCCAAATCTCTTAATAAATGTAATTGGTCCAAATTAAAATACCATTTGTTCCAAATTCACATTATCACAAATTAATCAAAGACCCGGTTTTATATTTAAAGTATAATCATTCGGAACCAATAACTCAAGCCCACATTCACAATATATCATTTCAGCCCGTGCCCGGTTCATACACTCACCCCACATATTATGATCCATACAAATCATACCAGGACTAATATCATCAGCATATCATGCAAATCTAATATTCACATTCCAATATACATCCTATGTAAAATTTATAGCACTTGTTCCATCAATTCCCATCACATAATTCATTCATATTCATATGCCCATGATCCACTAACCAAATTCGTGCCTTCAAGTTACCACACGGCCTATTCAAGTCACGCTGAGGCCCAAGATCACAAGGTCCAAACCCACAATCGATGCCCTAATTTCACGGGTACATAAACTCACATAACACTCACTTAACACAACCCTAATAATCCTTCCTCAAACCCTAAATTATCTCCAACTGATCCGCCCCCTCACTCACCTCAATACAGATTACAAACCCTAATCCCTTCAAAGTATTAACGCGCCTCCAATCAAATCACTCACTCACCAATCCTCCCATGATATTCGTACCTTCACATCAAGACCCACATCACCACAGGGATGGTTTGATGTCGTCAATACCACAGGGATGGTATTTTGATTCGGATTCAGATTTCCCACAGGGATGGTAAAGGTTTTGACCGGCTTCAAGGTAGGATTTCATTATTCATGATCAAACCGATTTAGATTTGTTTTTGTGTACACGAATGAATGGAAAGACGGATGTAACTTTAATACTTACATTCATTTCATCGGATGTAACTTTAATAGTTACATTCATTTCATCATTCGTACATAAAATATGATGAGTTATTACTGTTGAAATCGGTTTAACATTAAACGAATATGAGAAAAGAAGGTAACATGATTGTTATGTTTCTATACCTTTTGAATTCGTATAATGACACGGTTGTTGTAAGGGAAACTCAGTAAATGAATCAACATAAAAGAGAATAACTAAAATTGTTATTGGTCTTCAATTTTATGGATTCGGATAGTGAAATGAAATCTGATCTATGATGAGGTTCTTTGATGTTGTTTGGATATGAAAACGTTAGACACGAAACAAAAAGAAATCTGAGATTAGTTGTCGTGAGTTTTCAAATAAAACCGTGATGTATTGATCTTGATACGAGGTTTTTAGAATGGTTTTCAAGAATAGAGGTATACCCTTGAGATAATCAATATGTTTGAGTCTTGTTGATTATTTGTTGTTTTGATGTAGTACATTGATGATGTAGATCTGATTATGTAGATATTGTGATTGTTCAATTGGTTTATGATATAAACAGATTTGATGATGTTGATCTTTGATTTGAATTTGTGATTTGTTTCTGATGTTATTGCCACTCGTCACCCACAAACCGCACCTAATTAACAAACCTCATACCCATTTTATCAAACTGCTTCAGTTACCTAAAATTTGACAAATCGCTTTTTCAGCCATATGACAAGTCGCATCAGCAGTTGACTCAATAGTCAACAACTCGCATCCATTTACCCATGTATACACAACTCGCATACCCGGATTTAGTTAAGACAACACGCATATTTTTCTGCTAGTACACAACTCGCATTCCAGACATTGAATCTGGATAGATTTGACAAGTCGCATTCAAAAATGCAACACAACTCGCATTTGACCAGACCAAGTCGCAGTTGACCAGTTAACAACTTGCAGTTGACTAAATAGTCAACCCGCATCCAGGATGCATTGAATCTGGACCAGAAACACAACTAGCATTAAAGAATTAACACAACTCGCTTTGAAGAATTTTGATAAACCGCATTCAATAATCCCATGTGAACAGCAGCCAGAATGAGACTATTTAAAATATGCTTAAAAACTCATCTAAGTCACACAAAACCAGATTCAAAACAGATTCAGAACAGGTTCAAAACCAGATTCAAAACAGATACAAAACAGATTCCAAACCGTATATGACATGTTAATATCACAACCACAAACCAGTTACAAAATAACACCATATTCAAAACAGCCTAGATATTCATCATAACCACATCAAGAAGCAACCAAACCCACACATAACCCGCATAAAACCATGAGTCGAACCACGAGAATCAAAACAAACAACAAAACCTAGGCTCTGATGCCAATTGTTAGGATCGTATATTTATGTTATTTAGATGATTCGGGTGGTCTAGGATTATGATGATACAAGAAAGCCATTGTTAGAGAGATGAAAAGAGTTGAGAGGATGTTCTTGAAAGAGAGTTGTAAAACAAAAATTGCAAGGTTAGATTCCAAGAAGCAACACCCTTCCCTTAGTGGGAAGGGTATTTATAGTTACAAACTAAACGCCCTCCTGACGGGCTGTGGATCAGGCATACAATGGGTAAAGACCTGACCTTCCTCCACGGTGTTACATTAAACTAATAACTAAGCTAACAACTAACTAATTGACTACAAAACAACTTAAATAACGATATGTCTACGAGCTAAATTATGCTAGATTATATTTGGGGTGACCGACTCTTCACTATGGAATTTCTAATTCCTAACTAAACAAGTTTGGGAAATTGGCACTAATGATCCCTCAAGTCCATTTGCTTATATTTTACCACATGATACTTTCTAAACCCTTTATTTAATATGTAATCACTTATAGTTTACTATCGGGTTTGACTAGCCAATCACGTAAAACCTTTAAACTTATAAAAGTCAAGGTGCAAGTATCTCAATGGCATTCTAGTAATTATATGCTTAAAATAGGTTTTGGGGTGTAACAACTACACCCTTGATTCACTAAGTTAAGGGAATAGTACAACCAACAGTAGATCAACCCTTGATTCACTTGGTCATGGGAATACCAACAACAACTCAACCCCAATACAGGAAATCTAGTGATAATAAATCACCAGAAAACGAATCAAACAGTAATCACCAAAGTCTGAAAACCTTAATTTTTTTTTAAAAAGTAGGCATTTTCCAAGAACACAATAGAACACTAGATCTATCAATTAGCAAAGGGTAATTGAACAATCGAAGCCTCTAGAAGTAAAAGCCCCAAATTAATGAAAACCTAAATGTTTCAAAAATTGGGCGTTTTCAGAAAACCTTTTAGATCTGTGAAATTAACACTAGATCTGTCAACTAACAATAGTTAATTGACCAAAACACTTTAAAAACAAAAGATCTCCAAGTTTTATCGAAAACCTAATTTTTTTAAAAACGATTCAGAGCAAGATAGATCGTATGCTCTGATACAATGTTGAAAAATACAATATGATTCCAAAACACTTTATTAAATCTCAATTTAAGAAAACAACAAAACTGATTTCAATCAATTTAGATCAAAACAACCACAATCTCACCACAGCTAATCTGGTGCAAGAAGATTATCTAACTTGATAATAATTTTATTGCAACCAAAATTTGAATGATTACAAGATCAAGATGATCACGAAATGAGGGTTCGAGAGTATGAATATTACCGAGAGAGAGAGAGAGAGAGAGAGAGAGAGAGAGCAAAGTTATGAGATAACCTGTTTGTCTCATGCTTAAAATAATGGCATTCTAAACATAACTTGCAACTAAGTCCTTGAATATTGCAACTTGAGTCCCTCCGTGTTTTCCAATGAATTATCCAAGACTAATCTTTTTGACTTTCTTTCAATTTCAACACAAAACTTCCATCATCAAGAATTCAGTACAAACTACATAATTCAGAATGACAAAATTAGGCCCTGACGATATAAACTACCAGAATCAGGTTACTTATTTCAACAGTAAGCTCACATCTTAGTAGAATTGTTGTGTGCAACTGTGCCAGATTCTTCAAAGATATGATTGTTTGGGTGTTAGTTCATAGAATTCGATGATGCTTAAGCTGGTGATAATAACAACCAACATTACTATTGTCACTTTAGCATCATGTCAGCTTCTCTTTTCACAGCCAATATCACCATTAACATATTGTAATAATAAAAGCAACACCACCACCAAAACATATTTTACTTAAATACAAATATAGTCTATAAAAACGAAAATATCACACACAACAAGAAGCCACATCCCGATTGTCTGAACGACTAAGTTCTCCTCCTTTTTCACGTAGCACGCGTCTTGAGAGGTAAGTGTAGTAAGAAACAAGGGTGAAATATGGTTGGGGTGAAGGTGGTCATAACACCCCCACCCCCACAAATATTTCACTTATAACTATCAACTTTGTGTTATATGCTTATATAAAAGAGGGGAAACTAGAAAGTGGCCCCTCTAAAATTATGAAACCAACGTCATTCGAGAAAATTAAATATCAAAGCGGCACTTTTGATTCTCTAAACCAGACAATTGCAGTGATATTACTCTCAACGTCTCAGGTTCTCGATTTGAAAAATTAAAATATACATAGAAATATGGAATTGAAGTAATCAAATAAAAGATTTAATCACCTATAAGGTATCTATTTTCTTTCTTTTCAATAAACCCTTTTGGATTTACTATGGAGAATGGAGATTATTAAATATATAGTCAATTACCTAAAAACAGACTTGATCTTTAAAATGAAAAAAAAAATTATTTAAAAAATATAACTTTTTTTAAATTTATTTTTAAAATTTATGTACTTTTTAAAAAAATTATTTAAAATGTATTTATTTAAAAAACTTGTTTTTTAAATGTATTTAGTTAAAAACTTATTTTTTAAAAAATATATTTTTAAAAAATTATTTTTAAAATGTATTAAAAAAAAAAAAAAAAAAAACGTGACTTATCTCAAACATTAGCTTAAGTTACTTAGTAACAAAAATTAGCCAATACAACCTCTATTCTTGCTATGAGATAGCACGTGTCTCACATTATTTGTGTGACCAACCAATTCTCTCTTGTCTTACAATTTATACTAATCACAGCGAAATCAAAGAATTAAAAATACAAATGCCAATTCTCCATGAGATATTCGAATTCTCCGCTTTTTGTTTTCTTTGATCTACCTAACAATGAGAATTGAGGCATTTCCATTTCTCTCCCTTTATTTCCCCTTACCAAACACACCCTAATGGTTTTATTCTTATTCGCCCAATCGACTACGGATTTTTGTAAATGATAACTTACATTAAAAAAATTGATCAAATTAGATATGCCTTTTTTATTTTTCACGTTATGCTGTAAATCTATAATGCTATTGCCTCATGAAGTCCTTTCTTATTTATTATACAAAGCTATCAAAGGAGTAAATAGACTTCGCAATAAGATGTGTGATGACCTCTAGCAGATGGCTTGGTGGTTTACATTGAAAAAGAAATTGCTGCAAAAAATCGATTATGAATCTATAATTGAAGAATTTAAAAGCTTTAAAGGTCGCCGTGCCGAGTTGTAACTTTGGATCATTTGCTTCTTTAAACTATATTTTGATATATCGCTTATTGGGAATTAAACTACATTTTGATTTATCCCGTGTTTCTTGTTATTTTTTTTTGGGTATACATACATCATGCTTTTCATCTCAAACTCCCCCACTCGTTAAATTACATGGTTATTTAAAATATAGTAAAAATACGCATGGGCCATTATTTAAAACATAGTAAAAATTACATGGTTATTTAAAATATAGTAAAAATAAGCATGGGCCATTATAATGCTGTAGGTTTTGTAATATTGTGATCACCAATTCCTTTATATCCTTTGAAAACATAGTAACCCAACGATTATCGAAATTGTAACAAAATTATAAGCATGCAAATGAAAATTATAATTCTGGTAACAAAAACTTGACATTTAATATACTCCTTCCGTTCAAAATTACCGTCTCAAAATTATCATAAATACGGTAGAAATCATCGTTTAATAGATATGTACCACTATAAATCTCAATGATTCAAGTTATAATATATTCCTTTAATATATTCTCAGTTTTACTAAAACGAAAAGTGGATGATCTTTTGAGACATCTTAAAATAAAAATATGACAATTATATTGAGACGGAAGGAAGACTACTTTATTCATTCCAAAATTATCGCCTCGAAAAGACGCACTCTTTAGAAAAATGAGGTTACTACACTTCTCAACCAATAAAATATGTTCCCTACCCACTAAAGTCTCCATTGATTAGTTGGAATAACTAGTGAACAATTATTTTGGGACATCCTAAAATAGAAAGTAAGACAAAAAATTTGTGATGGGTGGAGTATTTAGATCGTTCACATAGACTAAAAACAAAATTACCAAAGTCTAAACATACTCACTCCAATACCAAAATCGACACAAATATCTCCAATAACCAAAATATACACTGCACAAGAAGGCCTTCAGGCAAAGCGGCTATGCCACGTGAACAAGCTCCGGTATTGACACATTACCTTTTATCAACTCTTAAAAAAATTCAAGCGCTAGGATTTTTTGTTTGTTTGCCGCACACATCGAAAAAAGTAACATATATTTATATATATATATATATATATATATATATATATATATATATATATATATATATATATATAGTGGCAAAACCGTCCGATGGACGGTATGACTTATGGTTTTATTTTTAGTATTTAGTAGAACAAATATATACTAAAAATAATTAAAAGTTAAATTAAACGGTTAAGATTTATAATTGATAAACACGGATAACATTCCCAAGTGTAATAGTTCCCAGATTCCATCCTGTATCCAAAAATTAAAGTGTCAAAGCATTTGGCTGACTTGTGATTATTCTTTGAATGTACTACTTTACGAATAGAAAGATATGTATATACGATAAGGACAAATGATTTAGAATGTCACATTTGCTAAATCATAGATGGGCAACGATGTCTGATTGATACCTTCATTCCAGAACTTTGACAACCGGCACATTTCATTGAACGTTTGACTTTGACCCGTTAAAGCAACATTTATTACTTTAGTTAGACAACATAACATAATATATTATAAGTTAGACACGACTGACTCATTAATAAAATACATTAAGACTCTAAATGTAATGCATATGAAACAATTTCACATCAAAATAATTCTCACCGTGTAAGGGCCGGTGAGCAGCAAATTTCAAATTTTTTGATGAACTGGGTTGAAAGCAAATTGGCAACCGAGACGATGATCAATCTTTTTTATTAAATTTATTACCGGACTTGAGTGATAATAGTTGGTCATAGGCTGAAACAGTCAAACATATGAGGCATAATATTTGCCTAATGACATTTTTTTGACACCCAAATCTAGAAATGTAGTTTTTAAAAGAATTGTTGCTCGCTTGCCTTGCACCTCTATGTAAATAGAAAGTAAATGATTATTTGTAAGGTATAACCGATAAAAATTACTTTATGTTTACCTGTATGTATTTGTAAATGGCATACCTAAGTTTCGTATGGAATGCAATAGAAGGAATCATCGTGTACTCTTCTATCCTTTTTTGAGGTAACGTTTTTGAAATTTAAGGATTCTGTAGTCAAAAAATTAGTGAATGGTAATTTGAATTTGACCTTCAATAATCCTCCAACCTCATTTTGCAACAGTACGGTTAACACCCCTGGATTGGTGTGTGGAGTTAGAGTAACAACTAACAGCTAACAGGAGCTATTAAATTAGCGTTTACAAACTGTTCATACGAAAAACACATTTAATTAACTTGGATCCTGTTAAATTACATTTATCAAGAGTTTATAATTCAGAAAATTCTAGCAAAACGATGTTTAGTCCTAGAACCGTATAGAGAACATGAGAGGTTCAGGGTTTTGGAGTGTAGTCTTAGACAAAGTAATTGCATTATTACAAATTATTCATATGTAGGGTCTATCCTATGGGTTTATCTCTCGTGAATAAGTTTCATATCATAGCGGAGGAAACCCGCAGAGGCCCAAATGTAACTAAGGGAATAGTATCCACATAATATGTATCTCCCAGTGTTGGTTATATTTCTACTATTAGTTATATTTACTGTCATCTGTAGTGTTTTATGCAACTTTCAAGTTCCACAAGCCCACTTAATATAATCAGATATGTATAATCAGATATTTCTTAGACATTTTCTTAACCAACTTGAAAAATTCTGTTTTATACTATTTACAAAGTCACCACAACAATGACGATCAATGACATCTTGAGTTATATAATATAAGCTATAAACTTCTAATTTATTTTTCAAGTAAACTTGGCACTCATGGTATCACACCTTTTGCACAACCAAGTCTTATTAAGTTTAGGTTTAACAATAATGTAATTTTTTTTATTTATTAAGTTTTAATATTCGTGCACGCACGAGGCTTATATATGAAACTTTAATAATTTATTATTTTGCTATTGTGATTTTAAAGTCACACTATATTTTTTTAAAGAGTATATTTAATATTCATGTGTGTTTTTTATTTTTATTATAAATTGTGTGGTAGATGATGAGCCAAAGTATAAACGCTGCATTGTATTTAATTTTTATAGTGTAGGAAGCGAGTTGATTTATTATATTTTTAGATATATAAATGTTTAAGAGTTTTTTCTGTATGTATTTTTAAAATGATAATAGATTAGATAGATAAAATGTTAATAGTAGTGTGTGTATCAAAAGGCCTTGTGGCTCAATTGTAACTCATGTTGTGTGAGAATGTCCCTTATTAATTTTTTGTGTTTTTAAGTCGTGTTTTAAACATGTGAGACAAACTTAATGAGATAAACAATGTCTATATGTGTAAACAAATAACATGATCAATGTATATGTCATAATGAATTAGAGAGTCCATTTTATACAATGAAGGTTCATGTCATTTAATAAGCATAATTCTAAATATTACAGCTCTATAAGATTAAATTTGTATCAATAAAAAATAGTATAGATAGCAAATGGGCAGATTCTGAGCCGTTGAACGGGTTATAGTTTACTTTTCATATAACATGTGATTAAAAGACGGCTATAATAACAGATCCTACAAAAACAATTACAATTATCACTTTCTGGATGTTCATCTTATGGATATGTTAAACATTGATATCAGCATAAAAAATTAGAGTTCACTGAAGTATTATTTACGCATTGACTTAAACACGATGCCAACAGAAATAATCCTCAATAGATGCAAGTATGCTCTAAATATGTCACAAGAACAGGGTACTTAATTCGAAACCAGTCACTAATCCCTTATATTCTTTTCTTGAATCATCTATAGAAAGATGGTGTGCAACCTGTTGGGACACAACCATAACTCGTCCTAGCATATCTTATGCAACTCTAAGTCTTAGTTTATTCAAATCTACGTACTTTCGAACCTGAAAACTTAATTAGAATTTGAAGGTCCCAATCATCGTTTGCACCTTTTCATCGTAGTCAATTTCTTCCAAATCCTTTTCAAATTCCCATTATGCATTGATAATGCTTCCATAAATGCTCTTTTCGAAAACAAAAACACTACACCTAATTACCATTTTATTTGGGAGAAAAAAGGCAGCAACTTATTACACTCTCAATTGATATTCACCTTGCCTATGCGTAGAATGTTACTAATTATCAAATCTGTTGCCATCTCAGAAGCTCTAAAAACCCTTTCCGGTTATAGCAATCTGCAAAAAAAATTAAGAAATAAGTTAAGACAAAAACCCAGTTACATACAAAAACAAAAAAAGTGCAAACTTAAAGTTTTAACCCATAAGATTAACGTACCATAATGTATGCATTACGGTTTACAGATTTGATGGTCAATTGAATACACTTTACGCAGAACCAAGAAGTATGGAGCATCATCCTCTTAATCCAGCTTTCGGGCATGATGTCAGAAACTTTTAATCTGCGACGTATAGCCTCGAGTATGTAGTGAGTTAACTCAACAAATGATACAATCAAGGACCCAATTGCCACTGATCCAAGGCTGTAGCGCATGAGTAGCTTCATTGATGAGAAACTGGAAGAAATGGAATCTTTGTCTGAATCAAAAAGTAGTAACTTATTAGACAAATAAAATGCTAAAAAAACATAGTATACTTATTAGGGTAAGTGGCTAACCGAAGATTCCCCACGAGCCCAATAGTAGGAAGCTACAAAACCGGCAATCACGGTTGAAAAGCATGCTATGATAAACTGAGTAGCCTAACAGCATCTGAATAAGTGGAATAAAATTGAAGCTGCTATGTGAGGTGTGTATTGGATGCTATAGCCACAACAATCATCACAACTAGCCCTTTTAGCTTTAAGATCATAAGCACAACAACTTGTAGTGCAATCATTGTGGACTATTTGACCTGAACTAAAAAGATGGAGGACAACCGACAACCAAAACATGTAAATAACTCCAAGGATTAGGTATGGTATGACTGGAAATATTATGAAAGCATGAACTTCTCCAATGACCTTTGCTGCAACCTACAAGTAGACGAGACAAATTGACTTTTATATATTACAGAAACCGATATTGAAACTTTTAGGATTATATCATTAAGATATAAGCGCTCACCTTAATTACTGAAGTTGCCATGAGGATCCGCTTTACAATAGCTATAGATGATAAAACAACAATCATCACATATGTCATAAAAAAGAAACAACACGGATATGATGTTGCTCCTTAATAAAGTCAATTCATAAATATATAGTAATGAATATATTCAACTCACTTTTGTGAGTAACTGTGTGAAGGGACTTATAATTATCGTTGGAATGTATTAGTTAACGGAAAATAATATATAATTGAAAAAGGTAAGTTAAGATAACGCAATTATAAACATACAAATATATCTTTTGAATGCATTAAGAACGAAAAGAAATAAATGCTCATCCTGAGAAAATAGAAGTTAATATATTATCTACAAGAACTTAAATCTTATATGTACACAACGTTGGATATTGATTTTGTATATTTATGGTCTTTATCACATCAGAACTTCTAGCCCAATAAGCAACATCATGAGAACTAACATACTTGTAATGATTTTCATGTCACGGTTTCTTCTCGTTATTAGGTATCGTGATGGCATATCTTATAGCCTATGTCACCGAATCAATATTCCACGAGTTAACCCTAATCGCACCGCTTAAAGAAGGCGAACAACAAATAATTCTGACACTATAATCACACTTTTTCTACCTTCTGATTAATCAACACCTAACACTTAATCTAAATACCTTGTCTTGAAATAGTGTACTTATAAGGCACTCGATTCATACCATATCGAACCACATTTACAACACATTCAAATATTGCATAGTATACAACTTTACTTGTGCGAATAGCCCAATTCTGTAATCTTCTTGGCTAATAGCTCTAACCATTTCACAAACTTGTAGAAAATGATAGATTGGTTGATTTGCAATTGTAAATAAGCCATCAAATAAATGATAGTTGTAGGTAATAAAAAGTCAGATTCAATGTTATGCTAAATCACTGGACAAGACACTTTCATTGTGTGAATATTTGACATAAAGAAATGATAAAAGATGAAAATGGTATTCATATTACCTCATCCATCACCAGCATTGTACAATTATCAAGTTTGCAAATTTGTTTTTTGGTTAGATCAACAATTCTTCCAGGAGTGCCAAAAATCAGTTGTATAGGTTGATATAGCCGCATAATATCATCCTTCGAACTCGTTCCTCCAGTGGTGACCATCACTTGAATATTTATGGCAACCAGATGGTTTGCTCAAAATGCGTGTTGTTAAGCTGATATTCAATACAGCTATGTATCAACTTTGTACATGAATAACGAAGAATAATTTACACTCTATTGACTTTGTCCATGCATGGTAAAACGAAAATATGAATTGTTTAGCCATTTACCAAAGAAGAAAGCAATATATAAACGTTTTATTAAACGAAGAGAATAAGTACCCTTTTGACACCTTCCTTGCACTTCATTATCAAATAAAAAACACCAGGCTCACAGACAGCCATTGCATTCATTGACCACATCATCTCATTATTCAGGAAAAAGTCAAAGACCAAAAGTCACACAAAGTGCTTATTTATGTGATAAGGAATATAGACATACCTATGAACTTGATTATGCATCTGCAGAATTGAACTTCTCTAGAACATGCTAATCGATTGAGAAAAATACTATGGAGTATTATTGTGTCTTTTTGTTATGAAATTTGATATTGAATTCACATTAAAACGGGTTGGTGCAATGTACCTCACGAACACGAACATGATTCAGTGGCTGATAATGAAAACACGACAAGTTTTCCTTTTTTATTAATGGTTATCTGTGAATTTAACGGTCAAGAAGAGATTCCTTATATCTTCATGTCCTGGTTTGTCCGCCAAGTCTCGAGGGGTCCAACCTTGATTATCTTGTTGGTCAATGTTGGCTCCTTTGTCTAGTAGGAACTTTAATATCTTGATGTTACCCTCACATACTAAAGTGTGAAGAGATGTATATCCATCACTTCTAGCACTGGGGATATCTCCTCCATGACAGATGATTTTCTTAAGCAACTTTAAGTTTTTTTGCTCAACTGCAATGCAAGAATACTTCCCTACATCACATTATGATAGAGTGGCACCGTAACTTGCCAAAGGTCCAACCACAATATCATAACCACCCTTAATAGCCTCCCACAAAGGAACATTCCCTTCTGAATATGTAGTATTTGGATATGCTCCATATTCCAGCAGCAGATAAACACAATTCTCACTTCCTTTTGACTCTGCTATATGCTGAGAAAATCAAAACACTATGAAAGTCAAATTGAGGTATATGTCCAATGCAGTAATAATTAATTTGCAATCAAATATGTACATACCAAAGCAGTTCTTCCATTGTTGTCCTACTCATTGGATCAAGACCTTTCTTTAACAGTTTGTGCAACAACTCATCATTTCCTCTAAGTGTAGCAAACCATAGACTTAAGGGAAAGTCCATCCTGCCACAAGCCAGCATGTTTTCTGTATCCAGCAACACTCTACTGGATCATTCTTTTCTTTCAAATGCTGCTCTCAGGAAAAAAATAGATAAATCTAATGAATCAAGGAGATACTATATTGTCATACAATTAATGGTAATAGATATGAAGAGATATGCTACAACTTGAACAAACCTGTAGGATATTGTTCATAATGACAGTTCGATCACCAATATTGGCAAGAGGAATTCCTTTACATCCGCCGTTGATGGAAAACTTGGAGGCCACACCGAACCTATTTTTAGCCACAAGTTATCGTTCCCAAATGATACTTTTCTTAAACTACAATATTAACAATATGCCAATTGACACTAACACAATGCTAATAAAGTAATTGCGGGAGCTACGGTCGACAAGCCTCGATAAGCAAAGGTATCAACACATACACACATGTCGCTTGTCATGGCTTACCTAAACTCAGGCCATAAGGAATCCAGATCATCCCAAACCAAGGTAGACATATAATAGTCACCCCTGTATGTTTCACCACGAGTATTCTAATTTCTTTAAAATGTGTCGTGTTTTAAATAATTTTAAAATTTTAAATGGCTACATGATTTATATCCAAAATGCTTCTATGAATAAGCATAATTGACTCACCTCCTCATATCTTTGAAGACTATTTAAGCATAAGAAATCCAAAATGCTTGAGATTTCTTGTTTTATCCTCGTATACGTACGTTTTT
The DNA here is from genome assembly GCA_022545495.1 of Chrysanthemum lavandulifolium. Taxonomy (NCBI): domain Eukaryota; kingdom Viridiplantae; phylum Streptophyta; class Magnoliopsida; order Asterales; family Asteraceae; genus Chrysanthemum; species Chrysanthemum lavandulifolium. The sequence continues at coordinate 248,495,593 of CM040241.1, read as the reverse complement.
ACTTACTAGTAGGGTACTCGCGCGTTGCAGCGGCGAGTATCTTAAAATAAATTTTTTCGATTAATCATGTATTTTAGTTTATTATGTTCTTTTTTACAACAAATTTACGGGAATCAAGAATTTTGTTTGGCCTGCTCGCTCGAAATGACCGCTTGTCTGCGCCATTTCGGCTCGACCGCTTGGATTGTATTTGTTTGAGCTCAGCCCATTCAGATAATGTCTTTATTATTTGTATTAGTGACATTTAACGACGAATCAGTGTTTAAGTTAGTTGTAATAGATGCTTGATAATTTGTATTTCTTGTGTAAAAGGTGTTTTAATAACTGCATTAATTGTATTTATTGACCTGTTAATTAATTGACTACATTAAATATCTTGACCACATTAATAGTGCTTTGTATTTTGTACATTAAGCTTTAAGACTTGTAAGTTTTAAAATTAAGATTGATGAGAAAAATCATTAATAGTGCATTGTGCATTGTACAATAGGCTTTGTATTTTGTAAGTCTTAATTTTAAGAATATAAAAAAAAGATTCATTGCTCTATTATAAGTAGTATAGATACAGATAAGCAATTAAATAATAACCTATTCAAGAGATAAATATTTTATTTGGTTGATTTGTAAAAGATGAATAATAAAAATATCAGTTTATTGAAAAATCTTAATCAACTTCATGAAGAAGTTATAGGTTTGATATGTTACTAAAAAGTCAACAATAATTTCTTATTAAATAAATACTTTTAGAGTACATTGTATTCTACCTGCTAATAGAGCTCGGTACCAAATTGTGTTATTGCCGAATTATTGCATCGTCATGTCAGATTTTGCCCAATAATAGTTTTAAAATATAAAATTGAAAAGCGCACTCACTCGTATAATCCAAGTAATAGGTTTATGAGGCACACCGTATTTACACGTTTGACATAAATTAAGAAAGGAAAAAAAAAAAATAGGAAACACCTATAATGTGTCGTTATTGCCATGGCGAGAAGTGGATAACACAACCACGGGTACGTTGATCACGCCATTATAAATGTGTAACGAGTCTTGTTATGCAGGGCTCTTCTCAATTATTGAAATATATATTGGATACGAGATATTCCAAAATAATATATAAAATGGATGATGTACATATTTTACCTCAAAGCTAGTAAGCATATAAACAAAAGCATTTTTTAAATAACATAAAAAGGCTTTCGCCAATAAATAAACAGATTGTGCAAAATGCGTATCTACTAGGGGTCATTGTCTTGCCTCTAATAAATTAGATTTCTCCAGCTAATCTTTTGTATTTACTATATTTGGAAATAAGGAAACTTAACATTTAAGGAAAACTTTATATTTTTTTCAACTGGTTAGGTAGCAAAACGATAGGTTTTAAATAGTTCATATGATGGAAGTGTAATCGGAGTAAGTAACATCATTAGAATAAGCTAATTGAAGCTACAGGATTTGCATTTAAATCTCTTCATTTACTCGTTTGTTCACTATATTTAAATAGATATAGTGCATTTCAGCTACCTATAAGGCTATAAATAAACACTAGAGAACTCCAAAAACTACTTTGTTCATTTAAGTAATCATCCATTTCGTTTCTTTTCTGTAAGGGCAAAAAATTATATTATAAAAGCTTCGAAATACAAGAAATTCATTCAAAAAGCTATTGACAAGATTCGTCGATCACTAGAAAACCAAATGTCTTGCAAGAAAAAAAAAAAAATCTTATTTAAATATTTTTGGGAATGATTTTGCAAAAAGTTTTTGTTTACGTAAGGTACGTGTTGGGTAAGGGTAATCGACCGTTTGGGTTCCCATGTTCGGTAAAAACCCCAAATTATGACTGGAGTCAAAAGTTGGGGTAACACTCACAAGTCAATTGGTGTGTGTAAGTTTTTTAGTCGTGAATGATTTGGTCCATTTCAAGGAAATGACCCGGTATTTTTAGGGATGCATTTAGGGTTTCGTGCCATGGATATGATCCAGTGGTTTAAGGATGTCCACTTGGTGGTCATCCAGAGGAGGGGACAAGGATGACACGTGACGTGTCGCCTTTGGTTATGTCAGGTTCATGGAATGTCCCATGCACGATACTACATATCTGTGAAATTTTCGTACCACTACCTCAGTAGTGTCTGTTGTAACAGCCCTGACTTAGGTTTTGCACTTTGTTTGTAGAAAATTTGAGTTTCTTGTAGAAAGTTTGTAGACTTTTGTATCCTTGTAGACTTTTTATGTTACAAAAGTTCATAGGTGTTTGTCTGTGTATTTGACTACTTCTTGTGGGTTTACTGGTTGATTCCAAAGTTGTATTTGGTCGGTTGTCAACTTAAGCATTACGTTAGATTTTTTTCTTCTTAGTTGTAGCAAGAATGTCGATCTATGTGTCATTACTCTATCAAGAGTGTGAGTTGTTGTCTCTTTTTCTAGTATGTGTCCAACTTGACGTTTTACTCTTTTTCCCTTTTTGTAGTTCTGTTGACTGTGGCGAGGTGATTTGAGCTAATGGTTGTTGCTTTTCCTTGGTTTAAGGGGGATATTTTCATAGTTCCTCCTAAGGAGACTATTGTCTTATTTTGGAGAGAGTGTTTCGATGATCTCATACTTGAAATATGTTTAGGTGAAGAGGTTCGTTTGAAACTTAAATCTTTTACCAAAGGTGTTTGAGGTTAAGAGAAAGTCCTCAAGGGTTTTGCTTTCTCAAAAATCTCTTCTAAGTCATGCCATGGTGAAGTTGATCACCATGGTAAGAAACTTAAATATTTTACCGAATATTTAGGAGCAAGTCGTTCTACTGCCTTGGATGACGCTATGTGTAACACCCCCAATTTCGATATAGCAGCGGAATTCAACTTGGGTATTACTTCATAGCACAACATTCATAAATTATAGAAAACGACTCTAAATGAGACGTTTTAAAAAGATTATCATTCGAATAAATTAAACATCAGAGTTTACAAGAGATCCCAAATAGTTTCATAATACATCATACATTCATAATACATCATACATGAACCATAAAAGTTTTTAAGTCTTTTCGAATGATAATAAAATACAAGCCTTCAAAATGTCCCTACGACTCCGTGTCAGCTAATACCTTAAGGACCTGAGATAAAATATGCTAAAAAAGTCAACACAAAGGTTGAGTGAAATTCATAGATTCATAAATAAATAGTGGACCACAAGATTTCAGAGTTATGGTGATAATTACAACGAGTACAATAATCATTGCAATAGTTATTATTGCTCTAAGCTCCCGACGCTCAAAACGTTAACTGGGGGTATCAAAACAATGATAATAATAATGGCCCTGGAAGATAATTTTTCGTATACCTAGTATCTCAAATATAGGGCGTCTGGTTGTCTATCCTCAACACAAACGGGATTCGTCAATCCCAATAGGCCTATTCACAATATTCGCGTTTACACAGAGTAATTAAACTTTTATGGAAATAGTGGTAGCTTAGACAATAATACTTTCAGATAAGAATACAGTTTTAAATCACCTGTGTCCATAGTAAAATAGCATGTATTTCCTCAAGGAGTTTATAAAATAGTTAATCGAGTAAAAGTGGGGCTACGAACTCACCTTAAGCAAATATGATAAGCAAACTGCAAATAAAATGATAAATAAGCCGAGAATACTCTACGAGCAACCTAAAATAATACGTTGCGTCTTAAGTTTTAAATGATAATGTAAATATGCAAATAAGTTTTATAAAGTTATTATATTAATTATGCCATTGTACATAGAGTTTATAAAGTTTATAAGAGTTCAAGGACTAATTTTGATAAGTATATAAATTTTTACAAGCCCTAAGTTAAAAGCTGTTAGGTTTTTAGAAAGTTCACCGGACTCAATAAATTCGTTACTCCTAGACCTTAAAGAGTTTGACTTGGTTTTTACGTACGCGGAAAGGTTTTTTTGGTGCACTAAATTGATTTGTGGGTCCCATTGTTCCAAAAATTACATAACCCGAGTGAAATTACTAATTTACTCTTAAGTATCCAAGTTGATTTCTAACAACATCAAATAAGTCCCACTAAAATGGCAATATCTTAAGTTCTAGAACTCCATTTTATCCCGTTCAAGTGGCCACGTTTAAGTTAAAACGTTATCTACAACTTTCATTTGAATGCCAATAGAGGGTTCATAAAAACTTTTATTAGCTTTTAGCCAATAAAATTCGTTGTGCAGTTTTTGAAGTAGTTTACTGTTTATTTTCTATTTTAATCATCAGGAGGAGTTGCGGAATGTGCCACTCGAAAAAATGACCAAAATACATTATAATATAACTTTATATTTTTACCTAAGGTCCAATGTCTACTGATTAAATCAGTTAATTGCTTTTACCCCTGGTCCAAAATTGTCTTTACACATTAGTCCAGATCAAGTTTTCTAATGTTACAAATCATATACAATACATAATCAAGTCTAATAAGTGTATAAAACATATAAAATACATACAATATGTAAAATCACATAAGTGAACTGAAAATGAAAGTTGTTTCCTTACAAAGATTTGTGGTGAAAGATCAAGAACAATTACAAAGAATCTAGTACAAAACAAACGAAACCTAGTTTCTAATCACCAAAATCACCCAAAAAAATCAAGATTCCAATATTTGATCAACCCTTTATAATTCTTTCAAAAACCTTGATTCACCAATAAAAATGATAACTAAAAACCCTTGCCAAGACTTCCAAGAAATCCAAGATTTGATGAGATTTATTGAGATTTGAGTGAAATAAACCAATAAACAAGACTAGAACTACAAAAACTATGATCAAGATATTAATAAACTTTTTGATGAAATGCGTGTTTGTTGGCTAAGTTGGGTTGTTCAAGAGGGAGATGGGGCAAAGAAAATGAAGATCTTGATCTAAAATTGCATGTAGTTATGAGGTAGTGGGTTTTAGTAATTGGAACATGCAAGATGAGTAGAACACTTGCCCAATATGTTGGGAAAGTGTCCATGGGCATGGGTTTTTGTGTGAAAGGGGGGGAGTTATCGTGTGTAGTGTTGGGTGTTAAGGGTGTAGTTTGATCTCGGTAATTGAAAACGTAATGTTTTTAAGATGCGAAACATAAACCGTGTAACGTAAAAATCTAAAGCTTGTAAAAATGTTATAACTTGTCAAAATAACTAAATTTAGTATTTTAGATGAGACACTAGCTTATCATAGTGTTTAAACGTTGTTAAAGTTAAAAACGTAGATCGTAAACGCGTAAAACGTAAAATGTGTAAACTTTATGTAAAAGTGGAAAAGTAAAAATATCAAATATAAAATATGAATGTAAGGAAGTTATAATGCATAAAACATGTAGACTGAGCATAGCATGGAGTCGGTTTCAGTTAAATGTACGTTTTACAACGTACGCGAGTCAACCAAACCGATTACTCGTAAAAGTTAATTTTCACGAAATTAAAATAATAGTAAAAATAAATGATTAAATAATGACCTCAAAATGAGAATTGTTACACTACGAATGATGGGCATAAACTAGCCATTGATGCCTACAAGTCAATGGTTGATGCTCCACAACGATAGTTGAGGACCTGTTACTACTGGAGATGAGGATGTCCATGAATCAATTGCTCTGGTGTCCAGTTTATTCCTCCTCACTAGTATTCCTTTGATGGTTTTATTTTTTCTTATTTCTATTGAAGTATTTGCTATGTGTTGTAACATGCGTTGTTCCTGATGTGTCACGTAGTAGAGCTTATTATGAAAGGATGGGAGCTTTAGAAGCTGAAGATCTAGTCAGGTCCTTTCACACCAGTTTGGTGTTAGACTGCCCAATTTGCGATCCCTCACCTTGTCATGTTTACTTTGAGATCATTATTTTGGGCTCATGCGAGGTTCCAGGGTTCTTGGAGTACCCTGTTTTTCTATTGTGTCCAAGGACACCTCTCATGAATCGTGATTGATCTTATTTGTTATTATGGAAACCTTCTTTAGATTGCTGATTTATACTCTTCAACCATGAAGGAGGTTAAAAAGTCAGGAATGGTCTTGGGTCGATCTGATGGGCTTTCTCTAACGGCTCAAGTAGAGGTCGTGTCCCACCAATAATTCCTTGTTTACGGTGGTGATAGAACACATGGGCAGGAAATGAAAACACCCTGGAAGTGAATGATATGATAACTTCCAGGATTTAGTTGGTGTTTTTCAGGATGAGGTTAGTTTGGTCATGTTGCCTTGTTCGGCCAGGTTCGTGAGGGATTGAGTGGCTTTAAGCGAGGCTGAGAAGAAAGACCTTGTGATTCTTCTTCTTATTTTCAGACAAAGGCTTGTACTCGCTCCTCGTTTCGTACTAGATAGGTCCAATCTTGACCAATCTCAGTGTTTTATGATTTTATACTAGTGGATACTACGAAGTAGGTTTATCCTTTAGTTCATTATGAGTTCTTTGACTTGCATCGTTGAAACTTGGTGCCTGGCGGTTTTGATTAACCCGGACTTAAGTTACTAATAATATGATTTGCCGAACGCTCTGAAAACATATTATCTGGTCATTGCGTTAGCATACAACATAATAAAATCCAAACACTAAGTTTCAGAATCACGTTTTGTTACAATTAATTATCTGATTATGCAATTTCGAAACAAATAGTATATTTTCAATAATCAATCCCAAACATCCTCTATACATAATAGGTTGTAAATAAGTTTCAAGCCAAGTACTCACTATGTCTCAAAATAAATATTTACCTTTTTGTTTTAGATTGTCTCAAAATAAGTGTTCCTTTTGTATTTCAACCAATTAAAATATATGCAAGTAGATAGAGATGATACTTGATTAGTGGAAGGTGTATATAATGAGAATTTTGATTTTTTTTTTTTTTTTTTTTTGGAACGGCAATGAGAATTTTGATATTAGTTAGTGAAATATTAAATTAAACATTTATTTAAATAGGGGCGAGTATATTTGTGTAATCTTGAGACCATGGTACTATTTAACAAGCAGTTTCACATGATTGTATTTTTAACAGGAAACTCATTTTTAAATTTGTTAATGGATATTAGTTTTCATCCATCAAACTGATGAACGTGAGATGCAAATGGTTATCCTTTTGGGATTTTGTCGACAAAGGATATTAACCCACCATGTCCAAATCTTCACTAGATTAATTTAGAGTAAATTACATAAATGGTTCATGTGATTTGACGAAAATTCCACCTATCGTCCTTCAAACTTGAAAGTTGCATAAATCGTCCCTATCGCTGCAAAAGAATAACATGAATGGTCCTTTTGAGGCATAAAAGTTGCATAAATCATCCCTATGGTTTGGCAAAAATTTCACCTACCAACCCTCAAAAGGACCATTCATGTTATTCTTTAGCAGTGATAAGGACTATGTATGCAACTTTTAAGTTTGAGGGACGGTAGATAAAATTTTTGTCAAACCACATGGACCATTTATGTAATTTACTCATTAATTTATTATCACCTCAAATGGATCCTAATCATTGTGTACCAATTATTGACTATCTATTGTAATTAAGTAATACTAACAATCTATTTAAATCAGGGAGTTAGTGAAATCAATAAAAATAGTAAATAAGAATTGGCCTACAATGGTGGTTTACTGGTTCACTAATCACTTAGACTTTTTAGGCTGAATATCACCATATTTTTATTTTCGTATTTGAATTATCAACACTGTAAACTCAATCTTGAAATCACAATGTAGCTAAATCAATGAAATTAGAAAACTAAATCAATGAAATTAGTTTTATTGTAAGTGTAACTAATATAGTATGACTCTTAACTAATAAGCATATACTACTGCCGAAAAGATGAGTTCATCACTGCCTATAGGCTATATCTTGCACTCATTCCATCCTGAGTTATTTCATACACGACAGGCAAGTTATCCAAGGCTCTATAAGACACATAGTAGTATGCCCAATATGCGTTTGCTGTATAGTACATTTAGCACGACTAAATTAATCAAACTTGAAGACTAGAATTCATCTAAACATGTTAGAATAATTCCTGAAATGTAATATATGTGTTAGGAATTAGAATGAATAGAAACCAGAAATCCTCTACAAGTGACGAGTTATATGAAACCATAGACCATCCCTCTCGGGCCTTTACATATGGAGATCTATATACAACTTGAAAGTGGTCATGTATATTGTTGATACTTTATCCTTTTTTCTCATGATCTAAATTGCAAGGCTCGACCGGCATGGACGGACCCACATGAGAGCCGGGTGTGGCGTACCACACCCCATTTTAAATCACGAAGTGTAAATTTTTGATAAAATGTGTCATTTTTTGTCATGCAACCCCAATTTTGTGATAAATTCTTCATCGGGCAACTTTAATACTTATAATCATAAACGAAAAAATTATGCAACACCCTCTCAAAATTTCTGGGTATTATCTCCAATTTTTTTGAATGAAGTAGAAACTAGAAAATATCTATAGTTTTACATGCATACATGATCATATATGATCAAGAGTAAGGATCAAATAAAAAATAAAAGTAAAATAAAAACTATGAGAAATAACAACAACTGTATATTTCAGATGCACCTATAAATAAATATGCATAACCTATGAAATTCTTCTTCTATATTTAAATTGTACAGCTGAAAATATTTCTCATTTTTATTTTTCTTCTTAGTAGATATATGATCAAATCAGAACTAATATTTTAATTTAAATGGTGATCAGAAACCGACTACCTAACATCTAAAGAATTAAACGATCATATCATTAATTTGTAAGACGTGATATATTAATTAACTGATGATGTGTGATTACACATGTCATAACATTTATATCTTAACATTTATGCTTGGGCTTAAACTATACTAATCATAACCTAACAACAAATACTAATTTAAAACTAACACATATAACTCCACTAACAGCCCCCAACAGTTGGAGCGGGAGGTGAACGGACGCTCATATTGTCTCAAAACTCAGCAAACAAAGCATGCAAATTTTGTAAATTCACCAATGATGTGCTTTAAGACATGAACATTTTCACATTAATTATTGAGGAAGTAACACCAGACGATATAATTAGGTTGTCCACGTCAAGTTTAAGAGGAATAAGGTTGGTAATAGAGTTAATGGCATAAAGTTTATCGGTTTGTGATAGGGTACGAAAAAGGGAGTAGTGTTCGTCATTATGAACGAAGGTTTGGTAGGACGTTAAGGTGAAGGTTGAGGAAGAGTTAGACTTATAGTGGTCGAAGTTTAGGGAAAAAGTAGTCGAGCTTTATTCGACTGAAGTTGCAAACAAAGAAAGTATGTGAAGACAACAAGCTTTAGTCGACTGAAGATGCAAATAAAGAAAAAAGGTGAAGACAGTCGAGCTTTAGTCGACGATGTAGAAAAAAAATTGAGAATCGACTTTTAGATGCTTAAACAAATTTTAATAACACAATATATCCAAGATTTGTGAGAAGCTCAGCAACCAAATTTAAAAAAAAAAAACATATTTTTTAGCTCAAGCCCAATTCCAATTCGAAAGCCCAATAACAAAACACAGGTGGAATAGTGGATGGAACAAAAACTTGATGTCAAACGATGGAATAATTCCCAAAACACGATCACTTCAATCCCAAAAACAGAAATACACGAACTCCTTTTTCTTTTTCTTCAAAGCTAAACGAACCTAACTCGGATATCATGTAAAACTTGATATATTGATTAATTGATTATGTGAGATAACGTATATCCCAATATTTATACCCTAACATATGTGCTTGGGCTTAAACTATACTAATCATAATCTAATCCATATACTACTAATACAAATAAGTCCAGTAATATAATTTTCATTGTAACAAAATAAAAAATAAAAAATGATTACGTGCAACTTAGAAAAGCAATTATCAAAAAGCTTATTTTCATAGCATAAACAAAATCACATCTTAAAAATTAAATCGAAATTCAAATAAATATCTTTTCCTCTATAATGAAGTAACGAATCATAATATGATCACCATGTGCGCCGTTTAAATTTGATAGACAAAGCAAAAAAGGAAATGCCCCTATTATGCTTTGGGCCTTATTTTTAACTCGTACTACTTTTACTTTACTTTTGAAGTGATCGAACACGTATTACCTATTTTACAAAGTGAAAATCATAACAATGATGTTACTAATGGTAATTATAAGGCTGTTTATCTTTTTATCAATAGAATAAAATGAAAGCAAATTGTTACTATATGAATAACTATAGTTCTAACAACAAACATTATTGAAAACATCAACCAAATTAATCTCACCAATAATTGTTAAACGACTAGACAAGACATACTCATAGTTCACATTTATACGTTTATCATTTATCGGATAGTTCACACTTACAAGTAATGCACTTATCAGGGTCGTCTCGTGGATTTCGAATGCCCTGTGCGATAATGATGACTAGGCCCCTATGTTTGACGAACTATAAGGCTTTCTTAAACTTAAAAATAACTAGGATATCCAAAAGAACAACAAATATTGCAATAAAATAACTAGGATCAAAATAAAAACAACAATGGCCGCCAAATTTGTGATATTAATTCTCTTTTACCAATTATCAAAACTTTGTAGACAATATATTTGTACGACACGTATTTGAACAGTTATAATAATATGTGAAAATAATGGTCGAAAGTGCTAATGCTTTAAACCTTATATACTTGTTTATAAATAAAACTAAAACAAAAAAAGAACAAAAGTGTAAAAGCTAGAAACTCCAAAGGGCAAAGCACAAATAATGCATATTAATCATCTTCCTCAACTACTAAATCCATACCTGCGTATACCTCTAAAAACACAAATTTATTCACTAATAATGAATTATTTTCATATTTCTTTTGTAAAACCTGATAATCGTGTGTTTTTAACCCATTCTTATCAGTTATAAACTAGAAATCGAATTAAATCAGTCCTTATGTCTAAAATCGTGAGCCCTCTCAGAAAATGAAGGCCCTGTGCGATCGTCCACCTCGCACATGCTTAAATCCGACCCTGACACTTATGCACACACATATACATTTACTAGATAAGTACTCGCGTGAAACACACATAATCTACTCTAATCTTAAAGTCAAAACATGATTCCTTTACTTTCTTAATTTAAAGCAGTTGTAAAAGATATTCCTGACTCGTTTCTTTATGAAGTGGGTGTTGGTTTTGTATTCATATCCATTCCTTTCGTACTGATGGACCATATTACTGGGCTGGTTGAATGGGCTAAAAGATCTAAGTTGCATCTTTAGATATTAGTGGCTTCGAATATCATTCGGTTTATTTGGTTCGATTAGTTCGGTTAAATATTTCTTTTTGAGTAAAACTAATAACTGAACTGAATCGAATTTAAAATAAATTTAAAACAGAAGCGAAAACCGAATTTGAATTTGGGTCAGTTTTCGAATTGACCCGAATAACCTAAAACATAGCTTATATATTTTTCCATTTAGTTATAAATACTTTTTTTAGCAAAAAAAAATTTTAACTTAAAAAAATATTGTATTATAATAAAAAAGATTTTAAAGGTCTTTTTATGTATATAAGTATAAAAAATATACTTTTTATATGAATTTGTTTTTTGTTTCGATTCGGTTTATATTTTGCAAAAACTTTATCCAAACCAAAAATCGAATATTTAATTCGGTTTGGTTTAGTTTTGTTAAAGTCAGTTCGTTTTATTCAATTCGGTTTCGGTTTTCGGTTCCTGCGAGTATTATCCGGTTTGTGAACACTCCTATTACGTATGTAGTTTGCATTTAAAATTTACTTATATCACGGAAAATTTTTCTGAACATCGTAATAATTTAAAACTCACTATTAAAGTCCGTTTAGCTATGGGCCTAAACCTATAGATTAGTCGGTCAAAATATCTCGTAAAGAAAGAAAAAAAAAAAGAAGCAGCTAAACCTACACTCACAAGTCGAAACACACTTATAAGATCATCTATTAAGAACGACCCACGATCACAACAAATTAAAACGCCAATGACGGAGTAATTATAGAGCATCGGATGATCTTAATCTCGGAGACAAACTCTCTATTTTACAACGTCTATAATTCATAGTTCTTGGGTATAAAGTTTCGATTCTAAGCCTAAATGTAACTTTAATAGATAGATTGATCAATGATCAACATTCCACCTAAGAAGACACCGGACCGTGGTTCTTATTAGTAACACCACATATATAATCAAGGTCTCGCAAAAAACGAGCTAAGTTTGTGTATCTCGAAATCGGCTCGTATAAACCTGCAGACGAAATGTGTGATACTACGTAATATGGTACTGTAAATCATTAAGTTGTTGAAAGAATAGGCGACTGAAGTATGTATGTAGCATCATGTTTTCGGTAGAAATTGATTCTCTTTTACTATTATTGGTGCAACTTTATATACATCACCTACTTATATTTGATTGACCTATGGCAATAAATGACAGAATCTAGTAGCACCAATCATTAGACAAGCTCATTGAGTACACTATCTTAGACTAAAAGCGATGACCGAATGGTTCGGTCCGTCTACCCGAACCAGACCCCCACCCTCCCCAAAATCAATTGTTTTGGTCTGCAAATGAACTAAATGAATTGAAGACGTTTGTATGTGAGGGATGATTTTATTTTATTTTATTTTTTATTTTATTTAATTTTGTAGGGTGTTTTTTGGTTGTGAGCACGGTCCTCTTACTACGAGCATGTAGACTGTGTTTGATCCAGGAGAGAGAAACTGAGTTGCCGCTGATGTAGTAGGGCTTGTTTTGTGGTCTTGGTGTGGTCTTTATTACTATCGGTCTTATAACATTTACTTCATCATATTTAGGTTTTTATTTTTATCTTTGAAGAAGGATTGGTCTAAGTATTTAGTCATTATTAACAGTACTTGTGTTCTAAATTATAGAGAAGTTGAGAACCAAACCAAAAGAATGTGTATCGATGTGATGCGGCGGTCTTTCACATCAACACATCACCAATTCCAACATCAAATTCTGGCGGTGATTGCCAACCTACTTACCATATATGTATCCAAAAGGTGTAAATCTATGCGAACACCTTGACCTCATGGACTTTTAATCGGATGCCAACCTGACCCTTTCTAAGGACCAGACCCCAAGCAATTATCACTTGTCTCAGTGATCTATTTAGTCAGAAGTTGGGATCGAACCCATGGCATTTTCCAAAGAGGCATTCCTTTGACCAGTCTACTGAACGTTTGAGGTGGGAGAATGATACCACTGGAGCTAGAGGTATCCATTTTCGGTTTTTTTCACAAACCGGTTTGGGTTTGAAAACCGAACCGGTTTTTAGTCAACGGTCAAGAACGATTTTGACCAAAAAACCGGTTCGGTTCGATTTAGTTTTTGAAAGGAAAAAAATCCAGACCGGTCCAAGCCGGTTGGGGTCGGGTGGAAACAATTTTTTGTGGAAAAACCGGTTAAAACCCTTATTTTCTTTTCGTTTGGCTTGATGAATCAGTTTTAAGGTCCGATGTGCAGAATAAAGTACCAAAATTGGCTTGATATGCTTAAGGGATGAGGTGGAGACCCATGAAAATGGCAACTTCGTGACTTTAAAGAAATAACTAAAAAATGCAGACCACTTATGTTAGAATCAATTGCCATTGAACTATATATAGCCATTAATATAAGTCAACAAAAACATTCTTTGAGCCTAAATCTTATACAAGGAATTGCCATTAAACTATATATAGCCAGAACTAGCCATAAAATACTTGAAAATAAAACCGGTTTGAAACCGACTTTTCTAAACCAGTATAACGTCTATATATAGAAACCGGTTTCCAACCGGCGGTTTTTGGCCAAACCGAAACAGGTTTGGGTCAAAACCGGTTTTGATTTCCCCTTTTTTTGGGTTTCGGGTTTTTTGTACAAGACTAACTGGAGCAAGCCCCATATGATACATACCATTTATGTATTGAATGCTTAAATACAAATATATCTCACAAAACACTCATGCAAACAACCTTTTACCAAAAAAAAAAAAATCTTTCTTTTTATTCAACAGTGCACGGTGGTCTGCACCACCGGATAATGCGAATTGTGGCCCTTCACATATTTTCATGCTACTCCGTAACAATAAAAGGCGTGGTCACACTTCGGTCACCATGAAATGAGTATCATCGCATCCAGTAATCTTCTAGGGTTATGGTTAGCATGCCAATACATCATTTGCAAATAAACTCCAATTTGTTAACTATTAGAAACTAGAGTTGAGATCAATATAGAACCCATATTTCCATGGAACAAATGAACCAATCATAGCCCTCCATCTTTTATCTAAATTAATAAAAATCATTTTTCACATTTTTTTAAAACAACATATCTTACAAACGGTAAATTTTCAAAATATAAAAATATTATCGCGACGAAATTAAATTATCTTTCATAAATGCACTTTTATATATTTTAGACAAACATTTTTTCAAAATTCATCCGAAAAAATCATATATGATTTTTACGAATCATATATGATTTTCAAAAATCATGTATGATTCGATTTTTATGAATCATATATGATTTTTACGAATCATATATGATTCTCGAAAATCATATATAATTAGTAAAATCGAATCATATATGATTTTCATAAATCATATACGATTTTGTTGATCAAATTTTGAAAAAAAAATGGTTAAAATATATAGTAGTGCGTATCTATAGAAAGATAATTTAATTCTCGTCATGATAATTTTTATCGCGTAACGATTAACGGTTTGCGAGATATTTAATTTTTTAAAAGGGTGAAAGTTTATCGTAATAAAAAATGAATGGTTATTATTGGTTCATTTGATCTATGGTAAATTTTGGATGTATATTGAACTTTTGCCTTAGAAACTAATACAACTGTTTTTAGTTTAATTCACGTAGTTTGTCAAAACATTTTGACGTGTATATGTAAACTTTGTTTAAACTATAAGTATAATAATTAATAAATATTATATAAAAAACACGCAAGAAACAGGAAAAAGGTATTCCATTCAATTACCAACTAGAAAAAACAAGCCAAATATTTTGTGCAAGAGTATTAATATATTTTCGAAATTTCATATATCATTTCCAAATGATTAAAAATATCATATTTTTTGAAAGGTTAATTTCTTACATAAAGTCTTGGTGTCAGCGGATCGACGGTGGGAGGTCTCAAATTACGTTGTCTAAATCGGGTCCGCTAGAGATCCTCGGCGAAAATGCCTATTTCAAATACCCGAGTGGAAAACCCCTACTAATCCGCCTCAAGGCACGACAATTAATAGGGTAAACCTCACTTTTCCAAGATTCGAACACAGGGGTTACTGGGCTAAACCCGCCGTTAAAGTGCTACGGCGAAGGAAAATCCTCATTCAAACCCATGCGGTTTGAACTCAGACCTCCCTCAAAGAGCTCTTTCATGGTGAATTGGCATGCTAACCATAACCCTAGAAGATTCTTGGATGCGATGATATTCATTTCATGGTGACCCAATACGTATTAAGGGCTCATCTTCACCATCCATTTAAAGAGATCGATGGTTGAGATTAAAATCATTTTATTATTTCACATATTTTTATAATTTAAACATCTCTTAAACCGTTAATCGTTAAGAAAATAATTACACCATCGCGACAAGATTTAATTATCTTCTATGAGCGGTCACTTTGATATACTTTCGAAAAAAAAAAATCGCTTTTTTCACGTTTTTAAATCTTTTTTCGTTTTTCTTGAAATCGAATTTGTATGAAATATCATATATGATTTAACACTAATTTAAATATCACATGTGATATTAGTGTTAAATCACATATGATATGTAATATCATATATGATCTAGTGTTAAATCATATATGATAAATCACATATGATATACATATCATATATGATTTAACACTAATATCACATGTGTTATTCAAATTAGTGTTAAATCGTATATGATTTTTCATGCAAATTTCGATGAACGTAAAAACAAAAAAAACTTGAAAAAAACATGAAAAACACGAAAAAATTTTTTTCGAAAGTATATCAAAATCTTTATCTATGAAAGATAATTAGATGCTTCGTCGTAATGGAATATTTTTTCGACGGACGATTAACGGTTTAAAGATATTTATATTTGAAAAAAAATGATGAAAGTGGGTTTTTTTTAATTGTTGTATTAATCTCATCCATTAGATCTAATAAAAATGAAGGGTGAAGATTGATCACTTAGTATGTAAATAATCTTTTGTCCTCAAATAATCTTAAATCATATAAAATTGCCTCAGTTTTTTCACTCATCTTCCTATTAAGGGAGATGATTTGCACATTTTATAAAATGATTGGAACGCTTTAATAAATTGTGTTTGAACATTTATGTCATCACATGATGAAAATGTAAAAGTAACTGTGACAATATAAATGTCCAAATACAATTAATTAAAGTGTACTAATCATTTAATTAAAGTGTGCAAATATTTTTTTTTCTGTTAATGCTTAAATTGACACATGTTAGTTATGTAGGTTGTTACTCCATTATCAAAGTTTATGAAGAAAACGAGCCATCACTTTACAATACATTGGCAATTGACATGTAACATTAGGCTCGGCACATTAAGGCTGGACACAATGGTTCGGTTGAGGGAGAGGTCAACCGACCATTTTGCTCGGTTGTGCCCATTGTGGGTACTAGGTGATGATCGGTTGGTTGTTGCCATTTGGACAACCTAGTTTGTGCTAACCGAGTTGAATGCACACAAAAATCCAATTTTTGTTACCTTTTCATATTAAACAAAAAAAAACTTTTTTTAATAAAACTTTACCACTTTTACATCCTATAAATACTAACTCAAATACATTTCTAAAAAAAAATCTCGGTCACCATTGCTAAGGCAGCTTGGTGGGTCGTCGGAGAGAAAATTGATGTGGGCGGGCTATCCATCGTTACTGCTTGTTCGTACTAAGGGGGATTGACCTATTTTATCTCGCTACGTCGATATTTTCTTTCGGCAATTTACGTGCGATTGATTGCCACAAGAAAGCGACATTATATATATATATATATATATATATATATATATATATATATATATATATATATATATATATATATATATATATATATATATATATATATATATATATATATATATATATATATATATATATATATGCGCGGTCTACGCGTCAGCAATATTAGATGCAGATCTTTCTACTACTCATTTAGACCAATAGGAATTTAGTATTACTAAATACTTTTATTTAAGCGAAAAGGGCATAATAGTCAAAAATATTTTTAGTTTCTTTTGATTTTTTTTAATTAAAAACGCGTTTTAAACTCCCTTTTTTCTTTTTTTTTTTTTTTTTTTTTTTTTTTTTAATCATGATGCATGTTTTAAGGAAAATGAAGTGCATATATGTTTTTTCTATTTTAAATTTACATATATGTTTCTTGTGTAACGCTTATACATCAAACTTGTTCGCTTAAAATGGTAATGCATATATGTTTCTAGTATACATTTTTAATCTTCAAAATTTATAACAAAAACATAAGGATAGACATATACATGTAGCCTCTAAATGTATAACAAACCAAAAATATAAACACTATACACAAAAGTTGATATAAAATGAAATATAATTTAAATACAAATGTATCTTTATTAAGTATATATGTACACGTTAAACAAAAACATGTGTGCACATTTCAAGAATACGTGTGTGACTCTTTCGCTTAACATAGATCCACACTTCACTTTCCAAGAACATATGTGCACATCATTAAAAAATATATCTTGTTAAATATAGATGTGCACATCGTTAAAAAAACACGTGTGCACTCTTCCAGAATATATGTCAGCAACTTTTTTTCATCAAGAACATATGTGCACTCTTCCAAAACACATCGCACTCTTTTTATATTGGTCATCGTCTCTTCATCTTTATCAAATATGTTCAATCACGAAACTACAAAACAATTATTATTATTTTTATCATAACAACTAGCAAACACATATTCATAATTATAACATATATGCATACATCTTTTCTTGATTTTATTTCATGTTCAAAACACATATGCACACCAATTAATTGATTTTATACCAACCATAAAACACATATGCTATTTCCTAATTTTATATTAACATATATACACACTTACTTAAACACCATACATAAAGTGTGCCAATTAATATGTCACTAGTTTAATGTTAACATATATGCACAATTACATACATGCACCAAAAAACACCAACCTATATGAACGTAAAACTCACTTTAGATATAATTAAACTTTACAAAAGCCAAATTCTAAATGCTCATAAACTATAAATCCATTTCTTATTTTTATCATTATAAAAGAACAAAACTTCTCAAATTCAAGACTTCTAATAAGAACCTTTTAATTTGGATCATCTTTGACATGGACAATCTCTTGAACTGTTTTCATATTTTTTTATCACACTTTATTAGTCATCAATCAATATTTTCTCATGTTGTACCTTTGACTTTTTTCCTTCAGTCAAATTTTATAAAGATTCAATAGAACCCAACATCACATGCCTTATTGGTAGTTTGTGAATAAATCATGAATACCTTGAACTTAAAATTGATTCACCTACCAAACATATCTAAAACCCAACAAAAAAAAGAATCCATATCTACAGAAAATCAAACAAAAAAACCATAAAGATCATCTAATGCTTCACAATGATCACAAACTGCAATCGATTTCTTTTTTTTTTTTTTTTTTTAAATTACTAAAACAATAAAAAGATTTTGAGGGTTGGTACCTGGTAGTAGCGACTGAATCATGGTGTTTCTTGAATCTAATAGTTATTCAATTTTTTTTCGATCCATAAAAAAAACCCGACCTTATAGAGAGATCGATAGACTTCCATTTCTTGTTTTTGATTTCGACTTTCGAGTAACAAGAAACAACAAAATACGAGATCTGTAAATATTTTGAATCTGAGAAGGGAACAGTTTTGATTCTAGAGTATTGTCTGGTGTTGATGTGTTTGAATGTGGGAGAGAGAAATATCAATATGTGTAGCATAATCTGTAAATATTTTGAAAGAAATTTTGAATCTGATAAGTTCTAAAACCGCCTCAATTATAGGATATTAATTAAAATCAGAAATATTAGGATATTTGTAAAATACCGTATATACCATTGGTCGCTTTTGTGAATTAAATAAATGAAAAATATTTTATTAATTTATGATTGGTCGAAGTGGTCTTGTGAAAGATCGTATATAAGAATGGGCCCATATAGAATATATCGATATATATATATATATATATATATATATATATATATATATATATATATATATATATATATATATATATATATATATATATATATATATATATATATATATATATATATATATATATATACTATATACAAGAACAAATCCGTTCGATGGACGGAGTATGACTTGTGGTTTTATTTTATGATTTTGTGGATCAAATATATACTAAAAAGTAATTAAAAGTTATATGAAAAGGTTAAGATATATAATTGATGTTACCATAATCCACTAAACCACTAATAGCAAGTAAGTACTTTGATTTGTGGTTTTTATTTTTAGGATTTAGTAGAACAGTTATTATTTAGAATATAAAAATGGAAATTAATTGACCGTTATTAATTATTGAACAGTTAAAATGTACCAATTTATTCTTAAGAAGAAAGTTTATGATTGTTATTCAAGCCATTGGTGAAAACCGACCTCTAGAGACACAACCCAACTTGTGACAATGTTTGGCATTGAATTTTATTAATAGTCATTTCAAAACATACCACAACACATAATTGCCCACGGTTAAGTTTAAAAGGCATATGTTGTAAACTCAAATGAAAATAAAGTTAATAAGTTGTCTGCAAGAACAAAGTATATGTTGTAAACTCAAATGAAAAATAAATGTCTTAGGACCGAATGTTATACGAATTGTGTAAGCACCACAACTCAAATTCTGCTATAACAATCAAGAGATACCTACTGAACATGCATAGAAAAGATGATACAGGTGATCAATATAATGAGAGAAAAACTGTGAAGTATTTCATACGCATATTATTATGAATGGCATGAACAGCTGTTGCAATTGTAGGAATATCGTATTGCGAAGCTGATCTAGCACTCATAATAGATGCCGAATGGTCAGCTTTAAGTCCTTCGATAGCTTTTATAACTTGTGATTTTCGCAGATAGCAAAGGCTCACCATAACGAGGCCATTTATTGTCTGTTTTCAACAATTCACATAACATCTTATGGTAGTCCAGGAGTGAGATCACCAACTATAGAATCGGTATTAGCCTCACCAACTAAATGAGTGTCATCTACAACAACAATAGGTATCGTACTTATACTCTGTTGGTTTGTCCCGTTGCAACACATACCATATAAATCTTCCTGCATCATGTATACTATTAAGCTATAAGGGAGAAATCAAATTGGAAATAACATACCTCTTGTGCCATCCAACGGTAAGTCCCAGTCTCGGCAATCATTATTTCAGTAACAGTTTCTTCCTTTGAGAGACCAAAATCTGCAAAATTTCACTTAATTTTTATTTGTAGCAAGCAAAGTCGCCCAACCTCTACTCAAAGTACTATTGTTTATCCAAACCCATTACAACCCATTGCTCATAAAAGAACTATTTTTTATCCAAATCGATTTGACCCGTTAGCCAACCTGCCCATTCCCCCGTATCCAGATTAAAATTATCACTCAAAGAACATGTCCGATTCTAGCAAAAGTAGAGCAAACCTTAGTACCAAGTCACTTATTGAAGGCTTCGTTCCACATGTGAGCAGCATATGCAGGCTGCATTTTTCCGTCGTCCCATTTTTGTAATAACAGTCTTAAGGAATACGTTCTTTCCATTTCCATCCTTCTACGTAGTTCTGTCCGCACACGCTTTTCTACCGGAGAAACAGATGTGTCTTAGTCACAATAATTAATTATGAAAGTGCACAAACCATGCTAATATTTTATGCAAAAAACTTATTAACCGACGAGATCCTAATATCTATAAAGACAAAGGCAGACATACTCTGAGTTCTTCTTGCAAATCGGCCATATCTGCATTTCAAATCACAGATTATACCATGAAGTAGGGAATATGAACATTGTAGGAATAAGAATTTGATGAAATTTCTAATCTTTATACCTTACATTTGAATTACCATCAACAACGACAAAATCAATACTAGAAAGGTTATAATGTTGATGAAACTAGTGGAATCACCGCTAGAATCTCCAAAATCTATTTATTCAAATCTGGTTCTAAATATTACGATAACGAGTAAACCTTATAAGTTGAATAAATTTGTGTTGGTTTGATATACTTTACTCTCACTTTCATATGTTGTCTCAAAAAGAACTATTTAATGAATATCTGTTCTTTAGCCTGTGTAGAGACATCCAAAAAATACCTGCAATCTGTCTTAGATGCGGGAAGCTCTCTGTTCTTTCATAATGGTATAAAATAACAGGAACTAAACAAAGCAGAACTACCTGCATCATTTGTACCTTGTGGTGATGATGAACCTCTAGACCAGTCCATTTCAGATCAGTGTCACGCAGAAGCTGTGACTGTATCATATACAAATCAAGGAATTGAAGCTTTTTTCAGGTCCTTTGAAGCTTTTGACTTGTTAAAGATACGAATCAATATGTGCACACGCCAAAAAGGAATAGATAACATTCATAGTACACTTGTAAAAATATGATAAACATGATTGTGTGAGGTATAGATATTTTCTTAAGTAGAGGTAGCAATTTTTACCGATTTCCATATGAATGGATAGATTCAGTCTTTAATTCATCTCTATTGGGTCAAAAAAGGATAACAAAAAGAAAGCTAGAAAATACAAAGATGCTAAAATATTGTTAATGCATACATACTTGATCCTTTTATTATATTTATTTATTATGATAATGTCACTGTATACACATATATGATCAAATATATCAGTTTTAAAAATGTAACACCCCAGATGAATATCAATGTATACTCGTAAACAATTTGTTATACAGTCGAATAAAGATTTGTTGATTGTATAAATGATGTAATACAATGTATATCTGTAGTTTTTTATGTACATTTTTCGGATATAGGGTTCTCTTTTAGTGATAAAGAATAGACCAATCAGCAAATAATTCAAGATCGCAGAGCCAAAAAGACGGATCTACCCCTTCTCGTTCGTCGTTCCTTTTCAAGTGATGCCTGTTTGTATCTATACAATTCAATGCCAGAAGCCTTATAACTTCCATCTGTCATTCCAGTTCAAATTGGTCCAATTCTGGTTGCTGGTGCTGACCTGAAACTCATAAAGGATGTTGAACCATTGTATTATTTCACATTAACCGTGATTAAACATAATATTTACCGCCATCAAACTTGCATTGCTAAGATAATCATAAACTTCCCCATTGTGGTCCTCGAGCCTAGGTGGTTTCTGAAACATAGAAATCCTACGGTGAATTCTTGTTTCAGATCGATCCATCCTCTGCCAAAACCATAATAACACATTAGTCAATTATAAGAATTTCTAAGAAACGGACAATAAGTGTTTGGGACACAGTGGCAAACTAATCTAACCAGGTCCCTTTTGACCTATCCTATTTAACCCAAACCTGCTTTGACCCATTACAATGGTTATGAACCTGTGAGATATTAATATGCTAGAGAATACTAACCGTTACGATAAAGATAACAGATCCTTCCTCCGTAAGCTCCTCCACCATATCTCGATCATAGTATTATTCTTCATGAATCTAAGGTGGTTCTTTGGTACTCTTTTTCCCGAACATGGCCTTCAATACCTCTTTACCGCTCTCTTGGTCGCTTCCATTTCTTCCTCGTAGATCGGCATTGTACCCGATCGGTCAAGAACAAAACATGTGACTTTGTTAATGGATAAAATTTCATACATTTGTGGTAAGTTAATCTGCGTACGCTTTCCACATAATAAGAGCTCTTTCCACCCGCCACATGTTCTTTGGCAAGCTCTTACTTAACACCTAATAAGTATAGCATCATTTCTTCTCACTTAGGACTCGGCTTTTTCGTTAATGTTGAATCCTAAACGCTTTTACATAATGTTTTCAAGCGGAAAATAAGTGATCCCAAACACCTCTTATCACACTTCATTGTTGTTATAGTGGACCAAGAACTGGACATCAGATGTTTATGTTTCAAACATTAGAATTATTCCAAACTTAACAAATAAGTTAGTTAAACTTAACATTAGTTAAACTCTATTTGGATTAAGAGGACCATTCCTAAAGACATAAAAAATTAGAGTGAAACTATAAGGCCTCTGCTCTCCTGATAGCTCCTTATTTCCCCATCATCTCATCTCAGTTTATAAGCAGATGTATTCCTAAATTGCTTTCCCAAAATTTTCCTAAATGCCGGTAAATAAAAGATCGAACTTTACTTTACACCACCTAAACCACTTTTACAAAATATTCCATCAATAATAATTAATCTATTTGTTTTTGGTGAAAATGTGAAGTTTCAATCACAAAACCATTGGTAACCGCACAAACCAAAGAAGCTAATATAATCTAATGTAGAATTCACTAAGAACTCTATACTAAAACATTATGTAAAACCAAGACATGTATTAATAGTAGAACCAACTTCCCGCATGCACAACACATAAGATCAATCTTGACTCCACTCTGTTATCCTTATGACGCACCATGGACTTTGCATTCTAAACTCCACATACCTGCTGTAGTGCTAAAGAGTTTTTGACTTTAAAAGCCATAAACTTGAGTGTGATGGCTTCCAACATGGCTTACTCTGAAGAGCATAAGTCGAGTCACTAGATCCTTCAAGATCACCGTTCAACTATAGTTTGGGCATTCTCACCTTCTGGGATATTATCTCCTTATCTTCTGATTCAGCTTGAAGCTCTGCTCGATGAGTAAAGAGATCTTATTTGAAAGGCTCGAGTGCATCACGTGCTTTGTCAAGCTACATAGTGAGTGCGTTGATTGAGCTGTTAGAGAAAGTATACAAATAAATGGACATCAGTTACACTTTAATAATAGACCAAGTATATCCGTGACAAAGGTCCTTAAAAAACATGATCATGTTAAACATGAGAAGAAAAGAACAAATAAACTGAAATCATAATAAAGTAGAGATTCAAGGTACATCAAGCACATCCGCAGTGAGCACTCGTAACCAGGACGATTACTCCTAAAGATTGCAAAGGCGAACTTGTCAACAACCGGAAGTTATGAGAACACCAAAATTAAATGATGGAATCTATATTGTTGATGTTGATCAACCTTTAAGATTACAAAACTTTATAGTAAATCTTGAGATATAGATCTAATAATGATATCAAACCATGTTTGCTCCTTAAAGGACTTACTTTGCTAACAACATATTACCCAAAACATACCCTTTGCTAACAACATATAGATCGAATAATGATATTAACAACATCTTAATTCGGTATACAAACAAACTACATTGAAGTGGTAAAGACTTCACGTTAGTAGACTTTTATAAGTGATTGCCAAAAATAAGTTAAGCTAAAGGCAAATTCAACCTTAATTCGGGTAGCAAAATAACCTTTCCCAAAGAAATTAGAACCATGCCAAGATCATCTTCGTCCCAAACAACATTTCTTTGATATGTAAGTTTATCATTAACTCAACACCATCGAAATGATTTTGAAACTTCAAAAGTAGAAGCACATCCAAACAACATTTCTTGCAATATGTTCATACATTTTTGTTATAGCTGATTATATGATAAGTGCTCGTCATGAAACCTTCAATCCATAAAAACGAATAATAATAAACTCAATATGTTTATAATAGGTGCTCAGTCATGGCACCTACAATCCACACACATGCATAGATAAATAGAAGTGATGGGTCTAAACAACATTTCTTAGTTTAGAGATATTAGATTTCAATGAGTGCATCCCAAATAGCATAGCAATATAACATTGATCCACCTTCCAAGAGACTTCCCCATTGTTGACAGATGAGAGTTAGAACCGATAAAACCTTCAAACCTCTGTCTTGATGAAAAGAGGAACTTTTAAATAATTTGCGGCGTAAAAGACTTTAAACACAAAATCACAAGTTCAAACAATGTTATATCATCTTGCATTCGGTTAGAAAACTCAATTTGATATCATTAAATAAACACTTCTCCCTCATTACTACTTTTGATCATTATACATTAAACTTAGCATAAAATGGAGATATTAAGTGGGTTGTAAGCATACATGTGCAAAAACTTTTCTTAAAAGGAAGCACATCAAGATGAAGACCGAAATAGTGAAAGACCCCGGATCCAAGGTTTTCGATCCGGATGGAATCCTCTGCAGAGTCATAAACATGTATAAGTTAATACAATCGATGGTTCAAATGATAAAATACACATCATAAATTTAAAATTAACTATTACATGCGGATAGATCTATGGGTACATAATTTATAAATATATTATGAATCTACATAACACGTGTATATACATAATACACACCTGGATAATATGTGTGTGTGTGTGTTTGTTTGTTTGTATGAACTAATAGCTTTTGAGCCCATAATTGATATTACCCAAGACATCCACTTCTCATGTCACTCCCCAAGTTCACCACTGTGGCCATATGTTCTATGACTTGGGACCACGATATGCGCTACATATGATCACTTCCGCTACACTTGCTACTATAGCAAAGAATGAGACCAAAGTTGGACATACCAAAATCCAATATGTTTGACACTCGGTACCGAGCCCTCAAAATACCCATACGGATCGTGTTACCAGTAAGAGAGGAAGAAAATGTAAATAAATATGTGTTTATTTATCATATCTCACCACTAAGTGCACCATATTTACCAATCATTTTTAAATATAGATATCGAGAACATATTTCATCACAGGGATAGTTAATATCAATAGTGACAATAGAAATCGTAAGTCAATATAAAAGGTGATCGCCAATGATAATAATATCATACTTGATTAGTAGATTTCACATTTACCCAATAATACTTGAGGTTTACCTAATGAAAACTATTACACGGTTTACTATTCTTGGATCGCTCAATTGTATGTCCGTACAAAAACTTCACTTGATAAAGCAATGAAATTTGTGACACCATGAATTTTTCCCTTGTTCTTAGTAACTCGCACATTATGTAGATGAACATACCCTCTTTCTCCAACTATTGAATATTAGCCTCCTGTGCAGAAAATAGAGTTATAACATTATACTAAGATGTGTATAGATTACATGGATCACCAAAACCGGAGCTTATAAATATCAATTGCTATTCTTGCATGATGTGTATAAACCAAGCAAAGAAAAGTGGATATGATCGATCACCTTCTAAGTATGAGTCTTCACTTATTCTTTAAAACATCCTTGGACCTATAATCAAAATTCTAATGATCTTTTAACCAAAAGAATTAGTAAACCGAAATGTAACATGTTAAGCTATCTTCATATTACACTCCTGTTTATTCAACCTCAAAATTCACCCATCTTATTTATTTTTGCATTCGAGCCATTATTACACAAAATAATTGTGAGGGTTTCTAACATTCATACAACTCATTACAAAAAAAATCAACAAACTCTACAAACTTCACCGTACCATTTTCAATATTGACCACCATGATGCATACTCAGAACCGCCAAAAAGAATGGTACTTCGTATCTCTTTACAAAAACCACAACATCACTAATAAAAGAAAATCAAGGGTCACCACGGGTTGTCTATTGGGTCACTTTGCTAGAGTCTGCAATTCTAAGTGCCATTGTTGCTCGACATGATGCCAAGTCAAGAATCTCCATAAGTGCTTGAGCTTCATTTCATTTAGCAATGGTCGCCTTTCCGACCTCCTTGCGCCTTCTTGTGCTTCATGCACATTAATATAGGCCCTTTTAGTATCTTTCAACACTTTGTCATCACTCACCGCTGCTATTTAGATATTAAAATCAAAGGGTTAATAAGATTTGAATATATCCGGTTTTCAAATCATATATTAGAAAATACACCAACGCTTTAGTAAAGGGGCTCGAATATACACCTTTCTTGAAAACAGTGTGCTTTCAGTAGCACATTTGCTCGCCCTTCTTACTATATGCTCGTTTCTTATGATCATCAAGATTTCTAGTAGCACTTCGACTTTTATGAGGTTTGTTACATCACATCAAATCTTACGCTAGAAAATCCCACTTGTTACAAACTTTAAGAAACTCTAATCTTAAAAGATTTGATTTTTACCCGAAAGACTCCTAGTCGTATTAACGGAAGAATGTTTCTTCTTCCTTTAATCATCCAATACCTACACATCTTCTAAAAACTCCATTTGACGTAATATCCGCACATCGATCAATGGTCGATGCATCATTAGAATAATCAATTGACTACGATATATCTCTCTCAAAAGCATCAATCGCTTAAAATGTCTTCTCGAGACCTCAAAATGTTTACTACTCAACTTCTTTAACCATTTTCATCATCGAGTCCATATCATAAACGGGGTAGCTTTTTCCAATGTTGAGTAACTTCATCACTTTTGAACCGACATACTATTCAAGTTGCAAAAGGGTACATATTCTGCCGCTTCATACCCTTCTACTTCCTTGACAATGTGCACCGGTACTACACCTTCTACAATGTCCCAAGAACTTTCGGTTTATAAAAGACCCATCTTTAAGACCTTATCGAATTGAATCATGTACATGTTTTGTACTTTGAGAAGAATCGCTTACAAGTTCTTTTCTTTGAGAAGTCTTATCTACACGTGAGACCCTCTCGCTTAGGTCAGCAACCCTATTTCTTTTGTAGTCGAATCTTTCATTCTGCTCAACCTTGTTATCCAAGAACATGAAGTACGTATGACTACTTACCATAGCGTAAAGATAAGCATACATGACGATATTAAGTGCAACACCCATGAAATCAATCGTGTAGATTGTCATGTCTCCTTGAAGCCACAATCGTGCTACCAAAACCACCGCAACAAACAAAACCAAAAGGGATACACTTAAACAATCGATGTCAAGCTTAACCCTCGAAAGGTGAGTGATTACATGGTCAAGTATAACATCTATTTAAGAAATACACTATCTATAATAACCAACCTAGGTGTAGTGTAGTTCTAAACTTTCTACATAGGAAAAAGATTAGATCCAATGTGACTTATGCGTTTCTAGTTCTCCGCTGATGCCACACGTATGGTCTGGTATCGGTATTGAAGGTGGAATAGATGGTGTGTGACTTCAGAAGCTGGAAGTTGGTCGATGGATATCGACCATGGAGTAGTGTGGTTTTGGCTACTCGACATGGGACCCACTTGACTAAATAAGGAGATAAATGATCGGGGATCGAACCGATATGAAGTAGGGCGTTGGTTCAGAAATGTCATTGGCATGAGTCAAGCGGCCGAGGGAATATGTCGGCCGTTACTCATATGTTGCGGTCGGTAGAACCGAACTGAGTGATCATGTTGGCGCCGATTCTACCAAAAATATACATTAGTAAGAAGTCAAATATGAAAACTCAAAATTTAATATACTCTTACCGAGAACTCATCATATGTGACATTTGACATGCCTCATTGAAGTCGCTTAACTCCAACCCGTTATAAGCATAACAAATGGATTGAAGTGAGACTACTTTTTTTACCAAAATTGAAAGAAGTTGTAGGCATATAATTATACAACAAATTGAACATATAACTCTGTTTAAAAATATTAACCCTTATCTTAGTTTGTTTTAGGACCATATGCATCAACAATTTGCTTGATTTATTATACTCATTTTCTATCGCCAAGTTGACTCTCACGATTGTTACTCAACATGGTCTCGCGACACATATGATTCTCGCACCATTAAAGCACCAATGCTTCACTAATATCAAGCACTCAAGTAAATAGTTACAACCCATTTGTCACAACGCATACAAAACCACCTTAAATAAAAACTTGTCAAGCTGAAGTTTGCCCCTGATAATGATATCAGCATCCAATAAATCAACTAAAGAGTAATCTTTGGATGAGTTACGCAAAATGGGGTCCACAAGATATAGATGATTTGATCACGGCACTGCATAGATAATAACCACTTAGGAGGGGCTTACCAAAATAGATTAAAAAAAAAGTTTAACAAACCTGCCATGTCTCACTAACAATGTCTTGTAGTGATGAGTCATCTTGTAAACATGAAAACAGTGTCTCCAAGTTGGAATTAAAGATCAAACAATGTTATTGATTGATTTGCACTGAAGAAAAATGAGCATGTATCATGTACGCACTGAATATGGACTGATTTTGCATTCTAATGCATGTGAAAGAATCTTCTGGTTGCTTTTTGTGCCTACTTGATTTGCAGAGCCACAAGCTTCACAACTATCTATACTTTTCTAGAAAAAAAATATAAAAATTATTAGAACTGCAACTTAATACTACGTATTAGTTTATTTAACCAAAACATATGCAATATCACGTACAACTTTTACCTGGATGTGTGTTTTGATTTACCCGTTTGCAAAATCAGAATGAACATAGAGGTTCTTGAGCATATTAGGGTTTAGAAAAACTTGTGGAACCGAATATTAGGGTTATGAGAAAATTAATATAATTAATGAAGGAGCTATAATTAATGAATAGATTTGGTTAGTTTTCTAGATTTCAATTAGCGGTTATGTTTGTTTGGAAAGGTTTATAGATTTTTGTTTTGCAAACTATAAAACAAAAAACATTGTTGATCCAAAGGTTAACATGGTTGTTAATGTTATGCAATGAATCAAGTCTCAATCTAGCAAGAATATTTT
Source organism: Chrysanthemum lavandulifolium (assembly GCA_022545495.1). Taxonomy (NCBI): domain Eukaryota; kingdom Viridiplantae; phylum Streptophyta; class Magnoliopsida; order Asterales; family Asteraceae; genus Chrysanthemum; species Chrysanthemum lavandulifolium. The sequence goes on along the minus strand of CM040241.1, from coordinate 248,465,784 downwards.
TTGGGGAAAAAATCCGAATTTTATGAAGAAAAAAACGGATTTCAACTAAAAAGCTGTTGTGGCATAAAATTATAAATTTAAAATTATAAAAACACAAAAATCAAATCAAATTTAAATAAAAAATGCCACATTTAAAAAAAAAAGCCACATGTATTCAATGATGACATAGAATAATGACATAGCATTATGGGATGCTAAGTATATTATATGCTAAGACGCCTCATCTTATATATAATGTATATATATATATATATATATATATATATATATATATATATATATATATATATATATATATATATACATATATATATATATATATATATATATATATATATATATGGTAAAAGTTAAATAAAAAAGACAAAAATCCGTGAAAAACTCAATTGAGATTGTTTTTAAATTCTTCAAAAATTTCAAAAAATTCCACAAGATCGGGTATGTTGGTGCATAAAACTTATATAAAAATTGTTTTTATAATTTTGAGTTTTGATACGCTTTTTTTTAAGCACAAAAAGAATTTTGATAGAAGTAAAAATTTTGATTCACAAAATTTTCAACTTGTTTTTAGTTAGATGCGCAATGTTATTTTGATTGAAAAAGTCAAAAGAAGTTAAGGCAAAACCCACTTTTGATGCACAAAAACCATTTAATGCACAAACGTATTTTTTCATATTTTTTTCGAAAAAGTATCCACTCTAGAAAAATTCATTCACAACTTTTTCATTCAACATCAAACCCATCTTGTGGAATTTTTTGAAATTTTTCGAGAACTATTTTTGAATTTTTTTATCTTTTTACGGATATTTGTCTTGTTATTTATCTATATATATATATATATATATATATATATATATATATATATATATATATATATATATATATATATATATATATATATATATATCAAATTTAGATATGTTGAATCACTCCTAAACAAGATTTCAAGTATTTATATTTCATATGTATAGGTAGCTTTATTATGGCCTTTATGTTTGTTTACAAGCGATGAGAAGGCCCATGTTAAGCCTAAGCCCACATAAGAAAGGATGGGAACTAGGAGCGTCTAGCTTCCATAATACTTCTTGTAAACCCTCATTTGAGGGTTGGTTGTTCAAGTTCTTTTCTTTCACATATGCCTCACGCCCAACCGCAGATACTATATTGTGCTACAGTGTGTTTGATACTTGTTCAATCGCTTTCTTCTCTTTTCTTTATAACTTGTGTTTGTAAAACTAGTGACCTAACAAAGGTATCAATCGCCAAATAGTCGGGTGTACACTTTGTTTTTGAAGTTTTTTTGTTTTGGGTCTTACGCGTAAAGATAACGCAATCTTTGGTTCTCTTAAAACTCGCTTTTTACATTTTTTAATCCAAGATTCTTGTACTTTCAATGTTTTGAGGTGTTAAAATACTGGTTTTTGGGCAAAAGTTTCAAACTTTACGCGCGTGATCTACGCTTTAAGCTTGGTTTTGTCAGTAAGTGTCTGACGCCACAGAACCCGCTTAGCGCTTTGGTACATCAAAATTCACATTTTGTGTTCTTTTGGTACTATTGAAGCTATTCCATAACAAAACTGGTTTAGAAACACATTTGGGTAAAATCAAAGTTATGAGTAATTCTACGCCAGATCAAAACCCTAAAATTACGCGTAAGATTTTTCCTTGGTTTGATCTTCATTTTCTCGGTTTATTCCGTGTTTTCTTACTTGGATAAGTCTGAAAATACGCCGACTTTGGATATCTTCCTGACCGTGAAGCGTAAAAGATCATTTGGGCAAAAACCCAAACTTACGTAGCGAAGATAAGTTCACGCCAGAAATCCCACTGATAAGATTCACTTTACGCGTAAACTCCCGGTCTACGACAAGGTAATCTCACGCCTAACTTTTGTCTACGCATAACTTTAGTGTTTTTATCTTTACTTACGCGTAAGCTAAATCCCACGCCATAACTTCTTATTGTTGCGTGAACTTTTGGTGTTTTACGCTTAAGTACTACTTGGTTTCTTGTCTTTTCTACGCCTAAGGACACTTCATCATCAAAGGTTCATTCGACTACAAAGATCCATTTTTACTACACAAGTTCATCAACATGTCTCAACCACCATGCTCTAACTATTTCCTCACACTTATAATCATCAACAACAACAACAACAATTAACTCCACAACATCAACAATGGAATCAACAACAAGCAATTTATCAACAACAATTTAACCAAAGAACATACTCCACAAATGGGTGCAATTCCACCTCCACCAAATGGTTCAAACACCACTAAGCCTTCAAGTTCAACCTACACAACCGATTTCAATCAACATCCATCATTGCACCACTATGAAGGAACCCACTTGGTTTGAAAAGATGTGTAAGCTTTTAAGCGACCAACAATCAATTCATGAAGTCGGATCACTTGATAGACCTCCAATGCTCACTCCGTGAAACTACGATCAATGGGTGATAAGGTTCTTTTAGGGTTTGTGATCCGAAGAAGCCACATGGAAAGTTCTTAAAGAAGGTTATCTTGAAGGTCCATTTGAGATGCCCACCGTCATTGTATCCGGAGATCCAACTGCTGTTCCTCCAAGAGATGAACAAACCAACATTGTTATCAAGCATGTATTTAAATCCCACAGAACTTCTACACTATGAAGTCGATGAACTTGCAATGGAATACATCCTCTTAGGATTACCAAACCCAATTCTTCGTAGTGTTGATGCTCAAAAGACTCGCACAAAAATGCGGATCATATTCGCCTTCTTATGGAAGGATCCGTGACTCTCAATCGGGAGGATTTGGAATCCAAAATTTACTTGGCTTATGAATACTTCATGTTTGAACCTCGAGAGACACTAGAGTCCTATCATCATCGATTTTCGACATCATCAATGACTTGATAAACACAACATCATCATGCCAAGAATAGCGGGAATACTAAGTTCTCGAGTAGTCTCGGTCCCGAATGGGAGAAGTATGTCATCTTTCTCCACTGCGAAGAATATGCATCATTCTACCTATGGATTGTTGCACGATTACTTAAAGCCTCATGAAAAGGAAGTTGATCGGGAAAGGATTCTCCGTACTCAAATCACAAACAACACAAACCGGATAATCAACAACTTGCCTTGTATGCTCAATGTAATTATCCTCTCAACCAAAGAATCAACCTCAACCAACTCGCTTCAAACACACCTTCACAAGAACAACCTCAACAAAATCAATTGGTTCCATACAAAGAACAATGCTCAAGCATATGTCGTTGAAGCAATCGAGGAAATCGATCCATTCAAGCATTGCAACAAGGATTTGTAATGATTGCTAATGCTTTGGTCATTACACCAACAAATCCAACAATCGAGTTTCGTGCCTCATCCAACACACCGGACTCAAGCCGCTGCAACAATGGACGGTTGAAGTTCGTAATCGTGATTATGGTCGCCGATGGGCGTGGTCAAGGGTTTAATGTCAGGTAGGAATAACAACAGAGCTCAGTGGTGGAATAGGGAAATGCTCAGAATCGGTTAAATGGTCTTAGATGCTACAACCGAATGAGAAGGGACACTGGTTAATGCCCAAAGCCAAGGACTGGGGCGTGCTTATTTCAAAGAGGCTTTACTTTGGCTCTTAAGGATGAAGCTGGTGGATCTCTCACAGACAAAGAACAGAGCTTTATGGCAGATGCAGACTCGGATGATGATATGGAGGACTTGCAGGCCAATGCAGCTGTTATGTTGATGGCTAATATGCAAGAGTTACACATGAGTGAAACAGGCCCAGTGTATGACACTGATGGCTTGTCTCAGGTACCCGAACAAACCATCATCATATCTGAACTAATATCTCTGTTAGGAATTAGATAATTCCAGTATTGAAGAGTCGGTCACCCCAACTATTATCTAGCACAAGTTAGCTCGTAGACTTGTCATTAGTTACGTTTTTATGTAGTTAATTAGTTAGTTAGTAGCGTAAAATAGTTTAGTGCAACACCGTGGAGGAAGGTCGGGTCTTTACCCACTGTATCCCTGATCCACAGGCCGTCAGGAGGTCGTTTAGTCTGTAACCTATAAATACCCTCTACCTTGCAAGGTAGAGGGTTGGATGTTCTTTGGTAATCTAATATTCTACAAGTTTCTCTTACTATAATGTCCCACTTTCTCTCTCTCTAAAATCATCTCTACGCATTATCCTTGTGGTATTGCCAGAACATCTGAGTGATGTGTTATCATATTCACAATGAAGATGGAAAGCCTTCTGGAGCCATCATCAAACAAGCTCCTGGTAGGTGGCATGTGAGATCTATTATACAGATCAACCATGTGACAACTGAACAGAAACAATGGGGCGATTCAATCTCTTGAATCAATCCATGTTCAGGATATGGATTGACAGATACCTTTGAAAAACCGGTCTTTGTGCTTAACAACTCTTTTCTTTAGCACATCGACTGTGTACTCATTATTCAAACCAAAAGGTATTTTTATGATTGATAATTGATTTCAATAAAACCTTCGTTGTATTGCAAAAACAATTTCTATTGAGCAATACACGATTGTTTTTCAAATCTCTTTTCATCAATCAGTGGACTTAAAATTCGCTGGTTCACTCACTCCGTGTTGTCTTCTTTGAGACGTTCCGGTTTGAGAACAGCTAGAACAGCTGCGAAACCCTGTCAAGGAAATTCTTCGGAATTATACCTGATCACAGGCAGTACTTGTACTGATCAACGGGGAACCGTGGGCCGTGTACCTCAATTCAACGAAAGTGAGACACTTTCGTGCGATTTATTGCTAACTGTTGTATGCAGGTACGCCCGACGTTTGCAGCTGATCAGAATGAAGCGGTCAATCCATAGCCGCATGCTCACTTAACACATTCAACTCAAAAGAAATCATGATTAGTGCATCAATGACTCTGATATTTTCACTCCATGCTTCTGCTACGCTGCTGCCAATATCATGAATCAACTAAAGCTTCCGCTACTCTGATGAGAAGATATCATGATCCAGAATGTGAGCATGTCGGTCCGTATGTCACAACATCACATAATACCAACACCACAATGGATGTCTCAGAGATTTTTTTTGATTGCTGATGATCTCAAAAGCTGGTTCATATTTACTATCACGTGGATCAGAAATGGACCTCCAATTTAAAGTACAAATCTATGCAGACTTTGAAGTTGCACTACTTATGCACAAAGTTTGCGAAGTTGATGTATGAAAGTCTACGAGCTCAAGAACCAAGTCAAGAATAGAATGTTAGGATTTGTAATGTAAAACATGGGGTGACCTCCCTTAGGGGGAGATTGTTAGGAATTAGATAATTCCAGTATTGAAGAGTCGGTCACCCCAACTATTATCTAGCACAAGTTAGCTCGTAGACTTGTCATTAGTTACGTTTTTATGTAGTTAATTAGTTAGTTAGTAGCGTAAAATAGTTTAGTGCAACACCGTGGAGGAAGGTCGGGTCTTTACCCACTGTATCCCTGATCCACAGGCCGTCAGGAGGTCGTTTAGTCTGTAACCTATAAATACCCTCTACCTTGCAAGGTAGAGGGTTGGATGTTCTTTGGTAATCTAATATTCTACAAGTTTCTCTTACTAGAATGTCCCACTTTCTCTCTCTCTAAAATCATCTCTATGCCCATTGTGTTAATGTTATGATATGTAAGTGAAATCCAATATCCAACAATCTCCATCAATATCTGAATCCGGCACGGCTCAGAATGTTCAAAATGAGTCATCTACATCTCATTCTGACGATTTTCAAATAAACCCCGTAGTTACATTTGACGATCCAGAAGACCTTATGGTTTCCCTTGATAATCAAATTGACTCCGTGGTTATACTTGAGGATCTAAATAATGATCATGTTGTGACTCACGTTGAACAAGATGAACCTTTGCCCCATCCAGATCTTGTTCTGTTACTTAAAGACCAACAATCCAAAATTGCTGAATGTGTTGCATTAAATCAGTCCTTAAAAAGTAAAAATGCACTGTTAACCAAGGATTTTGAATGCTTACAAATGCAACTCAACTTTTTCAAAACTCAAGAAAACCGTGAAAAAGGTTTTGAAGCCGCTTTTGCAAAATCTCATCAAAATGAAAAATATTTAGAGAGACAGATGCGTGATCTAGCCGCATCGAAGAATGCTTTATTGTCTGAATTAGAACAACTGAAACACGAACATAAAAAGCAAAATAACGCTCTCACCTTGGAATATCAAAAAGCTAAGGCTGAGTTGTTAAATTGTCAAAAACAGTTCTCCGCATACAAAAAGCATTCAACAAATCGGGTAGATGACCTTCTTGAAGAAATTATCGGCTTGCAAAACAAACTTAAAGAGTTTAAAACAGTTGTTTACAAACATGGTGAATCAGTAACAGCTATTGAAAAGTTTACCTTAAAACCCAATCCAAAAGGATATGGAAAAAATTTAGCTGATTACAAACCAAAGCTTTCACTAAAAACATTCAAAACAACTCCTGAAGTTTCTAGTGCAGAATACAAAATTGATAATACTGTCATGAGTGTTGTTGAATACCATCGTCAAGAGGAATTAGATGCTGAAGACGAGAGTCGATCAAAATTAAAAAACGTTGTTTACAACAAACCTTTTAGTTATAAAAATGCGGTCACTTTCGTCACACCAACGGATTCTTCTAACACACCAAGGGTTATCATCAAAACACCTGAGTCTTCTAATGTTAATCCCAAAACAGACTTTGCACAAACTTATGGTCCTTTACCTTCCATTAGTGAAGTAAACTCACAACCTGAAAATCGAAAAATTCTTCGATATTTTGACATTTTCATGGCTGACCTCAAAATTTTACAACATGAGATAGAATATCGATCTGAAATCAAAGTTGAACATTTTCAATCGCCTCTGGCGCGAGAACAAAGAGACATTTTTCAGAAAAATCTTTTACCTAATGTTAAAAACTTGAAAAGTTGTGCAATTGCCTGGGAAAAGGATTTTCATAAGGAACTTGGGGTAATGAAAAACGTTTTCGAGAAAACAGAAACATCTATTTCTAACACAAAACGCAAAAAGAAACTGTTGAGAAAGATGTTAATCGACTCTTGGAAGATGTTATCTGTTCTGATATCCATAATGTTGTGTTACTCTATTCTTTGCCATATGCATCTGATCATATCTCTGCTGATATTGTTGAAACTGTTGTTACTGTTGAGAACACCGATAATGTGCTTCAGATCGAATCTTTAAAAGCTGAAAATAAACGATTACTCACTGAAATTTACAATGCAAAACGTCGTCTTCATTGGTGTGAAAAAGATATTTACAACCATCAACTTAGTTTTCAAAAGAAAATTGCTCAGCTGAGTGAAAAATCTTCTGATCCTAAAATTGAGCAACTGGATGATCAAAACGTGTCTTTAAAAAGTCAAATCTCAAAATATGAACAAGAACTTTTAAAAGTTAAACAGGAATATAGTGTCATACTTGATTTACTCAAAAAGACTCGACTTGAAGCATCAAACAAACTTGATCACTATCTTGATCACACTAGAGATGTCATGAATTTTGCTGGAAATATTCGTTCTGAAAATCAAAATCTGATTCACACTATCTCTAAGTTACGGGAAATGTTAGGAAAGTATGAACAACTTCCGCCTACTGTGATTAAGAGATTAGCACCAGTCACACTTAGTAATCGTGAACCTAGAATTCCCACTGCCAAATCACAAGTTGCTAATGTGTTCCCCCTCTACTGAAACAGGAATAGTTGCATCTTTTCCAAACGTCCGCACTTCACAGCCTAGGAGCACTCAATCGAAGAATAGGAAGTTGCGACCTAAGAAAAGATCAATAAGGAATGCTAAAGTAGAAGAACACCCTAGGACTCTGAATAAAACTCATGTTGCTTCCACTATAGATGTTGCGTCTAGCAAATGTAATACAAATAGTGATGTAACGAATGCTAAACCGTTAAGTACTTTTGATATTCAGTCTGATGCACCTTGTGTTATTTGTCGAAAGAGTATGAATTCTGATTGTCATGACAAATGTGTTGCTAAAGCTATAATCTCTCGATTACGGAATCCTAAGAATCGGAATACCTCTAGGCCCACTAATCATTCTAAGTCTGTGCTTGGTAAACCACCTTCTTTAGATTCTAAAGGCAAACCATTG